>ML804411.1:39264-53384 GCA_009831015.1 Picea engelmannii
TGAATCGTGTATTCATCCATTTCTTTTATCATCTTTTGTTACTTCTTCTTTGATTGGAAGAAAAAAAAACTTAGCTTGTTAGGTCTTTTTCAAGGCTTATACACAAACATTTGAGTCAGAGCTAGGAAGTGTAAAAATTCCACTAAACGTGAAAGTTATCTAGGACCTCCCTCTAACATAGGGGCTAAACACGAGGTCATGTGCAGAAAGGTAGTAGAGATAACCCCTCCAAAGCTAGACCAAGCATAGTGGGGAATGCATATTGAGGACTTGTCGTGGGATATTTTCGGTTGCATTTTCCTACAAATCTTTGTGGACCCCAAATCTGTTCGAGATCCTTCGTTGTCTTCCGTACCACTTGCTTTCGATACCCTCGGTAGGTTTCGGGCTTGTTACTCTGCTCATTGCAGTCCACCCGACTGTCGATTGTACCCACCTGGTGACTGTTTGCGACATGGCAACTTAGTTTCTGTTGGCACAAGGGCAGACCCAAGGTTCAACGCTACAACAACGCACCAACAAAACCCTAACTATAGGCCCTTTCGGAAACACCTACGAAGCAGATGAAGTCTCACCCGAGGTAGAGGCAAGGGTGGTTGCAGGACTTAGGTGTCTGCAACCTTAGCTGGGACACAGATCTGTGATTGTAATTCTTAACAGAGCATTTAACATTTATATTTATCAATATCCAGTTATTAGTTACAATTCAATTAAACCCTAATCAAAGTACAACACAATGGTCAACCAGATCTGGCATCTATCAACACTTAGCATGATGAAACAAATTAGATCTAGTATATTCAAGCACTAAGTACATTCATATAAGTCAGATCTAACATCCATATACATCATTAGCATAAAGCATAAACACATCTATCTATCTATATCAAAGCACTCAACAAATAAAGACATAAACACATCAAGACATCACACAAAGCAGAGCAACACAACACATATGTGGTTCATCCCCACCTCGGGGCTACGTCCACCAACTCTTCTTCTTTATTAGCTTCTTCAATAGGTTATATGCACAGAGCCTCAAACCCTACTCTGCATAGGACAAGAGATCTATGTAGCTCGCTAGATCCTCCTTCCTTGAGTAGATCTAAGCACGTATCCTTCTACATCCTCTTACAATGACTTGCACTCAGCTCTGCAAGTCTCAAATAGTATGCCCATAGCACTTACAATCTTGATCACACAGATCCAACTTTATCACTTAGATATTCCTTTATGACTTCCCCCCTCATTACATCACCTAGCCTTCTATTTATATTTTACAAAATAGGCCTAAACATGGGTAAACCCATTGGCCGACATCCCATACCCATTACATAATCCCAAATCCCAAAAAGGACCCAAAAAGGGGACGAGATCCCGCTATATTTTCTTTGTCTTGCGCTCCTCCTTCAACAAGCTGTCGAAGTCCAAAATTAGGTCAAATTTGACCAAGGATCTCCCAAAACTTGGTCGAGGGCCAACATGCCTCCAACACTCACCTGTGACTTGTCCCGAGTCACTTTGATCTGGGTAGTTTTGCTTCAAAATCCTTGAGCGTAGCTTGAGTTGCTTTGTCTTGCTGTTGTGCCTTGGCATCCTGTTCAATGAACTCTTGGATGACTATGTCGTTGACAGGTCCTTCAAGGTGTTGTTCAGCTATAGTGAAAACCTACTCCAGTTCTTCTCCTTAGTCTTCTACCTCTGTAAACAATTGGTAAGCCTTATATTTTATAGGTTGGAGCCTCTGAGTACTTACTTCCATAACTCTGCTCTAGATAGTGTGGATATGCTGTTGGGAAGTGCGTTGCTCTTGGGAGCACTTCATTCTTTCCACAACTAACAGGGGCTTCAACTGCGCTTGTATCATTTCATCTTGATACTTCGCCTCTTGGAGCTGTGACTCTAGTGCCTTCATTTCTGGATTCTAAGTGAGTTTCTCATACGTTTGGGCACTACGACCAATGAGTTCTTACATTCCATAGCAAGGGATTTTATTCTCTCAATTGCACTTCGAGCAATCGCTTCTCTTTGATCCCTTATATCCTATGGGGTCTTGATTACTGCACAGAGCTCTAAGTCTGCTATGCGTTGGTGTAGCTGCTGGATTACTTCTATGAGATTCTCTACCTGCTGTGTGACTTGATCCTCCACCTTTATTTCTACAACTGTCATAGAGCGAAGTGCTCTGTTGACTGCTTATTTCACTTCAAGTTTCTCCGCGAGAAACTGTTCTTTTCCTTGTTGTAGTTGCGATTTTTCTTCATCAAACTTTTCTTGGAGATCAATCTTTTCCTGTTCTGCAACTCGACGCTACTCTACAATTACTCCTTGCACTTGCGTCAAAGCCTGGGTGGCTTGTTCTATTTCCTCTTGTGCTCATCGAAGGCGAGCTTCGACTGTCTTAGCTAGTAAGTGGAGTTGGGATGGATCATCTCCCAACTTTGGTTCTTCTGATGACAGGGGCACAATGGAGACTGCGAGGTTGGACTGAAGGGCCTGTTGTACCTCTCAAAGTTTGACTTCAATCCTATCATACATTTCTTCCTTCTCCACTCCTTGTTTCTCTGCTATCTCTAGTGAAGCATCATTCAGGGTGGCTATGATGAAGTCAAAATCATCAGAGGTGAGGACAATCTACATCTTGGTCATGGAGGCTTTCGATTTCTTCCGGGAAGAAGGTTTCAGGGGGGAAACCTTCCTCTTCTTCAAAGGGTCAACCTTGTCTCTGGGTGGTGTTACTTCGCTTGGTCTCTGTTCAGTTTCTACCTCTTCACCACACCCTCGGTCAGGTGACATGGAAGTAGTCTTCACTAAGGTGATGCTTAAGTTTTTCACCTCCTCAATCTTCTTTTGTCTGCTGGTTCCAGGTGTATTCTATTCTTTATGAGCATCCTCTAGGATGTCAATATCAGATATCTCTGTGAGGTTGGTGGGGATAAGGAGGTCAGCAGACCATTCCTTGGTGATCTCCTTAAGGTATTCTTTTGTAAGTTTGTAATATGACTGGAGCTGCTCTTGATGTTCATCTGCTCGCACTGTAAGGTATATAAAGTGCTGATCTGCGCTGAACTTCATTAGTGGTTGGGACCTTTGTAGGGTGTTCGGAGTCATGCGAGGCTCAACTTTAATGGCTCGCTTTAGCTGGAGGTAGTATGTATGAAACACAATGTTCGACTGCCACTGCTTGTTCATATCAGTTGAATACCATAGGGTAGCGAACTTCGTGGCAAGAAATTCGAACGACTTTATATTGGGGAAGTTCGCTCCTTCTAGCATCTCCCAGGAAACAAATGCAATCAGGACCATGAGCCATCTAAAATGAAATTCATAACCCTGATCCTGTGCTTCTCGACAATCTAGTTCCAACTAGTTGACTAGGTACTTCACCCAGTTCATCTGCAGGCCTTCTGCACACTTCCCTGCAAGGTCAACAACAAAGCCGATGACCTGTGTAGGTTGGTTCTTCCTTACTAATTTTCCAGCTATTAGTTGACATGCAAGGTGCACTGTGCCACTCTGGATGGAAGCTACCTTGTAGCCTCTTGTTCCCTTCTCAACGTCTCCATATGTATCCTTGATATTCTGTGCAAGTGTGCAATCTATGGCTTTTCCTGGATAAAAGTCCTGCGGGTCGAGTCCTTTCATACTCAGTCCTGTGATCTTGTGGATCAGTGTTGGGTCAATGGTAATGTGGAAGTCTAGCCATAAGTAGCCACCATGGTAACACAATAGTAGCAGCTTGACATAGGTGTTGACTTCCTGGTGTCTTCCGAAGTGTGGGATCTTCATGACATTCAGCAGGGTGGACTGCGCGAGGTTCATCGTCCATGACTGAGGGATGATCTTTGAGTTCTTCCCTTTATTTATGGTTAGGTACTTGTATGGGGTGAGCATACCATACATATTTCGATCTTCGAGGTTGAATTCTTTGAACTTCAATGCTGTGATCTTGTCCTTCTCTGTTTGAACTGCGCGTATCCCCTTCGAGAGGTACGCAGTGACCATAGTGTACTTGACATCTCTTGGCACACTATCATGATTCACCGTGCCAGCCAGAGGTGAGATGTAATCCAATAATATGGATGGAATCAACTTCACGTTTGACAGGTCATCTTTATGCTTGGTTCTCTTCTCTACTGACGGTCGGGATGGCCCCGATCTGTGAGCAGTCAATGGGTAAGCTTGAAGTCCTCTCATCGATGATTCTTGTACACCTGTAGACATCAATATGACTCGTTTAGTCATGAGGTCGATCATAACTTCTTCAACAAATCTCTCTGTTGCACTGAACTCGTCCGACATACACGCTCGGGGTTGGAAATCTTCGGGTTCGAGGAGTAACTTAGACACTGCAATAGGATAGAAGGAAATGATGCAATGATCACTGTATAAAATCAACAAGTCTGCGAGCTCAAATTCACGATTAGAAAAAGTGTTCTTGGTGCATGGCGCGATGGGATAAATAGATAACTTGGCAACAAATTGCTTGCAATGGTCAAGAGGCCTTCATTAACTCTGTTCTGTCCATTACGACGCAGTCCAACGGTCTGGTGGTGAACCATAAATGCCTTTCTACCCATTTGGAGGAACAACCAAACGGTTATATTGGTCCCAACAACTATATTTCTTTGCCATGGCAAAGTTCCATGTGACGCTGCTCTGTTATCCCGACGAAGCTCCAATTTTGCAGATTTTCCTTCCGCGAAGTTCCCTCTGGAAGCTTCTGTAACATGTCGATCTTAACTCTCTTCTTACTTAGCTTTCTAGCTATCTTTCTAGTGAGCTTTGTCTCAGTATGCCTCTTTCCATTCTGATTCTTATCTTCTTTTGGCATAGTTACTTCACGTTGTTGAGATTCTTTCCTAAGAGTCAAGGGTGATACTTCTTCTTTATCTGGAATAGGTACTTCAATCTTCTATGGGTCTTCTAGTGTTCTTGCAACTTTGATATCCGGGTTTCTGGTGTTAAATAACTTTGATCTGTTCTTCTGTTCTTCAATTAAGTGTGCGATCCTTCTAGTCATGAAATCTTTTAACTCTTGCTTCTTCTGCTCTAAAAATTCTTCTTCTTGTTTCCTTTTGGCTTGATCTCTTTAAATCCAAGGTTTTCCTAGTAACATGGTAAATGGGCCGTTGTTCTCAATAAATTTAATAATCTCAAAATCTTCCTCTGTCAAAGTTCCATTGACATTCATCGATATCCGGGTGAGCTTTCCACATAGGTTTATCAACTTTCCTCTAAATAGACCTATTCCTCCCAATGAAGGAGTCATAGAAGGATTCCCTAAAAGTTCCCAAGTTCTTTCTGTCATGACATTCACCTATGTTTCCTCATACAGAACATAGTGAATGTTGAAGTCTCCTATTCTTGCTTCAAGGCATTCTTTTTCTTTGAAGATTTCTGATAAACTGACATGTCGGTGGTCATTCAAGGTTTCTTTTATCTGTAGCAATACTTTCTTTGGTTCTTTTTGGGGTTCTGCCATTTCTAGATCTTCCTTAGGGTTTTCTTGTCTCATGTTCATTCCTTCAATCTTAGCAATCATTCTAGGGAAATCCAATACTTCATGGTCCATAGATTTGCAAAAAAGACAACTAAGTCTTCTCCCAGGAAATTCCTTAGCAAGATGTCCTAGTTTTCTGCAACTGTACCAGAGGGTTAATCCTCTCTTTCTTTTAAATGATTCCCAACTCTTTCTATACTGCGTGCTAGAATCATGGTAGCTAACCTGCAAACATTTCTTTCTACGATCCTGCATCCACTTGTTAGTCCAAACATTCTTTCTATGCATAGGTATAACATATCTTTCACTATTCTTATTAGATCTACTCATATCAAACCTTCTTTCATCTATTAGTGCCCTAGTTTTCAAGCTATGACAAAATCTATCAACATACCTAGATCCATACTTTAGAAACAAAAAATTCCACTTATCTTAGTTCTACAGAGCACACAACTTTCATATTTAGAACTTTCCACTATTCTTACCTTTATCAGAGCACAAAGCTTGCATATCTTACCTCTTTTCTTCAGATTTGACCTCTTTTCTTCAGATCAAGATTCTTTATTTACCATAGAGATTTATAAATCAAGTAAAATACTGCACACTAGAATGACATATCTATGCACAAATATTTCACAGTTTCAGGTCGAATCTTTGCACAAAGATTCCTCTTCCTTAGTTCCCAATAATCATAGTTTCAGGTTGGATATTTGCACAAAGATTCCTCTTCCTTAGTTCCCAACAATCACAGTTTCAAGTCAGATATTTTCACAAAGATTCCTCTTCCTTAGTTCCCAGCAATCATTGTTTCAGGTCCCGACAACAGAACCATTTGTTGGCACAGGGGCAGACCCAGGGTTCAATGCTACAACATCACACCAAAAAAACCCTAACTACCAGCCCTTTCGACAACACCTGCGAAGTAGATGAAGTCTCACCCGAGGTAGAGGCAGGGGTGGTTGCAGGACTCAGGTGTCTGCAACCTTAGCTAGGACACAAATATGTGATTGTAATTCTTAACAGAGCACTTAGCAGTTATATTTATCAATATCCAGTTCTGAGTTACAAAGAAGTTAAACCCTAATCACAATACATTGCTGTGGTCAACCAGATCTGACATCTATCAACCCTTATCACGACGAAACAGATCAGATCTAGCAGATTCAAGCACTAAGCACATTCATATAAGTCAGATCTAACATCCATATACATCATTAGCACAAAGCATAAACAAATCTATTTATCTATATCAAAGAACTTAGCAAATAAAGACCTAAGCACATCAAGACATCGCACAAAGCAGAGAAACACAAAATATATGTGGTTCACCCCCACCTTGGGGCTACGTCCACCAACTCTTCTTATTTATTAGCTTCTTCAATAGGTTACATGCACATAGCCTCAAACCCTACTCCGCATAGGACAAGAGATCTGTGTAGCTCACTAGATCCTCCTTTCCCGAGTAGATCTAAGCACACAACCTTCCACAACCTCTTACAATGACTTGCACTCAGCTCTGCAAGTCTCACATAGTATGCATAGAGCACTTACAATCTTGATCACACAGATCCAACTTTAGCACTTAGATATTCCTTTATGACTTCCCTCCTCATTACATCACCTAGCCTTCTATTTATATTTTACAAAATAGGCCTAAACATGGGTAAACCCATGGGCCAACATCCAATACTAGTTACATAATCCCAAATCCCAAAAAGGACCCAAAAAGGGGCAGAGATCCCATGATCTCTACTTCCTCTTATGCTCCTCCTTCGACAGGCCGTCGAAGTCCAAAATTAGGTCAAACTTAACCAAGGATCTCCCAAAACTTGGTCAAGGGCCAACAATTTCCTTTTTTCTAGGGACTTACACGGGTGACTGCAGAGGTATACCGCAGTACCTAGGGTAGGCGCCGGGTCACACTTTGCAGAGTATACCTGGAGGGTGCTTCCGTGTTCAAGTTGCACTTGCACCGGTTAGTTGCTCTAGTGTTGGCTCACGCATCTGTCCTTCCAACTAGATAGTGATCTGCTTGATTTTCCTTTAGGAACTTTTAGTGTGTGCTCTGTGCTCCCTATTTTTCCATAGTGAGTTTGTCAATCATTGCCTTGGGTCTCTGACCTAGGGTGGTAGGCCGTCCACTCTGTCGGTCATGAGGACTTTTCGTTCTTCCGCTTAGAAATGTTGAACCACCTTTTTATAGGCATTGTTTTGATAACACTGATTTTCCATAGTCAGTGTGTGAGAGTTTTACGGACTTGAATGATACCACAAGGGGAGAACCTGTGCATAATATCTTCATGGAATTACTAACGATACCAACCAAGGAACCCCTTCATAAGGGGATTCTTGTGCTTTTCCTTTCTTCAGAAACGTTGGTGTCCCTTTGATGGCCACTTTGTACATTCCTAGGTTGAATGTAGGACTACTGGTTTGGTTGGGTACCATTCCAAATGTCCTAAATTCTCTTGATGCTTCTCAGTTAAGCACCTTATGTCATGGGAACCATGTTGATGTTCCTTCGTCAGCAAATTATTCTTCTCCTCCTCTCCCCACCTCTGGTGAAAGTACAATTACTAGTAACCAGAAGTCTAAACGAAGTAGAAAGAGGAAGAATAGGAAGAAGAGGTCATAAAACTCTACAAGTCATGTTGAAGACCAACACCCAACCTTTGCAAGTCATGCTGGGGGCACACACCTAGTCCCTACAAGTGATACTGGAGTTCAATCACCAACCTCTGTGAGTCATGTTGGAGATAGGTCATCAACCTCTGCAAGTCATGTTGAAGACCAACACCCAGCCTCTGCAAGTCATGCTGGGGGAAAGCACCCAACCTCTGCAAGTCATGCTGGGGGAAAGCACCCAGCCTCTGCAAGTCATGTTGGGGGAAAAAGTCCAGTCACTGCTAGTCATATTGGCAATAGGTCTATAGCCTCAATGAGTCATGTTATCGACCCATCACCAACCTATGCAAGTCATGTTGGAGATGTGCAACCAGCTACTGCTAGTCATGCTGGGGGCATTTATTCTATTGAGAAACCTAGATGGATAGGACGTAAGCCTAAGTTCCCTTGTAATATTTGCAAGGGAGATCACCTTAATCATTTGTGCCATGGCCTTCTAGAGGTACAAAGATTATGGTCCCTGTTTGCAAGATCTTTTGATTCTGAGTCTTCTGAGGTTTCCTCACAACCTATTCAACCAGTAGTTGAGAAAGTGGTCATGCTGATGCAGTCTTCGGCTGATCCCACTCCTCTTTCGGGGGGTGATGTGCCTGTAGACCATGTTGTCTCGCAATATATTCATCCAGTGGTTGATAAAGTGGTCATGCCGATGTAGTCTTCGGCTGATACCACTCTTCTCGTGGAGAGTGTTGAGTCTATCAAAGTGGTCATGCTGATGCAATCTTCGGCTGATCCAACTCTTCTCTTGGGGAGTGATGTGTCTACCAACTATGTTTTTAGCATTTCTAGTTCAGTACTTTCAGAACAAGGGGAAATTCCACTCACTTCGAGAACACCCTCTCCAATCCCTAGGATGGTTTCTTTTGATTGGAATGACCTTGTTGAGCTTCGTCTTCCTTCTTATTCACCTTTTCAAATAAGGGTTGAATTTAACTCAACAAACATTTATCGATGTATTGTGGATGAAAGAGCCTTTGCAAGTATTTTATCCTCCTCGCTTTGGAAAGTATTGGGATCTCCCGAGCTTGTGTCTGCTGCGCATGAGCTGTTGGCTTTTGACAGACATCCTAGTGAATGTTTGGGGGTTCTTCCTCAGTTACCTATCTTGTTAGGTGGGAAGACTGTCCTTGTTGATTTTATAGTGGTGCAAGGCCTGTTATATTTCAATATGATTCTCGGGCGTGATTATGTATATGCTATGAACATTGTGGTGTCTATGCTCTTCCAGGTGTTGCATTTCCCTCATAATGGAAGCATTGTCACTATTGAATAGCTTGCATATTATAATCACCATCCTAATTCAACGTTAGTTTAGGATGCCCTTTATATGTTCCTAGTGTTCGTGTAGACTCTACCCCACCACAGGTTAATTATGTGGCGTCTTATCCTCTATATTCAATTGCTTCTGAGTAGGAACCTGTGCAATCATTTTTTCCTTCTCGAGACTTAGTCTCAACAATTGATCCATTGGTTTATCCAATGGGGGCATGGGAGCCCTTGCTTCCCCCTCTTGGTCCAAGTGATATCGAGTCTCCTTTTGAGTCTGATCTCGTTGTTTGTAGATCCTCAAGCCCTCATGCTTGTGATTATTCATTGATAGAATCTGCCAGTCTTGGCTAGAGCCTCCATCATCATATGGAATATGGTTAGTTTACTTCACCCTTTGGGATTGTTGACCCTCGTTTGCATGATTTCTTGGATTTTGAATTTCCTTGAGATGAGGTTATCCCTGAAGCCATGACTACAATTTCTATACCGTGGGAGGAATTACATTGTTGTTTGTGTTATTTTCCCTTTTGGAAGACTTTCCAAGTTGATTATCAAAGAGACTCTTGGTCTGAGCCTATAGTGGGCTCTACCTGAGCCAGTTTCATACATGATTCATAGCCCCCTGGAGTCTATTTTAAGCCCTTTTTAGACTCTCTAAACATGAAAATATTTTCGAGTGATCTTTTTGTCCTTCATGCTTGCCAAACTAAAATTTGAAGGCACGTCTCTGCAGCGGTAGTTTACCCCTTTTTTGGTCTGGATGGTCAATTTTACGAACAAAGGTATACTCTAGGAATTTCGGTTTGCTAGAAGAGTATTCTCAGGTATAAGTTTAACCCTTTTTCGGTCTTGAGGGACTAAATTTATGAAAAGGGAACCCCCATAGAGTCCACATTTAAGCTCTTTTCAGACTCCCTAAAATTGAAAAGATCGCCAAGTGACATTGTTCCTTCACACTCTTTAAATTGGTCCAGAAGAACATTCCTTATGGAGTCCATAGTTAAGCTCTTTTCAGACTCCTTAAAATTGAAAATATCGCCAAGTGACCTTATTCCTTCACATTCGTTAATTGATCCATAATAACATACTATACAGAGTCCATAGTTAATCTCTTTTTAGACTCCTTAAAATTGAGAAGATTTCCGAGTGATCTTGTCTGTGTCACACTCGTTAAAATGGTTCTAAATAGACGTCTTTTTGGTGCTAGTTTATCCCTTTTTCGAACCGACTAGACTATTTTCAAAAAAGGTACCCCAGTGGAGTCTTCTTTTACTTTTTTTTCAGACTCTCTAAATGTGAAAAAACTATCGAGCCTACCTTCTCTGGATTCATGAAAAATACATTGAAGGGGGTTTCATCGTGTCATGCTTATCGCATTTGCATCTCTGCATATTTGGCCTAATGTCAGCTCCATGTTGCTCTCAACTAAACCTTTGAAGCATGCCTTATACGCAAGCCTTGTAGCACTTTGCCTCTACGACCTGACACCTTGACCCATGGAGGAATTTTCCCCGAGTGTCCTTTCCTGCACATGTCTCCTTGATCTGAGCATTACTGTGTTCGTCGCACTTGGAAATAGTACGCTTGCGACACTCGTTCCTCCTTTGTAACGTAGCATTATTTTATTCTTTTTCAAGCTCTTTAAAAATATTGAAAAAGACAAAAAAAATAAAAAATACCCCAAAAAGAGGATGGGAAATATATATTCTTTTTTGGCAACACAATGAGTCGCTGTTGGATAAACCACATCCTTCTATTTGTTCGTCAAGATTTGGGATTTAATATGACCTTAGGAAGTTGTTCTCGTTACATAGAGCTATGTCCTCCTTTGTTTGGTTATTCTTCCAAGCACATGGAGAGTTTGTGTTGCCTCCTGCATCGTGAACTTATGTCAATGTCATGCTACTGGAGTCTGATCATGTTTTGTGCTCTTGTCCAAGGGAAGTTTTACCCAACCTGAGTTGGAATTTCTGCAGTTTGTCTCTTGACCTCATGTCCGACCATCCCGGAAGTCCAATCAAGTCCTTGTTCAAAATCAATGAAGTTCTCTTCCTGATCACCGAGATCCTCTTGTATGTTCCCGACGAGCCGTTGAAGACCTCTGGGTAGTGAAGTCGTACACTCACATTACACTCCTACCCGAGTTTGAAGATCTTGAAGTTTTTGCTCGATCTCTGAAGGCCTCATCTCCAACCATCAGGCATCATTTGCTTCTTGAAGATGGATACTATACATGTATATATTTGATTTTGAGATGTATATCCACTATGTATTTCTCGTGGCTACACTTTATATAGTTATATGACATGGATCTACAGTGTATTTGATTGCAAACATGATTTATTTCATCCCAAGCATGGGTATGCCCGCCTTAGAGAGATAATTTTTATTTTTGTAGATGGCACCTCCCGAACTCTGGTCTCGGGCTCACTCGCTTCGTACATTGGTGAAGATTTTGTAATGTATTTCGACCATTAGATGATCTTCTGACCTCACGCATTAGGGGGCATCTGTTATAACCCTAAATTTCTCCATACATGCATACCTGACATTTGGCCCTCTTACTTGCTATATTTTCCAAGCCATCACTGAGTAGCTCTTCTTAAAAACACTAGTTTTGAAGATGTACACACCATGCACCACTACTGCCCGCGTAAACTTGCCTGCTACACCACTACATCCCTCGTACATATGCTAGCTGCACCATTACAACCTGTGTATACTTGCAAAAATTAAAAAGTTGCAAGGAATTCGTTGAGATTATGGGATATTGGGTAGTTTCCCAACTGATCCACCGCCTATAGCCTGTCACCCAACCGAATAACCATCCTTTTGTCATCTAAAAGGAGGTTTTGGGGTCTCATTCCTAAGCTAAGCATAAGAACAATGGAACTATGCCCGTTTCACATCCTCTCCCCGCCCCAAGAATTTGCAGCCACCTTGTGAGATTTGTACCAACATTTCCCATTTTTTCCTTTTTCCTCCATCATAAGCCTACTCCATTCCCTAGAGAGAGGTTTAGAGGAGAAATATACATGAAAGCACAGTTGGAGCTTGGTGAAGAGGAGCCCTGACCATGTTTGAGGAGTAGTCGCCGATATTGTTGTAGGTAAACATTGTGATATCAATAAAAGGAATACTTTTTATGTCCCGAAATATGATGTCTCAAATATTTGTGTTTGATTTATTCTTTATTCTAACATATAACCCATGATTTATATATGATATGAATGTTTTTAGTTCCATGTTTATTTATTTGTGAATGCAGGTCAGCCTTGGAAGGAGGCTTGTAGTCAATGGAGCTATCGAACATGGTAGGATCGACACTAGACACAGAGTAAAAGGTAAAGTTACCAGATATTTTCACTTTGCATTTCATGCATGAATGTGGGGTATAAAAAGTAGGAGACTTTTAGATGGTTAGATCTGCCTACATGTTGAACCCTAGTGTAGTCCATAGGGGGGGTTTTTCTGCTACAACATGCCACATGTCCAATGACAAATATGGATGGTGTGTCTTTTGCTCAGTAGCATGTGCAGTCTCTGCGCTAGTGGTTGATGCATATTTGAGAGATGAATGAGGTACTTTTAATTTTATTTCATGTGACATGTACATGTAGTTATAGGTAGCATACCCTTTATCTATTTCTTCTAGTTGTTTGGTTGTCTCCCCTTTATTGTCCAACCCTTGTACTGATCCGGATTATTTTCGGCACGAAATGAGAGCGGAGATATAATAAAGAAATGCACATAGATATTGCAGATATTTAATAATATAACAGAAATGCATCAGAGATGAAACCATAAACAAAGATATATAGTAATACATGATTTCTATTAATCAAAGAAATGTACAGAGACTGTAAAAATACAGAGTGAAAGACTCGCTAGAATGGTGGCAACTTATCTCTGAGACGAGATGTGACGGCTACTCGCATTCGCAAGAAGATGGTTACAATGAGGCTCTGAAGGCCCTTTTACAATAAACATGAATGAAAAAAGTCTTGGACATCCAAAAACCTAACCCTAGGAGATGAAGTGCCAAAAGTCATGTGGGCCCCGTTTGGGTAAGTGAGTACATCAACTTCCCGGGGTCGTAACTTTTGCATACGATCTCCGTTTTAGGCGTGTGATAACTCGTTGGAAAGGTATTGTCGAGGAGATTCATTTTGGGGGATCAATTATGCCTTTGGATATCATTGAGAACCTCGATCTCAAAAAACCTTCATCTGGACCCTCAAAATGGCCCCGGAAGTTAAAACCTACTAAAAATAGTAAATTGCCAAAATGGCCAGAAAACTGTTTTGAGCCATTTGGAAAAGGTGGGTGGCCACCGATATCCACCTGGATCAATCCTCCCTCCTTAGGAAGCAATGGTATCCATTGCATTGAGTTCCTGGGGGAGGGGGAAAAGCATTTGTTGAATCTGCATCTTGGTGAGCTGCTTGTCTTGCTGGAGAAGTCGCGCTGCTTAGTTTGTGGAAATCTGTCACGAACCTGTGGCTGGAAGGTTTGCACCCTTTTAACCAGTCTGGCTATTTTAGATGACTGTGTGCAGAAGGAATCTTCGTGCTTTGCTGCAACCTTGTCGACCTGCTTTTGTTGGATAGAAGGTGCTTTGGCCGAAGCTGTGGTGGCTGCAGTATCCTTCTGTTCACCCTTT
>ML804411.1:53434-95887 GCA_009831015.1 Picea engelmannii
TAGAAACTCTAAAAATGGAAGGGGTTGCTTGTATCTTAGTATTATTAGATATGAATGGTGGTTTACCAAAAAAAATCATTCTAGACTGTGGAGATAGGAAATGGTCTCAATAACTGGACTATGAAAAAGTTCATTCATGTTTATATTTGGCCTCATAGTTGGACATATTTTTTGGACTATTTAAGGAGATGTAGAAGTTATAGGAAAATGAGGTCTAGAAGGGGCGTGATTATTGTTCTTCTCCTACTCTTTCCTCAAAGAGAGGTCCAATAATAAGTCTAGAGGTTTCTGGTGTATTAGCATTATCTCTGCTTGTCTCTCAATCTATGGGATATTTAGATCGATATAAGGTTGATGGTTTTTTTTATCTCAAGTGAGGAATAAGAGATGAGAGAAAACATATACCCACCAATTGAAAAGGTGGATTTTATGATCCCAAGGTTGCATGTTTTGGTGGCCAATTCCCTTGAAGATATTTTACAAAGTATTATACTCATTCACATGCTATCTTTTTATCCAAATCAAATATTTGGGGACCCTAATGCGATTTCAAGACTTTTGGTTATTAGTTATGCCCATTTTTAGGTTAAGGAATCTCCCCAAGACCCAAAGTTGTAGATTAATGGCCATGTTCATGGTGATTGATCCTTTGCTTCAATGGATGCCAGATAAGGGGGTGCATTGTGTGATAAGCAAGTGGAAAGGGAACTGACAATCCTGCCTCTCTTTCCATTATCCCAGAGTTGGATGGGGGGTGAACACTCTTTTTTGGAGGGGAAACTACATGATGTAATGGTAATGGAAACATCATCAAGGTCACCAAAAGAAGCATCTCACACATTCTCTAAATAGTTCTCTCCTTCCCTCCATCCTATGGATACTTTGTAGACAGGTTAGATTTATTGCCACATTCAGAGGCTTTAGTTTTGGATGGTGTTTTGGGTGATTTGGGCTCCTATGAGATAGATTTTCCAACTTTGAAGGTCAATTATTCTCCACATCAGGTGGCATGTTCTCCAACTAAGTCTAATAGTTTTCAAATCAATTCAATGGTTCATGGTACGATTACATTAAAAGATACGAGGAAAAAATGTTTTCCTTTGTATCAATCCCTTCCTAGCTCTAGGACTAGTGGGGTATGTTTGAGGAAATATATGCCTTGCAAATAGGGAAATGCCTCCTTTTGGGAGTTTTGGGATAGGTACTTCGGAGTATGATTTTATTGATGATTTGCAAGGGTGGAAGTTCCTACTTTCTTATAGCTGGATTTCGTAAACTGGCCTAAAAGGGGTTTCTCGAATGCGTTCATCCTTTTGGTTTTGATTTGCTCCAATTTAGGTCCAGTGATCGCTCATTTTGTTGCAACTTGGTTTGGTCATAATTTTCTTAGAAAGTAAAACCAATAAATGTTCCAAGTCTTTCAATGAAACTATAAGTCATTTACGCAAACAATTTATTATTATATATCCTTCTTGTAAATTAATATGAAAAATTATGACATTTTTTCATTAACGTGAAATAATTTATAATTTATATATTAAATATATTCTACAAAGCCTCGTTAATTTTAAATGATTAAGATAATTATTTTTTATAATTTTCATTAAAGTTAACAAATAAAAAGGCTTCAATTGTGTAGCCCTTTTATTTTTAAAAGTTTAGCAATAACAATGTAAATGTAAAGAAGTGACATTTTTTAGTTTAAATTTAAAATAGGAAAGCACACAATTATAACTCTTCCACTTGTAAAGAAGTGACATATTCAAATCGTCATTATCTCATGTTATTTGTATTTAAAAGTTTGCATATAGGAATTTCATAGGTGCCTTCTAATTGGGAGGAAGTGTCTCATTGAATTTGCATTGTATTCGAAACCCTACTTGGTTATTATTTCCTTGGTTGTTAGGGCACTTTGTTAAAATTTTATTTTCATTCTAAATTGAAATTTATCAGCCATCAGTCCAATTTACTATCCCGTATTTTCATAGTCAATTTAAAAATGCAATACAATTATAAAATTCATATTGATTATAATTGTAACAAAAAAAAATTGCATGAATTTTTTTTTCTTAAATTATAACAAAGTATTCTCCTTTAAAAAGACAATTAACCCTTCCAACAACTAATTGTAATATTATTAACTAATTATATGGAAGAACATAACAAATTATATGAAAAAACATTCTACATATAGATAATTACAATTACTTCATGTTATGGTATCATCATTGATATCCACAAAGCGAATCTCATATAATTAACTAATTGTAATATTATTAACTAATTATATGGAAGAACATAACAAATTATATGAAAAAAACATTCTACATATAGATAATTACACTTCCTTCATAATTATGGTATCATCATTGATATCCACAAAGCGAATCTCATACAATTGGCATAGATGCATCTTTTTTTAACCAAAACATAAAGTTATATTCATCAAAAGGGGTTTGTATTGAAGTTAACGAAAATGTCAAACAAAATTCTACTCTAAAACTGAGCATATTTCTAGAGTAGCTAAGATAGACTCTAAGGCCTTTTCTATACATGCATTCTAGACAATTCTACAAGTAGTTTACTTTACAAATTGATCCAACAAAAAAACTGTTCTACAAAACATAAACTAGTCACATATGCACACTCTCTTGATCTTCCTACCCCTCAACGATTTCCTTGAGCCATGATTATCCGAGGCAAGAGAGAGTGAGTCTAAACATTGTGGGAGAACCAAAGATTGAAGTTGTTTACATTATGCTTCCAACACATCAATCCTTTGCTTCTGTAGTAGGAGGAGATTCATTATATTAGAGGCATTAGTAATGATGGCTTGCTCCAGGTCTGTAATCTTCGAAGAAATGTAGAAGGACATTGTCGTTCACCTAGGTAATTTCTTCATGCCAGTGAAGAATTTTTCGAGCTTCCTTCCACTCTAGACTGTCCATATCTATCCCAAAAGAACTTTTCACAAGAACACATACAAAGAAACCAGACCACACTATCCCCAAATAGATGTTTCCAATTATGATTTTAAAAATGACAAGTAAAAATGGAGGGATGTTGTATTGGTTAAGAAAAACCGAAACACAAAAATCATCACCAGAGACTAACACAAGAAAAAATGACTTGAGAACCAGGAGTTTCGTGGTCTGGACTAAAGAAAATACCAACATCAGAGATGGAACACCACCCAAATTCACCACCCACAAGCGCCTGTGAACACCAGTGAGGACATAGAACCCACACCAAAGGTCCTTCCTTAACTTCAACACAACCTCCCATCACTCCACACAAGTCTTGCAAATCCCAGGAGAGAACCTCCACAACAATGGTATTTTCGTAGTCGAGCATTGCCATGACTAGCAGTCTCCCACATTTCAAAGGGAATACACACACACAACATTGAATACCAATGTTGCACATAATACATTTCAAATGTGCAGGCATCGTTTCTCACCTACCATCTGTCTTGTGACACGTTTCATTAAAACGTTGCATTGATTGTTGGGTGAATGCCATTTGATTTCCACTATGGTATGGGCGTGAAGCCATACACCCCATTTTTAATGATTGAACCTGTTCTTAGAAAAGAAGCCACCTTAGCCCAGTGATCTACATTTCCATTGATCTCTCTTTTAATATGGAAAAATGATATTTTGTCGAAATTTGGGAGTGTTTTATGGATCCTTGAGATGAGTATGCTCAATGCATTACTCCCCAGCTCTGATTTACCAATCATGGCTCTAATCACCAGCATCAAGTTCGCCAGAACAATTAGTGTTTTTATCTTTGTGATAGACAAGCCTTTCCATGATGAATATGCCTCAACAAGATTGTTGGATATGTTCCCAAGTCCCCAAGCATAATAAGCAATTTGATTTCCCCCAAGATCATGTAGACTCCTCCCACACCTACCACATGTGGTGCATGGATGCATCTTAGTATACATATCAGAGGTTAAATATGCATTCCACAACCAGAATTGATGGTTGTAACAACCTTAATGTTTGCATACATTTACTTCTAAAATAATCCATGAAATATTACAATAACAATATCATACCAAACTGCATTTAAAAAAAAAAATCTTCACGCACAACAACAACCACAAGAATTAATTCTCAACATATAAATAATAATGAAAGTGTTACTTATTTGAAATTGAAGCACTTAGTGAAATAACTCCATAGGTGTGATTTTCCTCCTATCCATGGGTATGAACTCATATAGGTACCAACCCCAATTGGGAAATGAAGTAACATAGTTGAATTTGGCAACTAGAGCTCTCAAACACAATCTCAACCTAGCGACATAATGGACTTTTTTTTATTTCTAGGAATGAGCTCCAAGAAACTCAACCAGCTCCTGGACATTGCATAAACCTCTTCTCTCCATCATAGCATTAAAAAATACACCTCCTTTATCTACATAATAGTCCATAAGGGAGTCCAACATGACCAACTATCTCTATGCAAGAAGAGTTCCAACTCAAAAATATCATATTGGGAGTCCTAGAAAAGGCTTGTCAACAAGGAAATTATTGTCCCCAACTCCATGGCTCTCAAGGACACCATGTCTCTCACAAAAACATCATATATCCCATGCATTTTTCTTAAGCATCGTGCTAGCTCCATAAAAAGAATAACAAGTAGCTTAATAAGTAACCAACAACAATTCCCAACATGTCTTTGGTTCACACTAACTTCATGCTTATGGGTTCTCCTTCAACTGCAAGCCTAGTAGCCATGGATTCTCATATAATATCTCTCTCAACCAATAGAGGAATAATTCTTGAAGGTTCCCAAATGAATGGTATAATGGAATAATCAACAAATGAAGCTTTCAAAAATATTGCACAATATAAACTCTCTCTTGCATGGAGAGTAAGTGTTGTCTCAAGAATATTGAGAGTATAAGAAAAGGTCACATAAGTCAAAGGGTATGAAGAACTTGGGAAAAGACACTTGGCATTAGTCATATAATAATATTTTTCTCACATGCCCCACTCCATTGAAAAGACACTTGGAATTAACGATATAATTATATTTTTCTCATAGGCCCCACCTGATCCATAATTGGATCCAGGAGCTTGATAGGGCTCAGAAAGGCCTAAAAAACAAATTTCTTAGAATGGCTTCAAAATGGATGTGTGCGTAGGCCTCGTTGATATGAACCCAACACAACTCGAACATGCTCAAATAGACGTCGTATGCTCCTGATATGGCAATCTGTTTGTTTTGCCAAACATGCAAAAAAATGATGACTGTATAGTCTGTACACTCCCATGAGGAAACTCACTGTACAGGCCGTACGACCGTAAAACTAACGTGACAAGCACAGTCCGAGCTAACGTGGCAACTTCTAGAGGTGACATGTGGGAGGGTGACTGGGTGTACGAACGAGTGATGTGGACAAGTACAGGGGACCAATCAGGGAGTGACACATGTCACCCTTGTAGTGGTGACACGTGGCACGTCTGTACGGATGACGCGACACATCCATACTGCTTACATGGAAGGTATAGTGGTTGAGAACTCAACAGATAAGTGGACCAATGGATGGTTGACAAGTGGCATATGTATCGATGAATGATGAGGTGCCACGTGGCCTAGACATGGGATGCCATGTGGCATCCATTGGTTGGCTTAAGTTCATTTGAAAAAAATTGTTGGGGCTCAACGAGTTTCAAATACTGGACCTCCCATCGGGCTAAGCTTTGGCAGGGCTAGGCTAGCCAGTCTACCCACGTTTGTGACTTGTTATGTATGGTATCAAACTTATATTTAAGTTTGATTATAATATATGTTGGATGGGGTAAGGGCTGGGGCCTAGCCCCAGCTCTGGCGCAGAACCTTACAATACGAACACAGGACCATTCTACATATGACCACTACCTCTGATTTGTGTGTTCGCACACACAGATTACGGTTGAGCCTAGATACCGGTTCCTCTGATGGCGCATATGACCCAGAACTTGCAATCAAGTGTTAACACATATATTTATATAACGGTTAGCCCCGGTCGGTCGGGCTAACCCGCCGACCAAGGGATAAACTATGGGCTTGTTCGTCGGGGCTTATAACCATTGAGGGCGCATGGAGTTTGAGCCACAACCACATACACCATCACCATGTGACCAAGAGAAAGATACAAGGGGGGGCAGTGCATATCTGCCAGTGCTTGGCCACATGGCACGATACATGTGATCAAGAGCCCTATGAAAAGGGGCTACGCCCATATTTTGTGCATTTAGTGGGTTTTCAACTATACTTTAGTGATTTTTATGGATTTTAGGCCTGCTTTTGGAGATTTTGGTCATTATTGGGAGATATTGGGCCCTTTTTGAGGACAGATCTCTGGGGGAAGTTGGGAGATGGTTACCAAATTCAGATCTATATAAACCAAGCCTTCTTGAGGCCAAGGGAGGATATTCAGAGCAGGTTTATGATGAATATTTTCCAAGCCAAAGCTATTTTTATGTAGGGAAGTAGTCTCCGATATTGTTGTAAGTAAACATTGTGATATCAATAAAAGGAATACTTTTTATGTCCCGAAATATGATGTCTCAAATATTTGTGTTTGATTTATGCTTTATTTTAACATATAACCCATGATTTATATATGAGATGCATGTTTTTAGTTCACTGTTTATCTATTTGTGAATGCAGGTCAGCCTTGGAAGGAGGTTTGTAGTCAATGGAGCTATCGAACACGGTAGGATCGACACCAGACACAGAGTAAAAGGTAAAGTTACCAGATATTTTCACTTTGTATTTCATGCATGAATGTGGGGTATAAAAAGTAGGAGACTTTTAGACGGTTAGATCTGCCTACATGTTGAACCCTAGTGTAGTCCATAGGGGGGGTTTTCCTGCTATAGCAGGCCACATGTCCAATGACAAATATGGATGGTGTGTCTTTTGCTCAGTAGCATGTGCAGTCTCTGCTCTAGTGGTTGATGCATATTTGAGAGATGAATGAGGTACTTTTAATTTTCTTTCATGTGACATGTACATGTAGTTATAGGTAGCATACCCTTTATCTATTTCTTCTAGTTGTTTGGTTGTCTCCCCTTTATTGTCCAACCCTTGTAGTTTCCTGGTTTATTTCTAATATTTTTTTAGTAGTTAGATTGTTTTTCAACATTTATGGTCTAGTTATTATTTTGTTGTTGATAGCTAGACTCTTCATGATTTATAGCTTGTTGATTCCATGGATTAGGCATCTTTTACTATTGGGGTGAAAAAAAACCCATATCAACGTTTGAAACAACTAACCTACTATATGTATGTTGTGTTATGATACCATTAGTTGATTCCCATAATAATAAGCATCTAACTTGATACGATCTTCCATGGGTATGGCATGATATTATGAGTGGATGCAATATGAGAGAATAATATCAATACTTCCTATTTTCCTTGGGATTCACGAAGTCTTGACCTTCTTCTCCCTCGTCTTATCTAGTAATCCTTGTTTATAGTTTGAGGGAAGAAAATAGCATATCCCATGATGGTGTGGTTCTTTTTTGGTTGGTGGGGGAAAAGAAAAGACTCTAATGCTATCCTATCCTAATATCCTACACATTTTTTTTGCTCAATCCAAAACAAATGGATGGTCCTAAAAGGTCAATTATTTGGGTCTTGTTCTACTAACCTACCATGGTTTTGTAGCTATCTAGTATCCCTGTTTTGAAATAGTTGGCTTTCTAGTGGCCAACATAGTCATATGTATATAATATTAGGATTTTCTATACTTATTCATTTATTTTCATTGTTACTATCCCACTTTATTTCATCCTTTTGTAGCTAATTTTTATCATAGATTAATGATTTGATTATATTAGTCTTTTCTTTCATGATTTTGATATCTAGATCTTGTTTGTTTCCCTTGTACCCAACATTATTTGATTACTATGCACGACTACATGTGACTTTGTTTTCTATCGTATGAATTTCTTGTTATCATGCAGCTTCGTGAGACTTTGTGGTTCCTCACTAGTGATTTTGATATTTAGGTATGAATATCTCCCAGCTAGCATGTGCATTTCCACATGACAGGGCTCCAATATTCTTATGTTAGGGAACTGGCTCATTCCACAAATTTGTTATGGGCCTCCCCCTTATGCATCACTGTGTCTGTCTTGGTTTTGTGTTTTTTTTTCTCTCGTCTCTTCCTTATCCTTGATTTCCACTATCTCTTTGCATGGCACCTTGATGTTATCCCTTACATTTATAACTTCTCCTACCATGAGGACAACATGTAGTGCATAGAATTTTCATCTGGGCACTAAAATCCTAAAGATGACCATGAGGCCTCCATGTATCTTGAGATGGATTATGGAATTGGTAATTCTCCCCTTGTTAGACCCTTTCCTAAGTCTAAATGTATGAATGCTATTTTTCATTTCATGTATAATGCTTAGGAAAGTTCCCCTTTGTTACTTTCCTAGGTCATCCTTTGGTCTTATCTTCTCCTTGATGGGCTTCATTGTTAAAAAATCTCTCTTTCCCTTAGATTTAAATCGACATTCGTTTTTTTATTTGGTCCACTAGGTTTATTCAGGTATTCTTTCTTGACATTCTTAATGCCCATGTAGCCATTTTGGGGGCACACCAGGGTTGATAAGATAAAAAATGATATTTCTCCTTATGATTTCTTGCTAGTATACCATCCACAAGCCATATAGGTGCATTCACATTTGTCTCCATGGATACGATAAATATAAATCCCATTTCTAGCAAAAAACTCATAGATTTTATCAAGACCCGCGGGTGAGTATTTGGGAGCTCAAGTCTATCCTCAACAACAATTTTTTGTATTGTGTATTCCCTTTTTATGGATCTACTTGGTTTATAAATATCTCACCTTTTAACTTTGTATAGGTATTTTCATTTATCCTTCAAAAATGTGCTAAAATCTTGTTGGGTTTTTTATAGAACTGCATTCACTCCTTTTCTCAAGCACCTGAACTACTTGAATATAAAGTCTCCATCAACTCCCTTGTAGTAGGGACTTAACCTCACTATTGAGCCTTTCCCTCTAGTTAAATTATTTTCTTCTTAATTCCTAGATGAGCTTGGAACTAGGGTTTACCCTTTTGTGTTTACTTTGGAGCCTCTCAGTTTCCCTTTAATGGATGATTACTAGCAACACATTACAAGGAGAAAAACTCACAGTTGTGGGCCAACTTACATATTGTGGGCCAACTTACATACTACCTTGGTAAAATTCTTCATTTTATTATTGGTATATTAGTATGTTATTGTACATATATTTATTTCATTAGAGACTTACCGTTTTAGTTACAAGTGTGAGGATATTGGAAATAACGTGGAGCATGGTGGGTGCTTAACTTCTTAGAAAGATTCATAAAAAATGATAGCCTTCTCTTCATTCCATGTGTGTTCCTTCCGTCCCACCATTTCCTTTTTGGATTTTATTTTTCTTTTGGTTTCATTAGTTATATTTCATTATATTCACACATTCAAAACTTTAGTTTTCATGAAGCCTCAAAACTCAAGTGAAGTACCACATAAAATCAATCCAAACTCTAAGGACACATTAATCAAGATATTAATAGTTTACCTAATGGTGCTTCTCCCTTTTCTTTCCCACATTTTTGTTCCTAGTTACCATTCAATAATTGGGTGATGGATCCACTCCCTTCCTGATCTAATCCCTCTTGTTGGTTGTGGAGCTTCTCCTATGTGGTCATGCATTGCTAGACTCTAATTGTTGCACTAAACCTCCAATTGCATGGGGTTTAAATAACTATTCATCCTGGAAAAGTAATGGGATATATTCCATTGCGTGCGACTTTTTGGAGATCAATAATGGTTATGAAGGGAAATTCCTCATGAATATTAGTATCCTATATTTATCCTGAGCGAGACATGACTTGAGTTAAAACAATGAAGGTACTTCACTTCCTATTTTTTGTATTTTCTCTCTTAATTTTTTATTTTATTTTAAATTTGTATTGATAATGTAAATGAAGGTGAATTAAAGTGTGAATTAAAAAGAAAAACATTAATACAAATCTAAAAAAATAAATCAGTTTTTGTTATATGTATTTCTTTCACAATTGTTTGAAAATTTAGAAAATGAAATGACGATGGAAATGCAATCACAACTTCAAGAAAAATACGTATCAACCAAAATCTCAATCTCATTTTTTTGCATGTTTTATAAAATCATATTATCCAAGGTTGCAACAAAGAATCAATCGAGATTGTTGCATCAAATCCTAATGAAAAAATTGATGGTCCAATCCTACTCCTTTGTGTTGGTGTTTTCTAGACCATACAAGATAAAGTATAGAATTAGGGTAAGAATGAAAAATAAGTTATGAATAMTCCTTAATCTCAATATATTGCCATATTGACCATAATATAGAAATCCCATTGATAGGGTAATTTGACTTCACCCAAACACAAATTTGAGAGAGTATTCCTCAACTAGAAGAGCATTTTTTAGTGCAAATTTCRAACAAAATTGTTTCCCAAGAGTCCACTRCCCAACCAAGCTTGAGATGTTGAAGGAAGGAAKAAAATTTGAATTAGGMATCCTTAATATCMATAATGGGTGCTTTAAATCCCTCTAAAATAAGTTATGGAKCTTAATAAMAACTTTTGAGAATCAAACTAGTTGTGTAACGACCAAGGTCAAGCCCAACAATGAAAATGAGACAAGMAAAACCCTATTCAACCACCATATTCTTCAAAGATGGAAATAGTTTTTTGGATCCTAATCAATGGATCATATTATGTTATCCATTSTTAGCGCCTTTGTTTTGATGGAGGACATGGTGGTGCCATATCAATAGGGCGTAATATTCTAGTTGCACCACCTATTTTGAAGAATCCAACAATGCAAATGAGACAAGCAAAACCCTATTCAACCACCATATTATTCAAAGATGGAAATAGTTTTTTGGATCCTAATCAATGGATCATATTATGTTAGCCATTGTTGGTGCCTTTGTTTTGATGGAGGACATGGTGGTGCCATATCAATAGGACATGATATCCTAGTTGCACCACCTATTTTGAAGAATCTAAAGTTAGTTGGAGATAAATAAAATCAACAACATAATATAAGAGATGTAATCCCTAGTTTTGGAGAAGGTAAATCAATGAAAGAGTTCATGCACTCCAAGGATAAATGAAGGATCGGGTAGTGGAAATTAAGATCCCTACTTATATAGTTAATGGTTCTAGGATTTGAATGAATAATCTTATTTCCCAAGGGTATATTGTATAAAAGTAAAGGCTATAGCCAAAGAAAATGTTGATTGTAGAATCTAGGTTAGATGAGGGTTGTTGGTTACTATTGGAGTTGGTTGTGTCTAGATATGTAAGTTATTGATCCATGATGTAAGGTGATGTTGTAACAACATACATGTTTGTGTTGAAATTTAATGGAACAAGGCTCCTTGTTCAAGTCACTTTTATGATTATGATAGATGGGGATGATGTTTATTTCTTCATGGTTTGGTCTTATGTGATTAGGATGATTTTGATTTACTGTAATGTGTTGTTCCTCCATTATGGTGAAAAAAATGGATAATAGATATATTTTATGGTTGCTTTATCATTTGTTAACAATCTCACTTAATTATAAGTCTTGACAATGCACCTTGAGTGAAGCATTCCCTATCACCAATGATTGATACGTCAATGCTAGACTATAATCCTTTTGTTGGACACCTTAGTGAACCTTAGTATTCATATTAAGAAAAAATGGTTCCATTGGCAATGTAACACCCCATTTTTTTCCCCCATAAATGTAATGCAAATGTGTATACGTGAACACGGTTGAAAGACAAACAAGATGATCGAGGGACAAACATTGTCAATGTGTACATCAAATTTATTAATAAAAATACATCACTAGTTGTATACAAGGGAGATGAAAATGATTAGGGGGATACAATTCCACGAGAGATAAACTAGAGGGATCTTAAGGGGGCTTGGAGGGGACAAAGCTAGAATATATAATAATTTAGGTTAACCAAAGTACTTTATCTTATTCTATGCAAAGGACATATCATCCTTGGGAGGCATTCCAAGGTGGTTGGGGGGACTTATTAGAGTGCCAAGTGGTAAGTTAAAGACATGCACATTTAATATTTTGTTCCAAGGGAATTGGGGGGGATTCACCCTTCATTCTGTGTTCTATGAGCATCGCTCCAGAACATTGGACATCATTATTCCAAACTAGCAGTATGGAAAATTTGTCCATCATCCTACAGAGTTATTCCATGATGGGAAAGTAAGCTATGTTGAGAGCTAAGTTTCCATTCCTGTAGCAGAAGACTGAAATTGCATGTAAGTAAATTTTTGTTGGGGAAATTTACCCAAGATAATGAACATGTAAATGATGTTGTAACTAAGAACTACAATTACAAATGGAATTCCTAGAGATCCTAGCCTTGAGATTCCTATACAATATTTACTAGAGCCTTGGAGGGGATGGGGATTTCCTGAGGGATTACGTGGTGGTGAAGGGGATCCCATCCCTTGGGTTGTGTAGGATAGGTAAGAGAACTGGGTGGTTGGAAAGGTTGTATGAGTCATTCCATGTGAAATTATTGGGTAATCAAGATGAGAGAGTGGACTATAGCCATCCATAGGAACCTATTCATCCTTGTGGACTCATAGTCCCATTTAAGGGGTGGAATGTTGTAGAAAGAACTGGTGAAACAATGCCTAAGGTTGGGAGGAATGTCCCACGTCTACAACCAATTGTGTAATCTTTCTTTAAAAGATAAGTGTTTTGTATTATTCATGTTTTTATGTTGTTATGTCAATGTAATATCTACAATTATAGTTCTAAATGTTTTAAATGTTAATTGCATGAGACTATATGTCATTATGCATGCATATTGCGTCATATAGTAGGTCAGACACAAGAATAAGGTATCATAGTTGTGTTTATTGTGTTAATTATGGTGAATTGGTGGAAATTGAGGAAATTTTTCCCTATGCATTTCCATCCCAATAGGCATGAGGGTGGTCGGGTATGTTATAGATTGGTATAAAAGCCATGGTTACAACACTGGGGATGTATGTTCTAGGGACCCAAGTTGTAGAGGAAAATAAGATGAAACTATGAATTCTACCTGCATGAAATTTGGAGAAAATGACAAAATTGAGAAAAATCCCCAATTTTTGGACCAATTCCACACACAAAGTTAGAAAAGGTATGTCAAATTGATAGGCACAAGGTCAAATTCGATGGAGGAAGGGTCAAATTGTAGAGGTTGAGCCTGGAAAATCCATGGCGGTGGAGTAATTTCTAAGTTAAAATGGTTCATTGTCGTCGAAGGAATTTAATGTTTGTTTGACGAAGTAAAGTGAAATTGGCTTGCTAAAGGAAAGTAAAGTTTGGTTGACGAAGTAAAGTGAGGTTGGGTCACCAAAGGAAAGTAGAGTTTGATCGACAAAGTAAAGTGAAGTTGGGTCACTGAAGGAAAGTAGAGTTTGGTTGGTGAAGTAAAGTAAAGTTGGGTCGATGAAGTAAAGTAAATTTTAGTCTCCGATGTAATGTAAAAAGATGTTGCCAATGACAAACAAAATTCTAGTTCTAATGTAAAGTGAAAATAGAGAATCAATGTAAAGTGGAAGTAGAGAATCAATGTAAAGTGGAATTGACTCATCGATGTAAAGTGAAATTTTCTCACCGGTGTAAAGTGAAAGTAGAGTGCCAAAATGAAAAAGAAAAGGGATGATTTGGCATGCAAGGTGGATATGGTGGTGACATGGATGTATCAAGGGCTGACAAGTGGAAAATGGTGCCACATCAACAATCACATGTCATGCCACGTCATTTATGTTTCCACGTCCGCAAGATGATGGCATATTTAAAAAAAATATGGAGCCAAAATATTAATTTGGCCATAATAGGAGAAGAAAAGATCACAAGAAAGTGAAATTTCAGGGACAGGTCTGCAGTGAGGAGGAGTATAAAAGTGCTAGTGAGGGCCACTAGCAAATCCTACTCTGGATTTCCAAAAATTGAAAATTAATGGTTTTTGAAGAACATAGTGTTACTCCTTGACAAAGGCCCTGTGATATATGAATTTTTTTATAGTGATTCAAGGGAGTAAACATGAAGAAACCTAGTGGATATTTTGGCCAAATTCCAAGGAGTTTAGAATGGAGATGCAAAAATAGGACAAAATCCACTATTCTAGGAGACATTTTGGGGATTTTTTGGAATCTTCAGAGGAGGAAAAGGGACCCTAGATTGCAAATATGGAAAAAGTTATTTACTTGACATTTTAACTCAAATATATGGATAAATTTGTGTTACTAAAGGTTTCCTAGTTTTTCTTCTTTTGGGAGAGTAGTTTTTGCTAAAAACATTGTTTGGAGAAAATGTGAAAACCACAAAGTAGACCATTCTTGATTGTTTCAAAATTTGCTAGCAACACCATATTTACAATATAAAGGGTTGTATACTCATTATCACTAGTATTATTAGCACCCAATATAAAAAAAATATTGGTTTTTGACAGATTTTATTTTGCAAGTGGAAGAAATTGGTTTGTTACCCCCCCCCAATGCCTAGGGGTAACTGGAGGAGATCATGTCTCATGGCCCACAATGAAGACACCGATCTCATTGATGATGATGATCAAGATGTCCACCCATGGAAACCCTGTCAGACAATAGGCTTAGGTTGATGGAAAATTGATATGGATTGTTGGTTTTCATTGATGTCAACCATTGGAGAGTGATATTGTATATTGATGTTGACCCTTAGTGATTGATGTCAACCGTAGGAGAAAGTCCGGTAGCACAAAGGTTTGGGTAATGGACCCAAGTTTGTTTGATGTATAATGGTATGAGTTTTAATATATTTGAAGGTAAGACTACTCTAAATGGATATTACATGTCATTCCATTTTAGGTGGTATGTGGAACGTCACATAACTCACGGTTAGAGAGTTATGGCCATGAGAAGTTGTAGAACCTAGGTTTGGGTAATGGACCCAAGTTTGTTTGATGGATAATGGTATGAGTTTTGATATATTTGCAGGAAATACTATTCTATATGGATAGTACATGTCATGCCATTTCTAGTGGTATGTGGAACGTCACATAACTCCCCACGATTAGAGAGTTATGACCATGTGAAGTTGGAGAACCCTCATGAGTCATGTAGAAGCCCCAAAAGGTCAAAGTAGTCAAAGTGGTTTAAGAGATTTTATAAGGTAAATAATAAAGTGAAGTGATGAGTGTACTATAAGTCAAAGTGAATACAAAAGAAATTATTTAAAAAATAAAGTTAATGGAGAAATTAGAAGTGGGTTAACCCTAAAATAAAGAAAGTGGGTTAAAATGGTTAAAAGGTAACCCCTTGAGGAAGCTACATGAAAGTATAAATAAGAGGAAAGGATCTCTCATTTTAATCACACTTGAGCATATTGAATATATACAGGTGAATGAGGTAACCAAAGGATATCTAAGTCTAATTTCAGAGGGAAGGTGAAGTAAAGAAGGACAAAATTCAAGGGAGGATAAATTCTTTTGATGATGCTTTCTAAGGTATGTTATTTACAGGTCATCTCACCATTTTCGCAATAATTTTTTTTCTAGAATGATTCAGATTGTGAAATTGGGAGGCCATTGAGGAAACATATCCAAGTAGCTATGGTACAAATTTCATCTTGTGGGTCATTTTATTTTTGGAGTTACACTCCGTGGAAAATAGGGTTTGTGCCATGTGGCTAGTCCTGAAACTAGTATAAAACAAGTGTTTCGGGTAAAAACGTCATAAATTATTCATAACAGATCCAAATTCCGTAAGACCAAATGTGTTGGTTAGGGTACAATCTCTAGTATTATGTGTACAATTTTCATATCTACAAAACAAATATTTTGTGCGGGGCACGCTCTACAAGTTTGCTCTCTAGAATAAGACATAATTCAACAAGGTATGTCATTTTTTCTATAACTCCTTTTCTGAGAGGTTCCAAGTAGTGTCACCTGGAGGAATTGCATAAAACACACTGAAGAACATTGTGTACTAGTTTCAGATCTTTATTCATTACAGGTACATAATTATGATTATTTCAAGTTAGGGTTGTTGACTAATCCAAAACTAGTCATGTGAGACTAAAGTAAAGTTTGATGAAAATGCTAGTCTCTTGTTGTTAATGTTAAGGAAGGTTTGCAAGTATTTGATCATATGCACCAAGTCTGTTACAAAGTTACAAATCATATTTGGATGATGAAATTGATGAGGGATTTTGGTTGAGGTACATGTTGGGTACATGGTTGAGACAAGTAGTTGATGAGTTGGCACATACATGAGGTATATAGTTGATGATGTTGGTACATCTTGATGAGTCATAGTTGATGCATGATTGGTACATACTGGGTACATAGTTGGAGGCACTTGTTAGTAGTATTATTGACACATGGTTTATGGATGATGTAGTATACTAGTCTTGGTATATTATTAGAAGCACATATTGATCTTGGTGAAGATTATGAGTTGTTGTGTTATGTTTGGTTGATGAACATATTTGAGATTTTTCTTGGTGATTGATCTTGGTGAGTAGATATGATAGGATTGATGAGACAGGTTATTGTGATAGGTTGTTTGGATATGTTGTTGTGACAGGTTATTCATATAGGTTTGGTGCATGGTTGATGCACTCGTTGATGGTACAAGTTGAGGTACAGGTTGGTGCATGGTTGATGCACTTGTTTATGGTACATGTTGATTACAGGTTGTTTGGTACAGGTTGGTGCATGGTTGATGCACTTGTTTATGGTACAGGTTGATTACAAGTTGAGGTACAGGTTGATGCATGGTTCAGGTTATGGTACATGTTGGCACATGTTATTGGTACATGTTGTTACATGTTGATGATAGATTGATTGGTACATGTTTACAAGAATATATATCACAATGATAGTGTGACAATGGTTCCATAATTCTACTTCTACATCAAGGCGGTTGGACGGGGCAAGGACAGGTGGTTGTAGCTGAAGAACATAGGGGGTTGTATCCTCCTTTTGGTTGTAGCCTGAGAATTGGGGAGTTGGAGGTTCCCTCAGGTTGTAGCTTGAGAAACTAGGGGGTTGGAGCTTCCTTTTACTTGCAGCTGGAAAACAAAGGAAGTTGGCACTTCCAATGAATGCAATTCTTAAAGACATATAAGAAAAAACATTCCGTGGTTTTCTTCCGCTTTGGGTTTTCATGTAAAACAATGGTTACTGTGTATGTGTGTGATTTCTCATTTGTTCATTGTTTATTTACTTTGAAACTATTGGACGATAATTCCACATTGATATAACACTTACATTTTATTTTGAAAAATGATTAAATTTCTCTATTACTGATTCACCCCCCATCTTAGTAATCCAACAATTGGTATCCGAGCCATTTCCTTCAGGAAACAATTTCATGGATTATTTTGAGAATGAAGTACCGATGTTTAATGGTCATAATGGTTTTAAGTATGATATGTGGAGAAGAAGGATGAAATTATTTTTACAGGCACAGGGACATTATATTTGGCTATCAATTGTTACAGGATATGATAGTTCAAAAAGGGCAAAGACTGCAACCAAGAAAGAATTGAAGAAGAATAAAAAAATAGCAATGAATTTTATCTAGGAAGGATTACCTAATCCGGTAAGAGAAAAGGTTGGTAAATGTTCATCAACCAAAGAACTTTGTGATAAATTACATGACATATATTCTTCACTCATCACAGATTCAAAAAATGTCAAAGTAGATGTAGATATAGATCAAGAAAAATTATGTTCACCATGTCAAACAAATTTATAAGATGAAGAGTACATAATCACCAGAGAATTGATTAGTGCTTTAGATGAACTAAGAGAAGAAAACAAGTCACTAAAGAAAGAATTGATGAAATAAAAGGAAAGTGTTCACATTTTTGAAGAAGCCCAACAGGTCATCGAGAACTTAAGAACTCAACTAGAAGAAGCCAGAAAGATTGAAGAAAATATTGAATATCAAAAGAAGTATTTGGAATCCAACATAGAAGCACAGAAGGAAGAAGCAGAGATGGGAGAGAATATATTGACAAATCATCTTAAAGAAAGAACTAACGATCTAAACTAGCTTGAGGAAGAGTTTGGTCAAGAAGAGAAAGGACTTGAAGAAGAAATAATCACATTAAAAATTTAGCTTGAAGAAGCAAAAAGAACAAAAGAAGTCATGAAGTCTCAGATAATGAAGAAATAAGAAGAGGTTGAGAAGCTTGAAGAAGAAGTTGTCACATTGATAAGTAAAATTGTTAATCTCAACAAGAGCATTGAAGAGATAGAAACATCCACATCAGTTATAGAGAATGAAGAGAAGCACTCAAGGTTGCTAGAAAAGAAGAATGAAGAAAATAGAAAGAGTTATGGAGAAGTACTCAAAGGAAGGAATCATGGTCAACCAAAATATAAGAAAACTATTGAAGAAATATCTTCAAGAAGACCATTCATGTTCAAGCCAAAAAGAAGCTTCAATCATGATCATGATTAGTCAAGGAAGAAATTCGAAAGGACTACACCACAAAGAAGATCATTCACTCCCAGGTATGCAAATTTCTTTTATGGTCATTGTTTTTATTGTACTAATTTTGGACATAAGGTTGCAGATTGCAGGGATTATAAAAGAAATGCTCAAGAAATAAGTGAATATGTGGCCCCACGTAACATCAAATGTTACAAATGTCATAACTCTGGACACATAGCTAGTGATTGTAGAAGCATGATCGATACTTCCATGAAAGAGAAAAATGATATCAGATATAAGAAAGCATGGATAATGAAACACGAAGAAAAGGTGAACAAAGACTAAGTCCAAAAGATCGCAAGATTGGAAATAAAATGATATGAAGAAAATTCTACATAGAAAAAGAAAGATGTCAGATACATAAAGGTTTGGAAAATAACTGAAAGAAAAGAAGGACATGTAAACAAGGAATATGTTCAAGAGATTGTACTTTTAGGCATTGTAGTAAAAGATGAATCGACAAACAAAGAGAAAGAAGTCAGAGTTCAGAGAGATGATGAATCTACCAATGAAGATGATGATGAATACACATTAGAGCAGGAATTGTTCTGAGCCATATGGGTTAGAGACTCCCAAGTAATATGAATATTAGACAGGAGTAGTCTATGCGATAGCTGTGACAGACCAAAGAACCATCCTTCAAGCAACTTGCAGATTTCGAGAAGATAGATCCAAAGTAGTCAGTTAGCAGAAGTACAATTTGATGGATTAATAAAGACTTCATGATAGTATAGTGATAAATGGGTCAACATTATGGATAGTTGTGCAAGTAGAGTCATGGACAGTATGGATGAGAGCATGGATTCATATATTGGTTCAAAGAGTGGTTTAGAGACATAGGAACATTATCATAATGGATGATAATTACACAGGAAATGGCTCAAACAATGCTAATAGATTCCAAATCGACATATATTTTTTGGACACATGCATTGCATACAATAGTTCACATTCAAAACAAAGTAATGCTTAGAAAAAACAATGAAAAAACTCCCTACAAACTATGGAAAGGAAGCACATACAACAACCTATACATCAAGGTAACTCAAGGTAGTATTTTATTAATTGAAATTTATGTTGATGATATTGTTTTTGGAAGTACTAATGACAGGTTAAGACAAAAATTTGCAAAGGATATGCAGATTGAATTTGAAATGTCATTACTTGGAGAAATATCCTTCTTTCTGGGTCTTTAGATATGTCAAAGAAACCAATGAATTTTTATTTCTCAAACTAAGTATATCAGAGAAATGCTAAAGAGGTTATGAATGGAATATTGCAAACCAGTTACCACTCCTATGAAAACCAGTTGCAAGTTGAGAAAATATGATGATTCAAAGTCTACAGACCCGAGGAAATACAGGTCAATTATTGGTAGCTTACTATATGTGACAACATCTAGACTAGATGTAATGTAGACAGTTGGATAAGTGGCACAAATTCAAGCATCACCAAAGGAATCACATGCCTTAGTAGTAAAGAGGATTTCCAGATATCTTAAAGGAACAAATGAGTTTTGATTATGGTATCCAAAAGGAAAGGACCTATCACTTATTTCCTACACAAATGTAGATTGGGAAGGTTGCATTGATGATCGACGAATCACCAGTGGAGCAATGTTCTTCTTAGGTGAGTTTTTAGTATATTGGCTAAGTAAGAAACAATCATCAATATCTTTATATATAACCAAAGCAGAGTATATTGTAGCAACAAGATGTTGTACTCAGGTTCTATGGATGAAACAAACTTTGATAGATATACAAGTTGCGTATGATGAGCCCATTCCAATCTATTGTGATAATATAAGTGCCATCAGTATCTCAAAGAACCCGGTGATGCACTCCAAGAAGAATCACATTCCAATAAAGTATCACTTTCTACGGGAACATGTTGGAGAGAAGAACATTAGAGTTGAAAATATGGGCACAAAATAACAAGTGGTATACATCTTTACAAAACCGCTTTCAAGGGAACTCTTTTAAATCATTATCTTATATTTATTAGATTTACATGAGGAAGCACCATAAAGAGGAAAATTCAGGTCAGGGGATCAGTTTCAGGAAGATTTCATTCAGGGGGAGTATCCCCAAGGACAGTTCAGTTAGGGGGAGAAGCTCTGGATGGAAAGATAACTTTTTCATTGATGATGAAGGGGGAGAGATTTACCAGATGCAGGATAGAAATGCTTGGAGAGAGAGTACTGAGGCATGTAGACAGGGGGAGTAGCCCAAGGAGAGTTCAGTCAGAGGGAGCAATCCCAAAGGGAGATACCCTTTGCCACTGATGTCAAAGGGGGAGAGATAGAAAAATTGATGAGTATAAGCATGGATGTTATCATGACTAAGTATTTCCATCAATGACAAAGGGGGAGATTGTTAGTCAATTGGCTTAGGTTGATGGAAAATTGGTATGGATTGTTGGTTTTCATTGATGTCAACCATTGGAGAGTGATATTGTATATTGATGTCAACCATTAGATATTGATGTCAACCCTTGGAGAAAGTCTCGTAGAGAATTCCGGTAGTACAAAGGTTTGGGTAATGGACCCAAGTTTGTTTGATGTATAATGGTATGAGTTTTAATATATTTGAAGGTAAGACTATTCTATATGGATATCACATGTCATTCCATTTCCGGTGGTATGTGGAATGTCATATAACTCACAGTTATAGAGTTATGGCCATGAGAAGTTGGAGATCCCAGGTTTGGGTAATGGAACTGAGTTTGTTTGATGGATAATGGTATGAGTTTTGATATATTTGTAGGAAAGACTATTCTATATGGATAGTACATGTCATGCCATTTACAGTGGTATGTGGAACATCACATAACTCCTCATGGTTAGAGAGTTATGGCCATGTGAAGTTGGAGAACCCTCATGAGTCATCTAGAAGCCCCAAAAGGTCAAAGTAGTCAAAGTGGTTTAAGAGATTTTATAAGGTAAATAATAAAGTGAAGTGATGAGTGTACTATAATTCAAAGTGAATAACAAAAAAATATTTAAATAATAAAGTTAATGGAGAAATTAGAAGTGGGTTAACCCTAAAATAAAGAAAGTGGGTTAAGATGGTTAAAAGGTAACCCTTTGATGAAGCTACATGAAAATATAAACAAGAGGCAAGACTCTCTCATTTTAATCAAACTTGAACATATTGAATATCTACATGTGACTAAGGTAACCAAAGGATATCTAAGTCAAATTTTAGAGGGAAGGTGAAGTAAAGACGACTGAAATTCAGGGGAGGATAAATTCTTTTGATGATGCTTTCTAAGGTATGTTATTTACAGGTCATCTCATCATTTTCACAATAATTTTTTTTATAAAATGATTCAGACCGTGAAAATGGGAGGCCATTGAGGAAACATATCCAAGTAGCTGTGGTACAAATTTTAGCTTTTGGTTCGTTGCATTTTTGGATTTGCACTCCGTGGAAAATAGGGTTTGTGGCTAGTCCCGAAACTAGTCTAAAACATGTGTTTCAGGTAAAAATGTCATAACTTCTTCATAATAGATCCAAATTCAGTAAGACCAAATGTTTTGGTTAGAGTACAATATTTAGTATTATGTGTACAAATTTCAGATCTATACAACAAACATTCTATGTGGGGAACACTCTACAAGTTCGCTCTCTAGAATAAGCCAAAATTCAACAAGGTATGCCATTTTTGCTATAATTCCTTTTCTAAAAGGTTCCACGTAGTGACACTTGGAGGAATTGCATAAAAAAACTGAAGAACATTGTGTACTATTTTCAAATGTTTATTCATTATAGGTACATAGTTATGATTATTTCAAGTTAGGGTTGTTGACAAATCCAAAACTAGTCATGTGAGACTAAAGTAAAGTTTGATGAAAATGTTAGTCTCTTGTTGTTAAAGTTAAGGAAGGTTTGCAAGTATGTGATCATATACACCAAGTATGTTACAGAGTTACAAATAATATTTGGATGATCAAATTGATGAGGGTTTTTGGTTGAGGTACATGGTTGAGACAAGTAGTTGATGAGTTGGCACATACATGAGGTGTATAGTTGATGATGTTGGTACATCTTGATGAGTCATAGTTGATGCTTGATTGGTACATACTTGGTACATGGTTGGAGTCACTTGTTAGTAGTATTATTGACACATGGTTTATGGATGATGTAGTATACTTGTCTTGGTATATTATTAGAAGCACATATTGATCTTAGTGAATATTATGAGTTGTTGTGTTATGCTTGGTTGATGCACATCTTTGAGAGTTGTTTTGGTGATTGATATTGGTGAGTAGATATGATTTGGTTGATAATATTGATGAGACAGGTTGTTGTGATAAGTTGTTTGGATAGGTTAGTGCATGGTTGATGCACTCGTTGATGGTACAGGTTAAGGTACAGGTTGGTGCATGATTGATGCACTTGTTTATGGTACAGGTTGATTACAGGTTGTTTGGTACAGGTTGGTGCATGGTTGATGCACTTTTTTATGGTACAAGTTGATTATAGGTTGATGTACAGGTTGATGAATGGTTCAGGTTATGGTACATGTTGGCACATTTTATTTGTACATGTTGTCACATGTTGATTACAGGTTGATTGGTACAGGTTTACAATAGTATATCTCACAGTGATAGTGTGAAAGTGGTTCCATCATTCTACTTCTACGTCATGGAGGTTGGACGAGGCAAGGATAGGTGGTTTTAGCCACCTTTCGGTTGTAGCTGGAGAACATAGGGGGTTGTAGCCTCCTTTTGGTTGTATCCATAGAATTGGGGAGTTGGAGCTTCCCTTAGTTTGTATCCTGAGAAACTAGGGGCTTGGAGCCTCCTTCCAGTTGCAGCTGGAAAACAAAGGAAGTTGGTGCTTCCAATGAATGTAATTCTTAAATACATATAAGAAAAAACATTATGTGGTTTTCTCCCTCTTTGGGTTTCCATGTAAAACATTGGTGTACTGTGTATGTGTGTGATTGCTCATTTGTTCATTGTTTATTTACCCTGCAACTATTGGATGATAATGCTACATTGATACAACACTTGCGTTTTATGGTGAAAAATGATAAAATTGCTCTATTACTGATTCACCCCTCCTCTCAGTAATCCAACAATTGGTATCAGATCCTGTTCCTTCAGAAAACAGTTTAACCACTGGAAGGAGATCATGGATTATTCTGAGAATGGAGTACCAATTTTTAATGGTCATAATGGTTTTAAGTATGAGATGTGGAGCAGAAGGATGAAAGTATTTTTACAGGCACATGGACATTATATTTGGCTATTAGTTGTTACAATATATGATAGTTCAAAAAGGGAAAATACTGCAACCAAGAAGGAATTGAAGAAGAATAAAAAAATAGCAATGGATTTTATCTAGGAAGGATTACCTAATCTGGTAAGAGAAAAGGTTGGTAAATGTTCATCAACCAAAGAACTTTGTGATAAGTTACATGACATATATTCTTCACCCATCACATATTCATAAAATGCCAAAGAAGATGCAGATACAGATCAAGAAAAATTATGTTCAACATGTCAAACAAATTAAGAAGATGAAGAGTACATAATCACAAGAGAATTGATTAGTGCATTAGATGAACTAAGAGAAGACAACAAGTCTCTAAAGAAAGAATTGATGAAAAAAAATGAAAGTGTTCACATTTTTTAAGAAGCCCAGTAGGTCATTGAGAACTTAAGAACTCAGCTAGAAGAAGCCAGAAAGATCGAAGAAAATCTTGAATATCAAAAGAAGTATTTTGAAGCCAACATAGAAGCATAGAAGGAAGAAGCATAAATGAGAGAGAAGATATTGATAGATCATCTTAAGGAAAGAACTAACGATCTAAATTGGCTTGAGGACAAGTTTGGTCAAGAAGAGAAAGGACTTGAAGAAGAAATAATCACATTAAAATTTTAGCTTAAAGAAACGAAAAGAACAAAAGAAGTCATGAAGTCTCACATAATGAAGAAAGAAGAAGAGGTTGAGAAGCTTGAAGAATAATTTGTAACATTGAGAAGTAAAATTGTCAATCTCAACAAGAATGTTGAAGAGATATAAACATCCACATCAATTATAGAAAATGAAGAGAAGCACTCAAGGTTGCTAGAAAAGAAGAATGAAGAAAATAGAAAGAGTTATGCAGAAGTACTCAAAGGAAGGAATCATAGTCAACCATAATCTAAGAAAACTATTGAAGAGACATCTTCAAGAAGACCATTCATATTAAAGCCACAAATAAGCTTCAATCATGATCAGTCAAGGAAGAAATTTAGAAGGACTACACCACAAAGAAGATTATTCACTCCGAGGTATGCAAATTTCTTTTATGGTCATTGATTTTATTGTACTAATTTTGGACATAAGGTTGTAGATTGCAGGGATTATAAAAGATATGTTCAAGCAAGAAGTGCATATGTGGCCCCACATAACATTGAATGTTACAAATGTCATAACTATGGAAACATAGCTAGTGATTGTAGAAGCATGATCAATACTTCCATGAAAGAGAACATTGATATCATATATAAGAAAGTATGGATAATAAAACACAAAGAACAGGTCCCAGAGATCGCAATATTGGCAATAAAACGAGATGAAGAAAATTCTATAGAGAAAAAGAAATATGTCATATACAGAAAGGTTTGGAAAATAACTGAAAGAAAAGAAGGACAGGTAAATAAGGAACAAGTTCAAGAGATTGTACTTTCAGACATTGTAGTGAAGATGAATTCACATACATAAAGAAAGAAGTCAGAGTTCAGAGAGCAGGAATTGTTTTGAGCCATTCGTCTTAGAGACTCTCAGGTAATATGAATCATAGACAAGGGGAGTCTATGAAATAGCTATGACAGACCAAAGAAACATCCTTCGAGCAACTTGCAGAGTTTGAGAAGACAAATCCATAACAATTAGTTAGCAGAAGTACAATTTGATGGATTAATCAAGACTTCATGATAGTATAGTGATAAATGGGTCATCATTATGGACAGTTGTGCAAGTAGAGTCTTGGAAAGTATGGAAGAGAACATGGATTCATAGATTGGTTCAGAGACATAGGTACATTATCATAATGGATGATAATTACATGGGAAATGGATCAAACAATGCTAATGGATTCCAAATTGACAGATATTTTTTGGACACATGCAATGCATACAATAGCTCACATTCAAAACATAGTAATTATAAAAAACAACAATGACTAAACTCCCTACGAAATATGGAAAGGAAGCGCAAACAACAACCTCTACATCAAGGTAACTTAATGTAGTATTTTATTAATTGAAATTTATGTTGATGATATTTTTTTTGGAAGTACTAATGACAGGTTAAGACAAAATTTTGCAAAGGATATGCATAATGAATTTGAAATGTCATTACTTGGAGAACTATCCTTCTTTTTGGGTCTTCAGATATTTCAAAGAAACCACGGAATTTTTATTTCTCAAACTAAGTATATCAAAGAAATGTTAAAGAGGTTTAGAATGGAAGATTGCAAACCAATTACCAGTCCTATGAAAACTAGTTGCAAGTTGATAAAAGATGATGATTCAAAGTCTACAGACCAAAGGAAATACATGTCAATGATTGCTAGCTTACTATATGTGAAAACATCTAGACTGGATGTAATGTAGACAGTTGGATAGGTGGCATGATTTCAAGCAACACCAAAGGAATCACATGTCTTAGCAGTAAAGAGGATTTTCAGATATCTCAAAGAAACAAAAGAGTTTGGATTATGGTATCCAAAAGGAAAGGATCTATCACTTATTGCCTACACAAATGTAGATTAGGAAGGTTGCATTGATGACTGACGAATCACCAGTGGAACAACATTCTACTTAGGTGAGTGTTTAATATCTTGGATAATCAAGAAAAAATCATCAATATCTTTATCTATAGCCGAAGCAGAGTATATTGCAACAACATGATGTTGTATTCAGTTTCTATGGATGAAACAAACTTTGATAAATATACAGGTTGAGTATGATGAGCCCATTCCAATCTATTGTGATAATACAAGTGCCATCAATATCTCAAAGAACCCAGTGATGCACTCCAAGAAGAATCACATTCCGATAAAGTATCACTTTCTACGGGAATAGGCTGGAGAGAAGAACATCAGAGTTGAATATGTGGGAACAAAAGAACAAGTGGAAGACATATTTACAAAAGCACTTCCAAGGGAAGCCTTTGAGTATTTTCGCCAGAGAATCAGAGTAATTTCTACTCCAAAATGAATTATTTTGAATCCTTATCTTATATGGCTTAGATTTACATGAGGAAGCACCATAAAGAGGACAATTCAGGTTGGGGGATCAATTTCAGGAAGATTTCAGTCAGTGGGAGTATCCCCAAGGAAAGTTTAGTTAGGGGGAGCAGCCCCAGATGGAAATATACCTTTTCCATTCATGACGAAGGGAGAGATATTTATCAGATGCAGGATACAAATGATTGGAGTTAGAGCACATAGGCATGTAGACAGGGGGAGAAACCCAAGGAGAGTTCAGTCAGGGGGAACAACCCCAAAGGGAGATACCCTTTTCCATTGATGTCAAAGGGGGAGATATAGAAACATTTATGAGGAGTATAATCATGAATGTTATCATGACTAAGTGTTGCCATCAATGCCAAAGGGGGAGTTTGTCAGACAGTTGGCTTAGGTTGATGGAAAATTGGTATGGATTTTTGGTTGTCATTGATGTCAACCATTGGAGAGTGATATTGTAGATTGATGTCAACCATTAGTTATTGATGTAAACCCTTGGAGAAAGTCCGGTAGTGAATTCTGGTAGCACAAAGGTTTGGGTAATAGACCCAAGTTTGTTTGATGTATAATGGTATGAGTTTTAATATATTTTAACTTAATATTATTCTAGATGGATAGTAAATTTCATTCCATTTCTGGTGGCATGTAGAACGTCACATAACTCACGGTTAGAGAGTTATGGCCATTAGAAGTTGGAGAACCCAGGTTTGGGTAATGGACCCAAGTTTGTTTGATGGATAATGATATGATTTTTGATATATTTGCAAGAAAGTATATTCTATATGGATATTACATGTCATTACATTTCCAGTGGTATGTGTAACGTCACATAACTCCTCACGGTTAGAGAGTTATGGACATGTGAAGTTGGAGAACCCTCACGAGTCATGTAGAAGCCCCAAAAGGTCAAAGTAGTCAAAGTGGTTTAAGAGATTTTAGAAGGTAAATAATAAAGTGAAGTGATGAGTGTACTTTAATTCAAAGTGAATACAAAAAAAATTATTTAAATAATAAAGTTAATGGAGAAATTAGAAGTGGGTTAACACTAAAATAAGGAAAGTGGGTTAAGATGGTTAAAAGGTAACCCCTTGAGGAAGCTACATGAAAGTATAAATAAGAGGCAAGGCTCTCTTATTTTAATCACACTTGAGCATATTGAATATATATAGGTGATTGAGGTAAACAAATTATATCTAAGCCTAATTTCATAGGGAAGGTGAAGTAAAGAAGGACAAAATTCAAGGGAGGATAAATTCTTTTGATGACGCTTTCCAAGGTATGTTATTTACAGGTCATCTCACCACTTTCGCAATAAATGTTTTTATAGAATGATTCAGACTGTGCAATTGGGAGACCATTGAGGAAACATATCCAAGTATCAGTGGTACAAATTTTAGCTTATGGGTCGTTGTATTTTTGGAGCTACACTCCGTGGAAAATAGGGTTTGTGGCTAGTCCTGAAACTAGTCTAAAACAACTGTTTCGGGTAAAAAATTCATAAATTCTTCATTACAGATCCAAATTCTGTAATACCAAATGTGTTGGTTAGAGTACATTCTATAGTATTCCTTGTACAAATTTCAAATCCATACAACAAATATTTCATGTGGGGCATGCTCTACAAGTTCGCTCTCTAGAATAAGCCAAAATTCAACAAGGTATGCCATTTTTGCTATAACTCCTTTTATAAGAGGTTCTATGTAGTGACACCTAGAGGAATTGCATAAAACATACTGAAGAATATTGTGTACTATTTTCATATCTTTATTCATTACAGGTACATAGTTATGATTATTTCAAGTTAGGGTTGTTGACTAATCCAAAACTAGTCATGTGAGACTAAAGTAAAGTTTGATGAAAATGATAGTCTCTTGTTGTTAAAGTTAAGGAAGATTTGTAGGTATGTGATCATATACACTAAGTATGTTATAGAGTTACAAATCATATTTGGATGATGAAATTGATGAGGGATTTTGGTTGAGGTACATGTTGGGTACATGGTTGAGACAAGTATTTGATGATTTGACACATACATGAGGTGTATAGTTGATGTTGTTGGTACATATTTACGAGTCATAGTTGATGCATGATTGGTACATAATTAGTAAATGGTTGGAGGAACTTATTCGTAGTATTATTGACACATGGTTTATGGATGATGTAGTATACTTGTCATGGTATATTATTAGAAGCACATATTGATCTTGGTGAATATTATGAGTTGTTGTGTTATGCTTGGTTGATGCACATCTTTGAAAGTTGTCTTGGTGATTGATCTTGGTGAGTAGATATGATTTGGTTGATAATATTGATGAGACAAGTTGTTGTGATAGGTTGTTTGGACAGGTTGTGGTGACATGTTATTCGTACAGGTTTGGTGCATGGTTGATGCACTCATTGATGGTACAGTTTGAGGTACAGGTTGGTGCATGGTTGATGCACTTGTTTATGGTACATGTTGATTACAGGTTGTTTGGTACAGGTTGGTGCATGGTTGATGCACTTGTTTATGGTACATGTTGAGGTATAGGTTGATGCATGGTTGATGTATGGTTCAGATTATGGTACATGTTGGCACAAGTTATTATTACAGGTTGTTACAGGTTGATTACAGGATGATTGGTGTAGGTTTACAACAATATATCTCACAATGATAGTGTGACAATGGTTCCATCATTTTACTTCTACGTCATGGAAGTTGTACGGGGCAAGGACAAGTGGTTGTATCCACCTTCCGGTTGTAGCCGAAGAACATAGGGGTTTGTAGCCTCTTTCTGGTTGTAGCCAGAGAATTGGGGAGTTGGAGCTTCCCTCAGGTTGTAGCTTGAGAAACTAGGGGTTTGGAGCCTCCTTCTAGTTGCAGCTGGAAATAAAGGAAGTTGGTGCTTCTAATGAATGTAATTCTTAAAGACATATAAGAAAAAACATTCAGTTGTTTTTTCCCTCTTTGGGTTTCCACGTAAAACACTAGTGTACATTGTATGTGTGTGATTTCTCATGTTTTCATTATTTATTTACTCTGCAACTATTGGATTATAATGCTATAATGATATAACACTTGCATTTTGTGGTGAAAAATGATTAAATTGCTCTATTACTGATTCACCCCCCATCTTAGTAATCCAACAAACCCAACAACCCCCATCATATTTTCTCTTCTACTCTGGATCATCCAAACTCATCACATACAATCAACATAGTTTTTGGGAGATGATAAATCAACGTCACCACGAGGTATGTTAGTCATTTTTTCATACAGGTTGTTGTGCTTAATATACTAGGCATGTGAATGAGGATAATTGGTTGAAGTTGGATAAGGGATCATAATCTCAAGAAGCTATGTGTGTTTCCTTGTTTCGCCTTGGTGGCCAACATATGTACTCCAGTCTTGTATTGTCACCCACATGGAAAAGGGGTACTAGTAGGGGGACCTCACAAGGGTAACATTATGTTTCCCCACCATACTTAATACTTACCATCCTAGAACCTATCATAGCGTACTAAACTTTGGTAATGGGTCATGATTCATTCTCTCATGAGAAGAGGGGATAAAGGCCCATAGGTTGATTGTAGTTGCTAGTAAAATAAGACTAAATAAAGAATGATGCTAAATAAAGAAAAGAGACAATAGCAAAGGAATCTCAAAACCCAATCCATACTTGAGCTCTACCCTTTCCAAGTTCACCCTGGTCCCAAAGAAGTGATGTTAAATCTTGAAAATTTATAAATGGGACTTGCAAATATGATAAAAGGACGATAGAACATAAAATTAAGGGGTTGGAAAAACATAGTGCTTAGAAAGTGGTAACTCAAGATTAAGCGCACCCTCCAAAAAGGTGCTGATAGAAATGGAATAAAAGACACTATAAGCCATGAAGTAAGCCAAACATGTACCACTATCACACTTACTCTTGAAGTGTTATTTTTTTTCCTGCTTCTCTCAAGACATATCCCTCTACTTGGGTCCTTTATTTCCTATTTTGGTTGGCACACCTAATAGGGTTTGATGATGGTAATACCCTATTCAAACTTGCCAACTTACATAAAGTCTTGAGATAATGTGAAATTTGAAGGGGATACTTTATGTGAACTATTTATGTGGCTTATATATTAAGTAACAACTTTATTTGTATGATATAAATGATTTTGTAGATTATGAACATTGGATTTACTTGATTTCATGCTTTGATTTGATTTTGATGCACCTGACATGGTACTTTGAAAGGACGTCCCATGCTTTCACCCATGACATTATGCCTTTATCGCATGATACATAATGTGTGATGCAAAGCATTGAGTCATTGATGGCTTGACACACTCAGTTACAGGATCTCACATCTTCTGGACCCTGGACAATGGACATATTGGCTTGTATTTGTTAGATATGGTCATGGTGGCACAAAGATGGGAATAAATCCCACACCCTAGGCTCTACACCCCAAATACTATCATGTATTTGATGGAATACGTTGCATTGGTAGATGGTTGGATGACATGTAGAGATGACATACACCCTCCTCCACCTTGGACGCCATCCTTTACACCTTGGATGTTGGGCCTTTGGATGATGACATCACATTAGGGTTTAATGGAGATGCTGGGGTTTGTTGTCATTTGGACACCACATGATGTGACAAGGAACTTGATGATTTTATTCACCTTGTTTTCACTTTTTGATGATGACATGTGGCCTTTAGAGGCATTTTCCACACCCTTGAGGGCTTGACTTCACCATATGTGACCATATCATGTATCCATTTCATGTTTTATCATTGTAGAGGCTATTTTTAGGGGTCAAACCCACTTATAGCAAGTATTGTTGACATTTTAATCAAATTATGTGGACAAATGTGCTTGGTTACCTCGTATAAATAGAGGGAGCACTTATTTAATTTTTCATCATCACAACTTGATATGACCCAAGGGGAGCATATATGTGGCTAAATGTATATGATATGACCCCAAGAGGGGGGGTATATGGGCCTAAATGTACATGTAATGTGTATATATATATGTAATAAGGTCGATTAAAGGGCCCTCATGTGCAAGTGTGAATAGGTATATATAGAGGTCATGTATTCATTATTGGAGGAGGTGGATTGTGATGTATAAAGGTATTTGGTTATTTGGAGGGGGTTATCCTCTTCTTTAAGGAGTTATTGTGTAACTTATCTATCTTGGAGTTGTTCTCCACACTCATATTTTGTACATGGTGTGTACTTATTTTATTTTATGATATTATGAGCATTTGGATCATTACATTTGGTTTCAAAGCACCGATCCTAGGTTTTTGCTTCCTCAATACAGTCATTTTGGAAATTTTCATATAAATATTTATCTGAGCCACTTCAGAAGACAACAAATATAGGATATTGAGAAGACATATCATAGTAATTGTGGTAGAAATTTCAACTTTTGGGTCATTCTACTTTTGGAGATACACTCTGTGAAAGATAGGGTTTTTGACTAGTCTTGTAACTAGTCTCAAACATGTGTTCCATATAAAATAGTCATATCTTTGTCATCGAATATCCAAATTACGTGATACAAATATCATTAGAACAAGTACAATTTGCAGTATTTATGGTACAATTTTAAAAATCATATATCAAATATTGTGCATGTGGAAATATGTACAATCTCGCTCTCCTAGAAAGGCCAAAATTCAACAAGGTGTGGGAAAGTTACCATAACTTTCATTTGACACATCCAATTTTGGTAAGACATTTGGAATTACAAATAATACATTTCCAAGTACTACATGTCACAATTTCAGACTCAAAAGGGCCTAAATTGTAGAGATACATCAGAAGGAAGGTCGACTAGGAGGACAAACTCCAAATCAGGGTTTCAAAGGTATGTTCACTTAAAACTATCATAGCTTTTGATTGGAATGTCCCATTGAGATAATTCAAAATACATTGGAAAGAGAAAACATAGAAGAGCATATTGGAACAAGGATTAAAAATATTTGAGATATTTATCCTTATTATACTGACGTTGGAAGTTGAGGTTTGGGTTAGACCTCAATTAAGAATCAATGACAATACCTAACTTTAGTGGAGAAGAAGACAATGATGAAATCAGTCCCGGGGAATGGTTGAGAATGATAATAAAAAAATTGGAAGACTCCTTTTGGGGAAGGTATTTGTTTGAATGGTGAAGCTGGTAAGTGGTGGTATAGATTTGATGAAGGTACTAGAAGAAACACCGTATGGGAAGTATTTGAAGAATTATTCTCAAATAAATGGATCAAGGATAAAAAAAAAATGGAGGATATGCATAAAATTCAAATGGAATTAAATGAATTGAAATAAAATGTCTCCAAATTTGAAAAGGATAATGAAGAGCTAAGAAAATGTATTACAAATAAAAATAACCAGTTCACCAAGTTGCAATCCCTTAATGAATCACTCATTAAGGATATTAGGAACTTAAATCAAGAAAAAAGTAGCAAAGCAAAGTGGTAAAATGATGATTCAAGGGAAGAATTGAAAAAGAAAGAAGAAGAGATATGAAGATTACGAAACCATAATAACAACCTACTAGATGAGGTTAAGAGATTGGAAGAAGAAAATAAACATTGTCAAAATCAAGAAAAAGAAAGGATCTTGGATGAAGAATCTACCAAAAGACTTGAATAAGAAATTTGAAAGAAGGTTGAAGAATCCCTAAATATTTATGAGATAAAATCAGAAATGCAATCCATAATTGAAGAAGGACATCAAAATTTTATAAATGGGGTGACATTGCAACTTCAAAAAGAGAAAGAAGACAAGATTCAAGAATGTCACCAAAAGATACTTGAAGAAGTTGAACTCCATCTAGAGGATGTACATGCCAAATATGATGGTATTATATCTAAGGCTAGAGTAATCAAAGACCAAGAAAAGATGATCGAGGATGGCATTGTATTTGAAAAGAATATAGATGAAATGGGTGTGTAGAATTAATAAAAACCATCAAATGTCAAACCATATCGACACCATCATTATCAGGAAATATTTCAAGGAAGACAAGAAGATCGATATCATCATTATCAAGGAAAAAGATGGAATACTCATCAATATTCATGGAATATGGCATCACAAAACAATTATTCCATATGATATTATCATAGACCAACATATACTACAAATTGGAGAAGATTCAATAATGATACATGGAATCAAGGGAAAGAAAATCATGCAACAACTACACAACAAGGATTACGACGAAAAAGAATTGATTTTGGATGGATGGATCATAATCAATGGAAGGAAGAAACCGGGAACATAAGAAAATCATATTACTTGGTTTCATCACATGTGAAACCTTTAATTGCAAAGCTTTGAGGAAAAATCTTTTTGAAGGAGTGTACTATGTTATGACCCAAGGGGAGAATATATGAGGATAAATGTATATGACATGAGGCTAAATGTATATGGTATGACCCCAAGAGGGGGCATATATGAGCCTAAATGTACATGTAATGTGTAAATATATATGTAATAAAGTCAACCTAATGGTAAAGGGGCCTCATGTGCAAGTGTGAATAGGTATATATAGAGGTCATGTATTCATTATTGGAAGAGGTGAATTGTGATGTATAAAGTTATTTGGTTATTTGGAGGGGGTTCCCATATTATTTAAAGAGTTATTGTGTAACTTATCTATCTTGGAGCTGTGCTCCATGCTCACATTTTGTACATGGTGTGTACTTCTGTTATTTTATGACATTATGAGCATTTGGATCATTACACAAATCCTCACATTTGTGAGAGTGCACACTCTAAGAAGTTCACTTTATCTCTTTTCTTGCTCTTGGATCTAGTGCACACCACTTGGAGGAGGATTTTTATTGGATGTTTCTCTCTTGTTGATGATTGGATGGTGAATTAGGGTTTCCTAATTCATGTTCTTGGATTAGTAAGTATTCTTTGTTCAAGTTTCATTATTTGTGTGTGTATCTTGGTATATTCTCTTTTAGAGGCTTAATTATTGCATGTTATCTTGTATACTTGAAACCCTAGGAGAGATTAAGAGGCTTTATCCACATCCCTACTTTCATTTGTTATCAATTATTGAAGTATTAAGGTTTTGTGCTTGGTATTAAGAGGCTTTATACCCAAGTGTTTAATCTTGTTGCTAGAGGCTAAAGGAGAAAATGACACCTAGGGTTTATGAGGATATATGCCCTAGGGATTGTTTTCTAAGAAGTTGGATTAGGGATTATGAGGATTTATTCCCTAATTTAATCTTCATCTCTCTTGTACCTATCAATTTGATGGTGTGTTGCTTGAATCCATTTCCCAAGAAAAGGAAAATGACACTAGTCTATTGAACGCAAGTGATGGTTAAAACCTTAGTTAGATTTAAAACCTTCTCTCTCTTAGAACTCTCTCTTAAATTTAATTTATGTCATCATAAGTAAGCTGATTATACCCTGGTGTTTTGAAAAATCACTTGTTTACTTGATGATGTGGTAAATTTTTTTCTATGGGATTTAGGGCTACATATTTTTGCCGCAAATTCACTTAAGATTGTGGAAAAACTTGCCAACAAAATTATTTTAGCAATTGGATATTATTTCCCATGTTGTAAGCTAAATTTAGAGAGTAAATTGCTAATTTTCTAAGTTATATTTCTTGTTTTTATTATAAATATTTCATTTATGATATAAATCGGTTGACTGCTGCAAATTTACAACAACAATAAATTTTAATTGTCATCTAGTGTCTAAAGGTGATTATTATACTATATAACTTGGTAATTGATGATATTATGCATTGAAGTGTTTATTGTATTGTACAAGTTTCCTAATTACCTTGTTCCAACAAATTTGACCCTTCATCTTTCCCAAGACCTAGCTTGACCATCTAAGTGACCAATATAGGGGGCTATAGGCTTGGCTAATATTTTTATTTGATCCCTTGAAGTCACTGGGTAAGACTCCCTTGTGTTGGACCTTTCTCCTTCACTAAAATGAAATAAATATCTGCTTAGGTGACAATGGTGGATATTTGTGATTGTTACACAAGATTTGGGATCTTGTGGAGGGATTTGCACAAGTACAAATCTTGTGATGACATGGCCTCTAAGATAGATTTCACCAATGAGAAAAGTGCACATATTGGAAAAAAAATTGAAATTCAAAGAGCCATAAATTTCATCTTAGAACTTAGATCGATGTGTGAGTACAAGTATTGGAAAGGTAATACAGAGGAGAAAATTATAGAATTTATTAGTTTTTAAAAGATGCATTTTGTTGTTTAGAAATTTGCAAGAATGAGACCTCTAGGCTTGAGTGAACCATGCAATTGTAGAACGTGGAAGTTTTCCAAAGAAATTTTTTTGGGGCGGGAAAAAGTTTCAAATGAAAGAGGTATACACTAGATGGGAATATTGAGTAGGTCAGGCCGCAGATACTTCATGGTGGTGTGTGTGTAGTGGTGTGGAGGCGCAACAACATGGAAATGATAAAGGACCAAGTACTTAATAATAGGGTGTTGTTGATGAGCATGGACACTCAAGGAGAGAGTTTTATGACAAATATTATTAATAATATGATCAAAGGCCATGAATGAAAATTGTTAAGTTCTGTTGCAGATCTGATTACAAGATAAACCATGAAGGATAAATGATACAAGAAGCTAGTGTCTTGATAAAGAAGGATAGAATGCATACAACACATTCATTGTAATTGGTAAGTGTAATTCATATTTCAATAGAAGAGATAGTGAAGGAGATGATTATTAAATCTAGATATTGTATGAGAAAAGGAATAATGACATGTATTACGAACCGTGAGATCTCTTAGGTATTGTATTTGAATATTCTATGCTAAAAAAAATATTTGGCCAAGGTATGGAAGATGCCTACAAGAAGAAAAGAGTTATGAGGATCATCACCAATGCAATTGGTTATTATATAGAATCGACAACCATACAAGAATAAGAGGCATGGAGCTAGCCACTAGGTGAAGAATGACACTAATATGCACATGTAGCTAAGGTAATTCTCCTTAACCTTGAATATATAGACATGAAACTATGTAATGATGTTTGCAAAGCATGTTGCAAAAGAGAAAAAGGATCTCATGAGGTGTTGTGTGGCTCATGGCATGGGTGAATTATTTTTGTGGGAAAAGTTATGAAGGACTCGAAGGAGTTGTAAGACATGAACCAAAAACATATATTTAAAAGTATTCAAAGCAAGAAATCCATTTTTGTTATCTGAGTGTGCAATGGAAGCAGGGTACAAGTGAAAACAATTCAGTGGATGGAATAATGAAGGTTCATTCACTTTAAAGGTGCCATAATGTGAATGCTTAAGTTAGATGGGATATATTATAGAACTAAATAAGAATAATTGATGAGGAATGAAAGTAGGAAACGTGAGTGCATTTTCAAGTGTACAAATGGATGACAAATCAAGAAGAACATAGAGAAATGTAGTGATTTTCGGAATGGAAATATTAAGAAGGCATATGAGGAGGAAAACATTTCTATGCTAGACATTATATGCAAAGATGGAATATAAAAAGAAACCATATGAAAATGGAAGGGAATTAATGGTAATGCTATGAAATGTTGGATGGTCCAATTGAAGTTATAATTGGGTGTAAAATAGAGTAGTCTATATGAAATTAAAGACACACAAAATGCAACATTTCAATGTGTTAGAGTGTTGATTAATGAAGTCAAAGTTGAGGCCAAATGGATGAAAGAAGAGAGAGTGTTTATTAATATTGTAATATCCATGCTAATATAGAGTAATACAATCTACAATACCACAACTGTTGAAAATCTCAAGCAAGATAAAGTTTGGTAAGATTGACCCAAAAAAGGAAGCAAATGTTGAAGATTCAATATCAATATGATATATGGGATGGAAATATAAAGTGGCCAAGTTGGGATTGGCTAAAAGGTAATTAGAAAAGGGAGAAAAAAATCTCAAAGGATCAAAGGTGGAAAAGAAAAGGATGAAATAATATATAGGGATTCGAGGACAACCACATATAGCATATGTTGAAATTTCAAGAGATTATACAGGTAGAATGCATATGCACTAGTAGGCATACTAAGAGTGAATGTTTGGTGCATATAGATATGCATCAGTTCTATGGAAATTTTTGGGGAATACACATACAATGCTTATATACTAAGAGAATTATGTTATTATATATATGAAATAATGATGTTATGATAGATAAAAGTGGCTAATGATGTCAATTGGGTTTATCTCAGGTGGTTGGGAGGAATGTTTGTTATCCTCCCCACCCAGGTTCAATTCCCAAAAGTGACATGTTGAGCTCTTAACAAGTAATATATTATTGTAATGACTTCGATCCTTTTTGTTGACTGGCATTGTGCCCTGAATATTCTAGGGTTTACCTTGGGTACCATCCTATAAATGAGGGGAAGTACTCAAGGGTTTTCCCTAGTATTTGTAACCTATAAAAAAAGTGACTAATGATGGATTATGTATCTATATAAATGTTTATATCACATATGAATATATTTATGATGTTGTTGCATATGAAAATCATCCATATGCAGACAAAATTAGGATGGTAAAATGTTGAATAATAGGTTGGAAAAGGGAGCATGTGAGCCTCTACAAGATACCAGTCAATCAAGTAGCATCAAGTAAATTGATGGAAGGCATCCAGACATGACCTTGGTATGCTTATGTTTCCTAGATATTGAAGAGAATTGAGGTAAGTGATCCCTCAGTCATGATTTGATATTTGAATTGATATGGTTATGTTAAATTGAATGCACTATGGGTATGAAACTCCACTATATGTGGTAAAGGAAAAAGACCTTGGATATATATAGGTTGTTAATATTGTGAATGCATTCATATAAAATAAATGGCATGTAGTGTTGTGTTGGTTATGAATTAATAACCAAGGCAAGCTAGGATATATACTCATGTTATAGAAATGTATGCCAACAAAAATAGCCATGTATAATTCCATAGTGTGGTTGGATATGAAAATTCTATAGAAATACACAAGTGTCAAATGGTCTCCCTACTTGTATTGGTGTCCTGAACTATAACCTTCTTGTTGGGTTGAAGAGGAAGGTGTACAAATGGTCGATCAAGTATTGGGTAAGTGTTTGTATGATATGTCGACATGTTATCTACACCTTCCAACTCACCATGGTTGAATACATGACATGGAACTTTAGCATTATTGAACCAGTGCAGGGATGCATTGGGTAGATATGCATAACCAAATTATGAAAGCATGAAAGTGGTGAACATGCACACATGCATGTTGATGTTTGTGTGTGTGTGTGTGAAGGAATTAGTTGAATTCATCTTTGTAAATGCATGCTTATGTTATATTCATTGAATTATTATATATATTAACAATTGGAATGATGAAATTGTTCCTAACTTATGAAGTTGATATCATTTCAGGATCTATTGGATGTTGCAACAAAACATTTGCATGTTAAAGTAGTCACATGTGGATGGACTACGTGAAATATATATTAGGGGAACAAAGTTATGAAAAATAATGATGGCCGAAAGAAGGAAAGCTCGGAAAGAAGGCCGTTGTGATGAAACTAGGCCCTATGATTTCCACAAATTGTTGGTTAATGACTACCAATGGATGCTTGATATTAAGTTGGCACTGTCTCCTTGCACGTGAAAACCTTAGAAAAATGGTTCACCCGAGGGACTGTTTAGGAGTGAGGGGGATGCCTAAACCTAGAGTGTGAGTATGGAAAGGAAGAGGCAACATAAAATGCATGTGTCTGGAATCAAGAGGGTGTGTCGAAGGATGAATTCTTTCCCATGGTAGCTTTATGAAGCATATAAATAACCATACAAATAAGTATTGGATTATGGTTGGAAACTTGCTTCTAAATACATGTTTACATTGTGGATTTGAGAACTCCTATGGATAAGACAATTGTTACATGATAATTCCTATAACATGTATGGTGTTTTTATGGTTGTTATAGGAACAACTAAAGAATGAATACATGTTTTGAGTATTTGGAAAGAAAAACATCAAGGATGGTTTTATTCCAAGGGAAAAAAAATTGTAACATCAACTACAACCAAAGAATATATTAAGCATGAAGGATATGGTGCTCAAGAACAAAGGCATAGAACAAAAAATTTCCAATGGACCTACTACAATGGGAAGGAGTGGCATGGAAGGAAACCACCTGTAAGGAATACCCACATTTGTTATAACATTTTTAATGTAAAAATTGTATGTATATACATGTATGGGGATATACACTAAGGAAAGTGCAGAATTTAGGGGGAGGGCAATGTAACACCCCCATTTTGATCCCAAGAAAGGTAATGTAAATGTGTATATGTGAACAAGGATGAAACCTAAACAATGTAAACACATACATCAAATTTATTAATAAAAATGCATCACGGGTTGCAGATGAGGAGGATGAAAACAATGGGGGGCTATGATTCCATGTGAGGAACAAGAGGGATCCTAAGGGGTCTCAGAGGGGCCAAAGCCACAAAATATAATATTTTATGTTAACCAAAGTAATTTATCTTAGTCTATGCAAAAGAAATATCATCCTTGGGAGGTGTTCCAAGGTGGTTGGGGGGGCTTGTTAGAGTGCCAAGTGAAAGGTTAAAGACTTGAAAATGTAATCTTTAGTTCCAAGGGAATTAGAAAGGATTCACCCATCATTATGTGTTATGTGAGCATCACTCTGCAATATTGGACACCATTATTTTGAACCAACAACCTGGAAATTTTTTCCATCATCTTGCAAAGTTATTCCATGATGGGAAAGGAAGCTATGTTGAGAGTTAAGTTTCCATGCTTGCAACATAATGCTGAAATTTCCTATAAGCGACTTTTTGTTGGGGAAATTTAACCAAGATAATGAGCATGTAAATGTTCTTGTAACTAAGGACTCCAATTACAATTGGAATTCCTGGAGCTCCCAACTTAGAGATTTATGGAGAGTCTATTCTAGAGCCCTAGAGGGGATGGGGATTGCCTAAAGGAATAGATGGTAGTGAAAGGGATCACATCCCTTGGTTGTGTAGAATAGGGAAGAGAGATAGGAAGCTGGAAAGGTTGTAGGAGTCATGCCATGTGAAATTATTAGGTAATTGGGTTGAGAGACATGACTATAGTTGACCATAGGAAATTGTTCATTCTTGTGGAATCACATCCACAACTTGGGGTTGGCATGTTGCAGAAAGAGCTAGTGCAAAAATGCCTATGGTTGGGAAAAATGTCAAACGTCTACAGTCAATTGTGTAATATTTCTTTAAAATATAAGTGTTATGTATTAGTCATGTTTTTATGTTGTTATAGTGTGTATTTCAAGTGTTTAACTGATGTTATGTTAATGAATTATCTATGATCATAGTTTTGAATGTTTTAAATGTGAATTGCATGCGATTGTCTGTCATTATGCATTCATATTTCATCATATAACAGGTCAAACAAAAAATAGGGTATCAAAGTTTTGTTTGTTGTGTTAATTATTGCGAATTAGTGGAAATTGAGGGAAAACTTCCTAGTGCCCCACCATCCCAATAGACGAGTACGTTACAATCGAGACCCAATTGTGACATATGAGGGGTAGTGACGGTGTGAGGGATCAAATCACCGGGAAGGATATACAATTATGGTTCGATGAAAAAATTGATCTCTTCCCAAAATGAAAAGCTCCATTGACTAGATGGAACACATTGAAGTTCAAGGATGAGCTCTTAAATGATAAATTATATGATATATTTTTTATCAAATTCTTGGTGAATCTACAAGAATGGTTTTGTAGGCTTGAACATAATCTGAGTTACCACTAGAGGGATGGGAAGGATATTACCTAGAACACTTGAAATGGATTGCACTACAACACTAGAATGATCTTGTAGTGAGGGTTGTAGACTTGTGGGTAAAGGATACCTTAGAAGGATATATCATGAAGTTCGTAGTAGATTTGTATTAGTGTTACTCATAGGATGAGGAAGAGTTTGTGAAGGGATCTTGTGAGAGTTTGGTAAAGGATATTCCTACTTGGATTAAGGTGTTTTTAGTGCTGGATGAATGTTCCTTTTACTCCATCAAACATGGATGTGTAGATCCATGCATTGAGGGGTGTATTGAAATGGTGTTGGTAAGGATGAAAATATGAAGTAAGAAGGTACCATGGAGGATGTGTAATCCCAAGAATGAGGAAAGAAATCCCTAAAACATGTTGAGCTAACTGATTAGTGGTGTTTGAATAAGATGTGAATGATATATTAATGTAGTGAAGCATTCTGATAGGAGATGAGTGATGAGGGGAGTAGTGAGTCTAGGTTTAAGGAACTAGAATGTTTGAGGAAAAAAAAAGAAGGTTGAGAGAGAAAGGGTTGATGATAGAAGACAATTCAACTAAGAAAAATAAGAGTGCAGAGACATCAATGGGATCTGATGGATATATAGAAGATGTCAACCAAGTTGATGCATGTACGTATATTGAAGTTGCTCGATCATTAATTTTATGGAGGTTACATGCTTTAAATATGGGCTGTCAGTTGATTTGGTGACGTGTCATCCCATGATTAACGCGCATAGTGGAAAAGTTGCTAACATGCCACCATTTTGAGATGCACGGATCGTTGATCTCAATAGTTGATTAAAACACAACCTTCAGATTGT
>ML804411.1:95937-151891 GCA_009831015.1 Picea engelmannii
TTAGCGCCTTTGTTTTGATGGAGGACATGGTGGTGCCATATCAATAGGGCGTAATATTCTAGTTGCACCACCTATTTTGAAGAATCCAACAATGCAAATGAGACAAGCAAAACCCTATTCAACCACCATATTATTCAAAGATGGAAATAGTTTTTTGGATCCTAATCAATGGATCATATTATGTTAGCCATTGTTGGTGCCTTTGTTTTGATGGAGGACATGGTGGTGCCATATCAATAGGACATGATATCCTAGTTGCACCACCTATTTTGAAGAATCTAAAGTTAGTTGGAGATAAATAAAATCAACAACATAATATAAGAGATGTAATCCCTAGTTTTGGAGAAGGTAAATCAATGAAAGAGTTCATGCACTCCAAGGATAAATGAAGGATCGGGTAGTGGAAATTAAGATCCCTACTTATATAGTTAATGGTTCTAGGATTTGAATGAATAATCTTATTTCCCAAGGGTATATTGTATAAAAGTAAAGGCTATAGCCAAAGAAAATGTTGATTGTAGAATCTAGGTTAGATGAGGGTTGTTGGTTACTATTGGAGTTGGTTGTGTCTAGATATGTAAGTTATTGATCCATGATGTAAGGTGATGTTGTAACAACATACATGTTTGTGTTGAAATTTAATGGAACAAGGCTCCTTGTTCAAGTCACTTTTATGATTATGATAGATGGGGATGATGTTTATTTCTTCATGGTTTGGTCTTATGTGATTAGGATGATTTTGATTTACTGTAATGTGTTGTTCCTCCATTATGGTGAAAAAAATGGATAATAGATATATTTTATGGTTGCTTTATCATTTGTTAACAATCTCACTTAATTATAAGTCTTGACAATGCACCTTGAGTGAAGCATTCCCTATCACCAATGATTGATACGTCAATGCTAGACTATAATCCTTTTGTTGGACACCTTAGTGAACCTTAGTATTCATATTAAGAAAAAATGGTTCCATTGGCAATGTAACACCCCATTTTTTTCCCCCATAAATGTAATGCAAATGTGTATACGTGAACACGGTTGAAAGACAAACAAGATGATCGAGGGACAAACATTGTCAATGTGTACATCAAATTTATTAATAAAAATACATCACTAGTTGTATACAAGGGAGATGAAAATGATTAGGGGGATACAATTCCACGAGAGATAAACTAGAGGGATCTTAAGGGGGCTTGGAGGGGACAAAGCTAGAATATATAATAATTTAGGTTAACCAAAGTACTTTATCTTATTCTATGCAAAGGACATATCATCCTTGGGAGGCATTCCAAGGTGGTTGGGGGGACTTATTAGAGTGCCAAGTGGTAAGTTAAAGACATGCACATTTAATATTTTGTTCCAAGGGAATTGGGGGGGATTCACCCTTCATTCTGTGTTCTATGAGCATCGCTCCAGAACATTGGACATCATTATTCCAAACTAGCAGTATGGAAAATTTGTCCATCATCCTACAGAGTTATTCCATGATGGGAAAGTAAGCTATGTTGAGAGCTAAGTTTCCATTCCTGTAGCAGAAGACTGAAATTGCATGTAAGTAAATTTTTGTTGGGGAAATTTACCCAAGATAATGAACATGTAAATGATGTTGTAACTAAGCACTACAATTACAAATGGAATTCCTAGAGCTCCCAGCCTTGAGATTCCTATACAATATTTACTAGAGCCTTGGAGGGGATGGGGATTTCCTGAGGGATTACGTGGTGGTGAAGGGGATCCCATCCCTTGGGTTGTGTAGGATAGGTAGGAGAACTGGGTGGTTGGAAAGGTTGTATGAGTCATTCCATGTGAAATTATTGGGTAATCGGGATGAGAGAGTGGACTATAGCCATCCATAGGAACCTCTTCATCCTTGTGGACTCATAGTCCCATTTAAGGGGTGGAATGTTGTAGAAAGAACTGGTGAAACAATGCCTAAGGTTGGGAGGAATGTCCCACGTCTACAACCAATTGTGTAATCTTTCTTTAAAAGATAAGTTTTTTGTATTATTCATATTTTTATGTTGTTATGTCAATGTAATATCTACAATTATAGTTCTAAATGTTTTAAATGTGAATTGCATGAGACTATATGTCATTATGCATGCATATTGCGTCATATAGTAGGTCAGACACACAAATAAGGTATCATAGTTGTGTTTATTGTGTTAATTATGGTGAATTGGTGGAAATTGAGGAAATTTTTCCCTATGCATTTCCATCCCAATAGGCATGAGGGTGGTTGGGTATGTTATAGATTGGTATCAAAGCCATGGTTAAAACACTGGGGATGTATGTTCTAGGGACCCAAGTTGTAGAGGAAAATAATATGAAACTATGAATTCTACCTACATGAAATTTGGAGAAAATGACAAAATTGAGAAAAATCCCCAATTTTTGGACCAATTCCACACACAAAGTTAGCAAAGGTATGTCAAATTGATAGGCACAAGGTTGAATTCGATGGAGGAAGGGTCAAATTGTAGAGGTTGAGCCTGGAAAATCCATGGCGGTGGAGTAATTTCTAAGTTAAAATGGTTCATGGTTGTCGAAGGAATTTAATGTTTGTTTGATGAAGTAAAGTGAAATTGGCTTGCTAAAGGAAAGTAAAGTTTGGTTGATGAAGTAAAGTGAGGTTAGGTCACCAAAGGAAAGTAGAGTTTGATCAACAAAGTAAAGTGAAGTTGGGTCACTGAAGGAAAGTAGAGTTTGTTTGGTGAAGTAAAGTAAATTTGGGTCGATGAAGTAAAGTAAATTTTAGTCTCCGATGTAATGTAAAAAGACGTTGCCAATGACAAACAAAATTCTAGTTCTAATGTAAAGTGAAAATAGAGAATCAATGTAAAGTGGAAGTAGAGAATCAATGTAAAGTGGAATTGACTCATCGATGTAAAGTGAAATTGACTCACCGGTGTAAAGTGAAAGTAGAGTTCCAAAATGAAAAAGAAAAGGGATGATTTGGCATGCAAGGTGGATATGGTGGTGACATGGATGTATCAAGGGCTGACAAGTGGAAACTGGTGCCACATCAACAACCACATGTCATGCCACGTCATTTATGTTTCCACGTCCGCAAGATGATGGCATATTTAAAAAAAATATGGAGCCAAAATATTATTTTGGCCATAATAGGAGAAGAAAAGATCATAAGAAAGTGAAATTTCAGGGGCATGTCTGCAGTGAGGAGGAATATAAAAGTGCTAGTGAGGGCCACTAGCAAATCCTACTCTGGATTTCCAAAAATTGCAAATTAATGGTTTTTGAAGAACATAGTGTTACTCCTTGACAAAGGCCCTGTGATATATGAATTTTTTTATAGTGATTCAAGGGAGTAAACATGAAGAAACCTAGAGGATATTTTGGCCAAATTCTAAGGGGTTTAGAATGGAGAAGCAAAAATAGGACAAAATCCACTATTCTAGGAGACATTTTGGGGATTTTTTGGAATCTTCAGAGGAGGAAAAGGGACCCTAGATTGCAAATATGGAAAAAGTTATATACTTGACATTTTAACTCAAATATATGGATAAATTTGTGTTACTAAAGGTTTCCTAGTTTTTCTTCTTTTGGGAGAGTAGTTTTTGCTAAAAAAATTGTTTGGAGAAAATGTGAAAAGCACAAAGTAGACCATTCTTGATTGTTTCAAAATTTGCTAGCAACGCCATATTTACAATATAAAGGGTTGTATACTCATTATCACTAGTATTATTAGCACCCAATACAAAAAAAATATTAGTTTTTGACAGATTTTATTTTGCAAGTGGAAGAAATTGGCTTGTTACCCCCCCCCAATGCCTAGGGGTAACTGGAGGAGATCATGTCTCATGGCCCACAATGAAGACACCGATCTCATTGATGATGATGATCAACATGTCCACCCATGGAAACCCTGTCAGACAGTAGGCTTAGGTTGATGGAAAATTGGTATGGATTGTTGGTTTTCATTGATGTCAACCATTGGAGAGTGATATTGTATATTGATGTTGACCCTTAGTGATTGATGTCAACCGTAGAAGAAAGTCCGGTAGCGAATTCCGGTAGCACAAAGTTTGGGTAATGGACCCAAGTTTGTTTGATGTATAATGGTATGAGTTTTAATATATTTGAATGTAAGACTATTCTAGATGGATAGTACATGTCATTCCATTTCAAGTGGTATGTGGAACGTCACATAACTCACGGTTAGGGAGTTATGGCCGTGAGAAGTTATAGAACCTAGGTTTGGGTAATGGACCCAAGTTTGTTTGATGAATAATGGTATTGGTTTTGATATATTTGCAGGAAATACTATTCTATATGGATAGTACATGTCATGCCATTTCTAGTGGTATGTGGAACGTCACATAACTCCCCACGGTTAGAGAGTTATGACCATGTGAAGTTGGAGAACCCTCATGAGTCATCTAGAAGCCCCAAAAGGTCAAAGTAGTCAAATTGGTTTAAGAGATTTTAGAAGGTAAATAATAAAGTGAAATGATGAGTGTACTATAAGTCAAAGTGAATACAAAATAAATTATTTAAATAATAAAGTTAATGGAGAAATTAGAAGTGGGTTAACCCTAAAATAAAGAAAGTGGGTTAAGATGGTTAAAAGGTAACCCCTTGAGGAAGCTACATGAAAGTATAAATAAGAGGCAAGGCTCTCTCATTTTAATCACACTTGAGAATATTGAATATATACAGGTGAATGAGGTAACCAAAGGATATCTAAGTCGAATTTCAGAGGGAAGGTGAAGTAAAGAAGGACAAAATTCAAGGGAGGATAAATTCTTTTGATGATGCTTTCTAAGGTATGTTATTTACAGGTCATCTCACCATTTTCGCAATAATTTTTTTTCTAGAATGATTTAGATCGTGAAATTGGGAGGCTGTTAAGGAAACATATGCAAGGAGCTCTGGTACAAATTTCATCTTGTGGGTCGTTTTATTTTTGGAGTTACACTCCGTGGAAAATAGGGTTTGTGCCATGTGGCTAGTCCTGAAACTAGTATAAAACAAGTGTTTCAGGTAAAAACGTCACAAATTATTCATAACAGATCCAAATTCCATAAGAACAAATGTGTTGGTTAGGGTACAGTCTCTAGTATTATGTGTACAATTTTCATATCTACATAACAAATATTTCGTGCGGGGCACGCTCTACAAGTTTGCTCTCTAGAATAAGCCATAATTCAACAAGGTATGTCATTTTTGCTATAACTCCTTTTCTGAGAGGTTCCAAGTAGTGTCACCTGGAGGAATTGCATAAAACACACTGAAGAACATTGTGTACTAGTTTCAAATCTTTATTCATTATAGGTACATAGTTATGATTATTTCAAGTTAGGGTTGTTGACTAATCCAAAACTAGTCATGTGAGACTAAAGTAAAGTTTGATGAAAATGCTAGTCTCTTGTTGTTAAAGTTAAGGAAGGTTTGCAAGTATTTGATCATATACACCAAGTCTGTTACAAAGTTACAAATCATATTTGGATGATGAAATTGATGAGGGATTTTGGTTGAGGTACATGTTGGGTACATGGTTGAGACAAGTAGTTGATGAGTTGGCACATACATGAGGTGTATAGTTGATGATCTTGGTACATATTGATGTGTCATAGTTGATGCATGATTGGTACATACTTGGTACATAGTTGGAGGCACTTGTTAGTAGTATTATTGACACATGGTTTATGGATGATGAAGTATACTTGTCTTGGTATATTATTAGAAGCACATATTGATCTTGGTGAAGATTATGAGTTGTTGTGTTATGTTTGGTTGATGAACATCTTTGAGATTTTTCTTGGTGATTGATCTTGGTGAGTAGATATGATTTGATTGATAAGATTGATGAGACAGGTTATTGTGATAGGTTGTTTGGATAGGTTGTTGTGACAGGTTATTCATACAGGTTTGGTGCATGGTTGATGCACTCGTTGATGGTACAAGTTGAGGTACAAGTTGCTGCATGGTTGATGCACTTGTTTATGGTACATGTTGATTACAGGTTGTTTGGTACAGGTTGGTGCATGGTTGATGCACTTGTTTATGGTACATGTTGATTACAAGTTGAGGTACATGTTGATGCATGGTTCAAGTTATGGTACATGTTGGCACATGTTATTGGTACATGTTGTTACATGTTGATGATAGATTGATTGGTACATGTTTACAACAATATATATCACAATGATAGTGTGACAATGGTTCCATAATTCTACTTCTACGTCAGGGCGGTTGGACGGGGCAAGGACAGGTGGTTGTAGCCACCTTTTGGTTGTAGCCGAAGAACATATGGGGTTGTAGCCTCCTTCTGGTTGTAGCCTGAGAATTGGGGAGTTGGAGGTTCCCTCAGGTTGTAGCTTGAGAAACTAGGGGGTTGGAGCTTCCTTTTACTTGCAGCTGGAAAACAAAGGAAGTTGGTGCTTCCAATGAATGCAATTCTTAAATACATATAAGAAAAAAAATTCCATGGTTTTCTTCCGCTTTGGGTTTTCACGTAAAACACTGGTTACTGTGTATGTGTGTGATTGCTCATTTGTTCATTGTTTATTTACTTTGCAACTATTGGACGATAATTCCACATTGATATAACACTTACATTTTATTTTGAAAAATGATTAAATTTCTCTATTACTGATTCACCCCCCCTCTTAGTAATCCAACAATTGGTATCTGAGCCGGTTCCTTCAAGAAACAATTTCATGGATTATTTTGAGAATGAAGTACCAATGTTTAATGGTCATAATGGTTTTAAGTATGATATGTGGAGAAGAAGGATGAAATTATTTTTACAGGCACAGGGACATTATATTTGGCTATCAATTGTTATAGGATATGATTATTCAAAAAGGGCAAATACTGCAACCAAGAAAGAATTGAAGAAGAATAAAAAAATAGCAATGGATTTTATTTGGGAAGGATTACCTAATCTGGTAAGAGAAAAGGTTGGTAAATGTTCATCAACCAAAGAACTTTGTGATAAGTTACATGACATATATTCTTCACTCATCATAGATTCAAAAAATGCCAAAGAAGATGTAGATATAGATCAAGAAAAATTATGTTCACCATGTCAAACAAATTTAGAAGATGAGGAGTACATAATCACCATAGAATTGATTAGTGCTTTAGATGAACTAAGAGAAGAAAACAAGTCACTAAAGAAAGAATTGACGAAATAAAAGGAAAGTGTTCACATTTTTGAAGAAGCCCAACAGGTCATCGAGAACTTAAGAACTCAGCTAGAAGAATCCAGAAAGATCGAAGAAAATCTTGAATATCAAAAGAAGTATTTGGAAGCCAAAATAGAAGCACAGAAGGAAGAAGCAGAGATGGGAGAAAAGATATTGACAAATCATCTTAAGGAAAGAACTAACGATCTAAACTAGCTTGAGGAAGAGTTTGGTCAAGAAGAGAAAGGACTCGAAGAAGAAATAATCACATTAAAAATTTAGCTTGAAGAAGCAAAAAGAACAAAAGAAGTCATGAAGTCTCAGATAATGAAGAAATAACAAGAGGTTGAGAAGCTTGAAGAAGAAGTTGCCACATTGATAAGTAAAATTGTTAAGCTCAACAAGAGCGTTGAAGAGATAGAAACATTCACATCAGTTATAGAGAATGAAGAGAAGCACTCAAGGTTGCTAGAAAAGAAGAATGAAGAAAATAGAAAGAGTTATGTAGAAGTACTCAAAGGAAGGAATCATGGTCAACCAAAATATAAGAAAACTATTGAAGAAACATCTTCAAGAAGACCATTCATGTTCAAGCCAAAAAGAAGCTTCAATCATGATCATGATCAGTCAAGGCATAAATTCAAAAGGACTACACCACAAAGAAGATCATTCACTCCCAGGTATGCAAATTTCTTTTATGGTCATTGTTTTTATTGTACTAATTTTGGACATAAGGTTGCAGATTGCAGGGATTATAAAAGAAATGTTCAAGAAATAAGTGAATATGTGGCCCCACGTAACATCAAATGTTACAAATGTCATAACTATGGACACATAACTAGTGATTGTAGAAGCATGATCGATACTTCCATGAAAGAGAAAAATGATATCAGATATAAGAAAGCATGGATAAGGAAACACGAAGAAAAGGTGAACAAAGACCAAGTCCCAAAGATCGCAAGATTGGAAATAAAATGATATGAAGAAAATTCTACAGAGAAAAAGAAAGATGTTAGATACATAAAGGTTTGGAAAATAACTGAAAGAAAAGAAGGACATGTAAACAAGGAACGAGTTCAAGAGATTGTACTTTTAGGCATTGTAGTAAAAGATGAATTGACAAACAAAAAGAAAGAAGTTAGAGTTCAGAGAGATGATGAATCTACCAATGAAGATGATGATGAATACACATTAGAGCAGGAATTGTTCTGAGCCATCTGGGTTAGAGACTCCCAAGTAATATGAATATTAGACAGGGGTAGTCTATGAGATAGCCGTGACAGACCAAAGAACCATCCTTCAAGCAGCTTGCAGAGTTCGAGAAGATAGATCCAGAGTAGTCAGTTAACAGAAGTACAATTTGATGGATTAATCAAGACTTCATGATAGTATAGTGATAAATGGGTCAACATTATGGATAGTTGTGCAAGTAGAGTCATGGACAGTATGGACGAGAGCATGGATTCATAGATTGGTTCAAAGAGTGGTTCAGAGACATAGGAACATTATCATAATGGATGATAATTACACAGGAAATGGCTCAAACAATGCTAATAGATTCCAAATCGACATATATTTTTTGGACACATGCAGTGCATACAATAGTTCACATTCAAAACAAAGTAATGCTCAGAAAAAACAATGAAAAAACTCCCTACGAACTATGGAAAGGAAGCACATACAACAACCTATACATCAAGGTAACTCAAAGTAGTATTTTATTAATTGAAATTTATGTTGATGATATTGTTTTTGGAAGTACTAATGATAGGTTAAGACAAAAATTTGCAAAGGATATGCAGAATGAATTTGAAATGTCATTACTTGGAGAAATATCATTCTTTCTGGGTCTTCAGATATGTCAAAGAAACCAATGAATTTTTATTTCTCAAACTAAGTATATCAGAGAAATGCTAAAGAGGTTCATAATGGAATATTGCAAACCAATTACCACTCCTATGAAAACCAGTTGCAAGTTGAGAAAATATGATGATTCAAAGTCTACAGACCAGAGGAAATACAGGTCAATGATTGGTAGCTTACTATATGTGACAACATCTAGACCAGATGTAATGCAGACAGTTGGATAAGTAGCACGAATTCAAGCATCACAAAAGGAATCACATGTCTTAGCAGTAAAGAGGATTTTCAGATATCTCAAAGGAACAAATGAGTTTTGATTATGGTATCCAAAAGGAAAGGATCTATCACTTATTGCCTACACAAATGTAGATTGGGAAGGTTGCATTGATGACCGACGAATCACCAATGGAGCAACGTTCTTCTTAGGTGAGTTTTTAGTATCTTGGCTAAGCAAGAAACAATCGTCAATATCTTTATCTACAACCAAAGCAGAGTATATTGCAACAACAAGATGTTGTACTTAGGTTCTATGGATGAAACAAACTTTGATAGATATACAAGTTGCGTATGATGATCCCATTCCAATCTATTGTGATAATACAAGTGCCATCAGTATCTCAAAGAACCCGGTGATGCACTCCAAGAAGAAGCACATTCCAATAAAGTATCACTTTCTACGGGAACATGTTGGAGAGAAGAACATTAGAGTTGAATATATGGGCACAAAATAACAAGTGGTAGACATCTTTACAAAACCGCTTTCAAGGGAAGCCTTTGAGTGTTTTCGCCAGAGACTCGAGTAATTTCTACTCCAAAATGAATGCTTTTAAATCATTATCTTATATTTATTAGATTTACATGAGGAAGCACCATAAAGAGGAAAATTCAGGTCGGGGGATCAGTTTCAGGAAGAGTTCAGTCAGGGGGAGTATCCCCAAGGACAGTTCAGTTAGGGGGAGCAGCTCTGGATGGAAAGATAACTTTTCCATTGATGACGAAGGGGGAGAGATTTACCAGATGCAGGATATAAATTCTTGGAGAGAGAGTACAGAGGCATGTAGACAGGGGGAGTAGCCCAAGGAGAGTTCAGTCAGAGGGAGTAGTCCCAAAGGGAGATACCCTTTGCCACTGATGTCAAAGGGGGAGAGATAGAAAAATTGATGAGGAGTATAAGCATGAATGTTATCATGACTAAGTATTTCCATCAATGACAAAGGGGACGATTGTTAGTCAATTGGCTTAGGTTGATGGAAAATTGGTATGGATTGTTGGTTGTCATTGATATCAACCATTGGAGAGTGATATTGTATATTGATGTCAACCCTTGGAGAACAGTCCCGTAGCAAATTCCGGTAGTACAAAGGTTTGGGTAATGGACCCAAGTTTGTTTGATGTATAATGGTATGAGTTTTAATATATTTGAAGGTAAGACTATTCTATATGGATATCACATGTCATTCCATTTCCAGTGGTATGTGGAACGTCATATAACTCACAGTTATAGAGTTATGGCCATGAGAAGTTGGAGATCCCAGGTTTGGGTAATGGAACCAAGTTTGTTTGATGGATAATGGTATGAGTTTTGATATATTTGTAGGAAAGACTATTCTATATGGATAGTACATGTCATGCCATTTCCAGTGGTATGTGGAACATCACAAAACTCCTCATGGTTAGAGTTATGGCCATGTGAAGTTGGAGAACCCTCACGAGTCATCTAGAAGCCCCAAAAGGTCAAAGTAGTCAAAGTGGTTTAAGAGATTTTATAAGGTAAATAATAAAGTGAAGTGATGAGTGTACTATAATTCAAAGTTAATAACAAAAAAATATTTAAATAATAAAGTTAATGGAGAAATTAGAAGTGGGTTAACCCTAAAATAAGGAAAGTGGGTTAAGATGGTTAAAAGGTAACCCTTTGATGAAGCTACATGAAAGTATAAATAAGAGGCAAGGCTCTCTCATTTTAATCAAACTTGAACATATTGAATATCTACATGTGACTAAGGTAACCAAAGGATATCTAATCCAAATTTCAGAGGGAAGGTGAAGTAAAGACGACTGGAATTCAAGGGAGGATAAATTCTTTTGATGATGCTTTCTGAGGTATGTTATTTACAGGTCATCTCACCATTTTCACAATAATTTTTTTTATAAAATGATTCAGATCGTGAAAATGGGAGGCCGTTGAGGAAACATATCCAAGTAGCTGTGGTACAAATTTCAGCTTCTGGTTCGTTGCATTTTTGGATTTTCACTCTGTGGAAAATAGGGTTTGTGGCTAGTCCCGAAACTAGTCTAAAACACGTGTTTCAGGTAAAAATGTCATAACTTCTTCATAACAGATCCAAATTCAGTAAGACCAAATGTTTTGGTTAGAGTACAATCTTTAGTATTATGTGTACAAATTTCAGATCTATACAACAAACATTCTATGTGGGGAACGCTCTACAAGTTCGCTCTCTAGAATAAGCCAAAATTCAACAAGGTATGCCATTTTTGCTATAACTCATTTTCTGAAAGGTTCCACGTAGTGACACTTGGAGGAATTGCGTAAAAAAACTGAAGAACATTGTGTACTATTTTCAAATCTTTATTCATTATAGGTACATATTTATGATTATTTCAAGTTAGGGTTGTTGACAAATCCAAAACTAGTCATGTGAGACTAAAGTAAAGTTTGATGAAAATGTTAGTCTCTTGTTGTTAAAGTTAAGGAAGGTTTGCAGGTATGTGATCATATACACCAAGTATGTTACAGAGTTACAAATCATATTTGGATGATCAAATTGATGAGGGTTTTTGGTTGAGGTACATGGTTGAGACAAGTAGTTGATGAGTTGGCACATACATGAGGTGTATAGTTGATGATGTTGGTACATCTTGATGAGTCATAGTTGATGCTTGATTGGTACATACTTGGTACATGGTTGGAGTCACTTGTTAGTAGTATTATTGACACATGGTTTATAGATGATGTAGTATACTTGTCTTGGTATATTATTAGAAGCACATATTGATCTTGGTGAAGATTATGAGTTGTTGTGTTATGCTTGGTTGATGCACATCTTTGAGAGTTGTTGTGGTGATTGATATTGGTGAGTAGATATGATTTGGTTGATAATATTGATGAGACAGGTTGTTGTGATAAGTTGTTTGGATAGGTTGTTTTGTCAGGTTAGTGCATGGTTGATGCACTCGTTGATGGTACAGGTTAAGGTACAGGTTGGTGCATGATTGATGCACTTGTTTATGGTACAGGTTGATTACAGGTTGTTTGGTACAAGTTGGTGCATGGTTGATGCAGTTTTTTATGGTACAAGTTGATTACAGGTTGATGTACAGGTTGATGCATGGTTCAAGTTATGGTACATGTTGGCACATGTTATTTGTACATGTTGTTACATGTTCATTATAGGTTGAATGGTACAGGTTTACAACAGTATATCTCACAGTGATAGTGTGAAAGTGGTTCCATAATTCTACTTCTACGTCATGGAGGTTGGACGAGGCAAGGATAGGTGGTTTTAGCCACCTTCCGGTTGTAGCTGGAGAACATAGGGGGTTGTAGCCTCCTTCTGGTTGTATCCAGAGAATTGGGGAGTTGGAGCTTCCCTCAGTTTGTATCCTGAGAAACTAGGGGGTTGGAGCCTCCTTCCAGTTGCAGCTGGAAAACAAAGGAAGTTGGTGCTTCCAATGAATGTAATTCTTAAAGACATATAAGAAAAAACATTCTGTGGTTTTCTCCCTCTTTGGGTTTCCACCTAAAACATTGGTGTACTGTGTATGTGTGTGATTGCTCATTTGTTCATTGTTTATTTACACTGCAACTATTGGATGATAATGCTACATTGATATAACACTTGCGTTTTATGGTGAAAAATGATAAAATTGCTCTATTACTGATTCACCCTCCCTCTCAGTAATCCAACAATCGGTATCAGATCATGTTCCTTCAGAAAACAGTTTAACCACTGGAAGGAAATCATGGATTATTCTGAGAATGGAGTACCAATTTTTGATGGTCATAATGGTTTTAAGTATGAGATGTGGAGCAGAAGGACGAAAGTATTTTTACAGGCACATGGACATTATATTTGGCTATTAGTTGTTACAATATATGATAGTTCAAAAAGGGAAAATACTGCAACCACGAAGGAATTGAAGAAGAATAAAAAAATAACAATGGATTTTATCTAGGGAGGATTACCTAATCTGGTAAGAGAAAAGGTTGATAAATGTTCATCAACCAAAGAACATTGTGATAAGTTACATGACATATATTCTTCACCCATCACATATTCATAAAATGCCAAAGAAGATGTAGATACAGATCAAGAAAAATTATGTTCAACATGTCAAACAAATTAAGAAGATGAAGAGTACATAATCACAAGAGAATTGATTAGTGCTTTAGATGAACTAAGAGAAGAAAACAAGTCTCTAAAGAAAGAATTGATGAAAAAAAAGGAAAGTGTTCACATTTTTTAAGAAGCCCAACAGGGCATCGATAACTTAAGAACTCAGCTAGAAGAAGCTGGAAAGATCAAAGAAAATCTTGAATATCAAAAGAAGTATTTGGAAGCCAACATAGAAGCATAGAAGGAAGAAGCATAAATGAGAGATAAGATATTGACATATCATCTTAAGGAAATAACTAACGTTCTAAACTTGCTTGAGGCAAAGTTTGGTCAAGAAGAGAAAGGACTTGAAGAAGAAATAATCACATTAAAATTTTAGCTTGAAGAAACGAAAAGAACAAAAGAAGTCATGAAGTCTCACATAATGAAGAAAGAAGAAGAGGTTGAGAAGCTTGAACAATAATTTGTAACATTGAGAAGTAAAATTGCCAAGCTCAACAAGAATCTTGAAGAGATAGAAACATCCACATCAGTTATAGAAAATGAAGAGAAGCACTCAAGGTTGCTAGAAAAGAAGAATGAAGAAAATAGAAAGAGTTATGTAGAAGTACTCAAAGGAAGGAATCATGGTCAACCATAATCTAAGAAAACTATTGAAGAGACATCTTCAAGAAGACCATTCATGTTCAAGCCACAAATAAGCTTCAATCATGATCAGTCAGGGAAGAAATTCAAAAGGACTACACCACAAAGAAGATCATTCACTCCGAGGTATGCAAATTTATTTTATGGTCATTGCTTTTATTTTACTAATTTTGGACATAAGGTTGTAGATTGCAAGGATTATAAAAGAAATGTTCAAGCAAGAAGTGCATATGTGGCCCCACATAACATTGAATGTTACAAATGTCATAACTATGGAAACATAGCTAGTGATTGTAGAAGCATGATCAATACTTCCATGAACGAGAACATTGATATCATATATAAGAAAGTATGGATAATAAAACACGAAGAACAGGTGAACAAAGAACAGGTCCCAAAGATTGCAATATTGACAATAAAATGAGATGAAGAAAATTCTATAGAGAAAAAGAAATATGTCAGATACAGAAAGGTTTGGAAAATAACTGAAAGAAAAGAAGGATAGGTAAATAAGGAACAAGTTCAAGAGATTGTAATTTTAGACATTGTAGTGAAATATGAATTCACAGACATAAAGAAAGAAGTCAGAGTTCAGAGAGTAGGAATTTTTTTGAGCCATCCGTCTTAGAGACTCCCAGGTAATATGAATCATAGACAAGGGGAGTCTATGAAATAGTTGTGACAGACCAAAGAACCATCCTTCGAGCAACTTGCAGAGTTTGAGAAGACAAATCCACAACAACCAGTTAGTAGAAGTACAATTTGATGGATTATTCAAGACTTCATGATAGTATATAACTGGGTCAACATTATGGACAGTTGTTCAAGTAGAGTCTTGGAAAGTATGGAAGAGAACATGGATTCATAGATTGGTTCAGAGGCATAGGTACATTATCATAATGGATGATAATTACATGGGAAATGGATCGAACAATGCTAATGGATTCCAAATTGACAGATATTTTTTGGACACATGCAGTGCATACAATAGTTCACATTCAAAACATAGTAATTATAAATAAAAACAATGACTAAACTCCCTACGAAATATGGAAAGGAAGCGCAAAAAACAACCTCTACATCAAGGTAACTCAAGGTAGTATTTTATTAATTGAAATTTATGTTGATGATATTTTTTTTGGAAGTACCAATGACAGGTTAAGCCAAAAATTTGCAAAGGATATGCATAATGAATTTGAAATGTCATTACTTGGAGAACTATCCTTCTTTCTGGGTCTTCAGATATGTCAAAGAAACCACATAATCTTTATTTCTCAAACTAAGTATATCAAAGAAATGCTAAAGAGGTTTAGAATGGAAGATTGCAAGCCAGTTACCAGTCCTATGCAAACCAGTTGCAAGTTGATAAAAGATGATGATTCAAAGTCTACAGACTAGAGGGAATACATGTCAATGATTGTTAACTTACTATATGTGAAAACATCTAGACTAGATGTAATGCAGACAGTTGGATAGGTGGCATGATTTCAAGCAACACCAAAGGAATCACATGTCTTAGCAGTAAAGAGGATTTTCAGATATCTCAAAGGAACAAAAGAGTTTGGATTATGGTATCCAAAAGGAAAGGATCTATCACTTATTGCCTACACAAATGTAGATTGGGAAGGTTGCATTGACGACTGAAAAATCACCAGTGGAACAACGTTCTACTTAGGTGAGTGTTTAATATCTTGGATAAGCAAGAAAAAATCATCAATGTCTTTATCTATAGCCGAAGCAGAGTATATTGCAGCAACATGATGTTGTATTCAGTTTCTATGGATGAAACAAACTTTGATAAATATATAGGTTGAGTATGATGAGCCCATTCCAATCTATTGTGATAATACAAGCGCCATCAATATCTCAAAGAACCCGGTGATGCACTCCAAGAAGAATCACATTCCAATAAAGTATCACTTTCTATGGGAATAGGTTGGAGAGAAGAACATCAGAGTTGAATATGTGGGAACAAAAGAACAAGTGGAAGACATATTTACAAAACCACTTCCAAGGGAAGCCTTTGAGTATTTTCGCCAGAGAATCAGAGTAATTTCTACTCCAAAATGAATTATTTTGAATCCTTATCTTATATGGCTTAGATTTACACGAGGAAGCACCATAAAGAGGACAATTCAGGTTGGGGAATCAATTTCAGGAATATTTCAGTCAGTGGGAGTATCCCCAAGGAAAGTTTAGTTAGGGGGAGAAACCCCAGATGGAAATATACCTTTTCCATTCATGACGAAGGGAGAGATATTTATCAGATGAAGGATAAAAATGATTGGAGAGAGAGCACATAGGCATGTAGACAAGGGGAGAAACCCAAGGAGAGTTCAATCAGGGGGAACAACCCCAAAGGGAGATACCCTTTTCCATTGATGTCAAAGGGGGAGATATAGAAACATTGATGAGGAGTATAATGATGAATGTTATCATGACTAAGTGTTGCCATCAATGCCAAAGGGGGAGTTTGTCAGACAATTGGCTTAGGTTGATGGAAAATTGGTATGGATTTTTGGTTGTCATTGATGTCAACCATTGGAGAGTGATATTGTAGATTGATGTCAACCATTAGTGATTGATGTAAACCCTTGGATAAAGTCCGATAGTGAATTCCGGTAGCACAAAGGTTTGGGTAATGGACCCGAGTTTGTTTGATGTATAATGGTATGAGTTTTAATATATTTTAACGTAAGATTATTCTAGATGGATAGTACATTTCATTCCATTTCTGGTGGTATGTGGAACGTCACATAACTCAAGGTTAGAGAGTTATGGCCATTAGAAGTTGGAGAACCACAGTTTGGGTAATGGACCCAAGTTTGTTTGATGGATAATGATATGATTTTTGATATATTTGAAAGAAAATATATTCTATATGGATATTACATGTCATTCCATTTCCATTGGTATGTGGAACGTCACATAACTCCTCACGGTTAGAGAGTTATGGGCATGTGAAGTTGGAGAACCCTCATGAGTCATCTAGAAGCCCCAAAAGGTCAAAGTAGTCAAAGTGGTTTAAGAGATTTTAGAAGGTAAATAATAAAGTGAAGTGATGAGTGTACTTTAATTCAAAGTGAATACAAAACAAATTATTTAAATAATAAAGTTAATGGAGAAATTAGAAGTGGGTTAACACTAAAATAAGGAAAGTGGGTTAAGATGGTTAAAAGGTAACCCCTTGAGGAAGCTACTTGAAAGTATAAATAAGAGGCAAGACTCTCTTATTTTAATCACACTTGAGCATATTGAATATATACATGTGATTGAGGTAACCAAATTATATCTAAGCCTAATTTCAGAGGGAAGGTGAAGTAAAGAAGGACGAAATTCAAGGGAGGATAAATTATTTTGATGATGCTTTCCAAGGTATGTTATTTACAGGTCATCTCACCATTTTCACAATAAATGTTTTTATAGAATGATTCAGACTGTGCAATTGGGAGGCCATTGAGGAAACATATCCAAGTATCTGTGGTACAAATTTTAGCTTGTGGGTCGTTGTATTTTTGGAGCTACACTCCGTGGAAAATAGGGTTTGTGGCTAGTCCTGAAACTACTCTAAAACAACTGTTTCGAGTAAAAAATTCATAACTTCTTCATTACAGATCCAAATTATGTAATACCAAATGTGTTGGTTAGAGTACATTCTATAGTATTCTTTGTACAAATTTCAAATCCATACAACAAATATTCTGTGCGGGGCACGCTCTACAAGTTCGCTCTCTAGAATAAGCCAAAATTCAACAAGGTATGCCATTTTTGCTATAACTCCTTTTCTAAGAGTTTCCACGTAGTGACACCTGGAGGAATTGCATAAAACATACTGAAGAACATTGTGTACTATTTTCATATCTTTATTCATTACAGGCACATAGTTATGATTATTTCAAGTTAGGGTTGTTGACTAATCCAAAACTAGTCATGTGAGACTAAAGTAAAGTTTGATGAAAATGCTAGTCTCTTGTTGTTAAAGTTAAGGAAGGTTTGCAGGTATGTGATCATATACACTAAGTATGTTATAGAGTTACAAATTATATTTGGATGATGAAATTGATGAGGGATTTTGTTTGAGGTACATGTTGGGTACATGGTTGAGACAAGTATTTGATGATTTGACACATAAATGAGGTGTATAGTTGATGTTGTTGGTACATCTTTACGAGTCATAGTTGATGCATGATTGGTACATACTTAGTACATGGTTGGAGGCACTTGTTTGTAGTATTATTGACACATGGTTTATGGATGATGTAGTATACTTGTCATGGTATATTATTAGAAGCACATATTGATCTTGGTGAATATTATGAGTTGTTGTGTTATGCTTGGTTGATGCACATCTTTGAAAGTTGTCTTGGTGATTGATCTTGGTGAGTAGATATGATTTGGTTGATAATATTGATGAGACAAGTTGTTGTGATAGGTTGTTTGGACAGGTTGTGGTGATAGGTTATTCGTACAGGTTTGGTGCATGGTTGATGCACTCATTGATGGTACAGGTTGGTGCATGGTCGATGCACTTGTTTATGGTACATGTTGATTACAAGTTGTTTGGTACAGGTTGGTGCATGGTTGATGCACTTGTTTATGGTACATGTTGATTACATGTTGAGGTACAGGTTGATGCATGGTTGATGTATGGTTTAGGTTATGGTACATGTTGGCACATGTTATTGGTACATGTTGTTATAGGTTGATAACATGCTGATTGGTGTAGGTTTACAACAATATATCTCACAATGATAGTGTGACAATGGTTCCATCATTTTACTTCTATGTCATGGAAGTTGTACGGGGCAAGGACAAGTGGTTGTATCCACCTTCCGGTTGTAGCCGAAGAACATAGGGGTTTGTATCCTCTTTTTGGTTGTAGCCAGAGAATTGGGGAGTTGGAGCTTCCCTCAGGTTGTAGCTTGAGAAACTAGGGGTTTGGAGCCTCCTTCTAGTTGCAGCTGGAAATAAAGGAAGTTGGTGCTTCTAATGAATGTAATTCTTAAAGACATACAAGAAAAAACATTCAGTGATTTTTTCCCTCTTTGGGTTTCCACGTAAAACACTAGTGTACATTGTATGTGTGTGATTTCTCATGTTTTCATTATTTATTTACTCTGCAACTATTGGATTATAATGCTACTATGATATAACACTCGCATTTTATGGTGAAAAATGATTAAATTTCTCTATTACTGTTTCAACCCCCATTTTAGTAATCCAACAAACCCAACAACCCCCATCATATTTTCTCTTCTACTCTGGATCATCCAAACTCATCACATACAATCAACATAGTTTTTGGGAGATGGTAAATCAACGTCACCATGAGGTATGTTAGTCATTTTTTCATACAGGTTGTTGTGCTTAATATACTAGGCATGTGAATGAGGATAATTGGTTGAAGTTGGATAATGGATCATAATCTCAAGAAGCTATGCGTGTTTCCTTGTTTCACCTTGGTGGCCAACATATGTACTCCAGTCTCGTGTTGTCACCCACATGGAAAAGGGGTACTAGTAGGGGGACCTCACAAGGGTAATGATCCAGATTTATGTAGGAACACAATGAAATACAGAAATACACATAAACACAGAGATGCAACGAAAATAAGACTTCATTTCATTAATAACAAATCACTGAAATATGCTTATAGACAGAATGGAGATAAACTAGCTAGGGCGCTTGTAACTTATCTCTGAGAAGAGATGTCGCGGATACTGGCATCTGAACTATGTTACAATGAGGCTCAAAGGCCTATTATTATTGAGAAACAATGGAAAACCCTAAACATCCAAAGACCTAACCCTAGGAGATGAAATGCCAAGACTATGGGCCCTGTTTGGGTAAGTTGGTGCATCAACTTCCCGGGGACGTAACTTTGGCATACAATCTTCGTTTGACGCGTTCCATACCTTGTTAGAAAGATATATCCGAGGACTACAACTTTTGGGTGAGCAACATCAATCCACAATCCATGTTGCTCCCCATTTTCCCAAAAAACGTCGTTTAAGGCCTCAAAAGGACTCCGGAAGTCCAGGACCCGAAAAACTGCTAAAAACAGTAAATTGTGTGGCAACTGAAAAAATGAAAGAAGAAATGGTGGGGGTCCAGGTGGAATAGGTGGGTGGCCACCAATATCCACCTGGATCATTCCTCCCCCCTTAGGAAGCAATGGTCCCCATTGCATTGAGTTCCTCCATGAGATGAGGAAACTTCTGCTGAACTCGGTCCCTGGTGAGCCACTTGCCTTGGTGAAGGAGTTGGCCTGCTTTGACAACTTGATATAGTGGTATCCTTTGTTTTTAGGTGTTCTTGATCTGTGTATCCATGATCTGATCAATTCTGGATTGTTCCATGCAATGTGGATTTAACTCTGTTGGTGTGAGTTGTTTTTCCATGTCGGATGTGTCTAGTAGAGGTGGAAAGTAGAGCCGAAGGCGATCCACATTGAACACTGGGTGTAGACCAAGGAGTGGTGGAATGATGAGATCAAAGGAATTTTCCCCTACGAACTTGGTGAGGGTGTACGACCCATATCAAAGTGGACGAAGCTTGCGGTGGGGTCCAGCAAGGCGCTCCTTTTGCAAATGCAGCCACACTTTGTTGCCCACCTGGAAGTTGTGTGGCACCCGATGTTGATCATGTCGCTGCTTGTACTTAGCATTGGCTCTGTCCAAGATGTCATGAACTTGTTGGCGGATGTGTTGAATGTGCTCAATGAAGTTGTTTGCCTTGTCATCCTCAGACTGGACATGAGATGAATCTTCCTGAGTAGCCACAAATGGCATGGCTATGTCAATGGGACATAGTGGCTAGAATCCCAAGCCCACTTGAAAGGGACTGTGGTTGGTTGAGCTATGGAGAGCTCAATTGTAGCTGTGTTGTACATAGGGGAGGCTCTCATCCCATGTGCGTGGATGCTTTGAATTGTACATGTGCAGAATGTGTATGATCATCCGGTTGACGACCTCTGTCTGGCCATCAGTTTGCGGATGGAAAGCTATGGACTTGGTGAGCTTGGTGTCCAGCATCGACCAGAGGCTGGACCAAAATGTACTGAGGAACCTACTGTCCCGATCTGAGATGATAGACTGTGGGATCCCAAAGTGCACCCACACTCGTTCAAAGAAGAGTTTAACAATGGCTTCTGCTGTGATATTCTTCTTGCAAGCCATCATAATGGACATCTTTGAGAATCAATCGACGACCACAAAAACACAGTCATTTCCATGCTTAGTAGAAGGAAGGCCCGACATGTAATCCATAGAGATGGATTCCCAAGGTCGTCTGGGCGTAGGAAGCGGAGTATAGAGGCCTTGCTTCTTGATGGTCGGTTTGGCAATGGCGCAAGTAGTGCAGGACTTGATGTACTTCCCGACATCTTGTCGAAGGTTCGACCAATATAAATACTTTTGCAGTACTGCCACAGTTTTCTCGACCCCAAAATGCCCAGCGACCCGACTGTAGTGCGCCTCCCAAATCATCTTGGCACGCTCACTTGAAGTAACACAAAGGTGTCCCAGGTGACAAAGCAGGGCATCCTGGAAATGAAAATTGGGAACTTGCTTACCCTCCAAGAGTGTATTGTATGTGTGGCCGAATTCTGGATCACTTGTGTAGAGAAGCGGCCAATCGGAAGTCTCGTGCCCACAAGAGTTGAGCACAGTGGTTAGCGCCATGATGGGTGGTCGAATGAGGTAGTCTGCAAAATTATTGGTGCTGTCTTTTTTGTACTTAATGTTCAAATGAAACTATTGCAGATATGTGGACCACTTCTGACGGCGATCGTTCTGCAACTTCCCTTGTGTCTGTATGAACTGCAGGGGTCGGTGGTCTGTGTGGATGACCGTTTCCTTTCCCAAAATGTAATGCTTCCATTGCCGACAACCCTGCACAATGGAATACATTTATTTGTCATAAGTGGGATACTTCCGGACTGTGTCAGAAAGTGTCTCACTATGATATGCCACTGGATGCCCATGTTGAGTAAGGACTGCCCCAATAGCATAGGTAGATGCATCTGTCTCGATCTCAAATGGTTGTTGCAAGTCTGGTAATGTGAGCATTGGTGCAGAGCAGAGGCGATGCTTCAACTCCCCGAACGCCTTCTGTTGAGATTCATACCAAAATAATTTTGCTTTAGATCCTCCCTTGGTGACTTGAATCAAGGGCCAAGTGATATGAGAGAATCCCAACACAAACCTGTGGTAGAAATTGGCAAGACCTAAAAAGATGCGGAGCTCTTTTAGGGTGGTTGGGGATGGCCAATCCTGAATGACTTGGATATTTGCTGGATCCACATGCACCCCCCACTCATCAATAATATATCCCAGATACTGAACCTGGGTCATGCCAAAAGTGCATTTCTCCAAATTAGCACACAACTTGTGTTGCCGCAGTGTTTGGAGCACCTGTCGGATGTGGTGGAGGTGCTCTTCCCAAGTCTGGCTGAAGATCAGAATGTCATCCAAGTACACCACTACACATGAGTTGGTGAATGGCCACAGAATGTCGTCCATTAGCCTCATGAAGGTTGCAGGGGAATTCGTCAACCCGGAAGGCATGACCAACCATTCGAAAAGGCCCTCCTTGGATTTGAATGCAGTCTTCCACACATCAGAGGGTTCGATTGGTACCTGGTGATACCCATACTTCAAGTCGATCTTGCTGAAATATTTCGCCCCCTTGAGTTGGTCCATAAGGTCATCAATCCGTGGGATCGGGTACCTATTTCAGACAGTGATCTTGTTTAGTGCCCGATAGTCAATGCAGAGTCTCCAAGTCCCATCCTTCTTCTGCACCAACACAATCGGGCTCCCACAGGGTGATGAACTTGGCCGGATGTGACCTTTCTGCAACAACTCCTGAATCTGCCTCTTGATTTCGTCATTCTCCAAAACAGAGCGCCGATATATGGGTCCATTGGGCAACGACGCACCTGGGGTTAGATCGATGGGGTGCTTGACCTGGCAGTGTAGTGGCACCCCTGCAGGGGAGGTGAAGATGTCCTCGTACTCATCCACAAACTTATCCATCTGTTGTTTTCGTGCAGTGGGGCCCTGTCTGGAGGTCATGGCCACAATCTTCCTCTGTCCCTGAGGGAGGATCATCAGGAAAACAATTTTCCTGGTTTTGGAAATGAGCTTACTGCATTGTTTTGCAGTAACCAAAGAGATGGTGGTGGGCGATGCTATCTCTGGTATCTTGTACAAATTTTTGCCCAAAGTGATAATAACAGCACGAGGCCTGGACTCATACACAACATGTCACTTCCACAAGTACGGTTGGCCTAATAATACATCAGAAACATCAAGAGGAGCAATGTCACATAATACGTCATCAGTGAAGGGTTTGATGCTATAGGGAAGGCGACATTGTTGACTAACGCGGAGGTCCCGTCGTTGGTGCAACCACCCAATGGTGTATGGTTGTGGGTGTGATGTGGTCAACAAGCCCAACCTCTTCACAACCTCTACCGAGATGAGGTTCTTTTGGCTCCCGCTGTCGACAATGAACTGCAACGGGGAACCCTTTACCCACATCTTGGAATGAAAGAGATGCTCTGCCTCCTCTGGATCTTCTGGTTCCTCCTTCTGGATCTTCATGGCGGCAACGGTGGCGTTGGGATCCGCATCAATAATCTGCTTCCCCCTGTCATTCCCCTTGTCAGGTTCTGATTCAGAGTCAGAGCATGCATCCGATTGAAAAGCCTTCAATTCGGCTATCAGTGACTGCTTGGCCCGACACTCACTTGTGTTGTGAGTGGAGCTCTTATGAAACTCACACCACTTCCCCGTGTCCTTTTTTGGCTTTGTGGTGTTGTTCTTTTCTTGTGGCTTTGGCGAGTTGTTCTGAGCTACCTCGCCTTGGCCTGGTCCTTTGTTCTGTGGTTTGGGGGTACCTTTCCCTTGCTCTGATTTGCAGACCCAAAGTCTCGCTTCTTCTGTTTGAACTTCTGCTCAATCTTGGCAGCATATCGGTATGCCACACCAAGCGAGGAGATGTCGAGGAACTCCATTTCCTCCTGAATGTATTTGTGCAGACAACTGCGGTACTTTAACACCAAGTGTTTCTCTGAATCTTTGATACCCAACTTTGTGCGTAGGGTATGAAACAAATTCGTCATCTCATGCACATCTTGGTCCCTTTGCTGCCGCAGCGTAGTCCATTGTATGTATTTGTTCTCATAGCTCCCCACGGGATAATATTGTTCCTTGATGGCGTCTCAGAAAGAATTCCAAGTGGGTGAAACCGAGAACAAAGAGGGTTCTCCCTCGCCCTGTTGCTTCGAGTAGGTTTCCCACCAGTCCTTGACATGGGGGGTGACTTTGAGGAGTGCAAAAATAATCTTTTCTTGGTCGAAAAATTCATGAACCGAGAAATATCCTTCTAACAGATTCAACCATCTATCTACAACATCTGCATCTATTTGGCCCTCAAATATGGGAATGTCAAAGTTTACTTGTACCTTAAAAGGAGTGGCGCCTCCAGAGTGGCTGTTGGATGTCGATGCACGACCAGTGGGAATCCGTTGAAGAATCTAGGCAAAGTTGTCCATCATCGCATTCCTTTGTTTCTAGAGGGCCTCCTCGAGCAACATTTTGATAGGATTTCCTCCTCCCTCATATTTATTTTCTTCCCCCATGGGCAGTCGTCGAGGTTTGCGAGGCTGATCTTGCAAAGGTTCAACCAGATCGAGCCCCAACTCCTTATACCCTGACCTCGTTGGGGACATGCAAATAAGGATCAAGAATGAGCAGACCGCTCTGATACCACTGATCCAGATTTATGTAGGAACAAAATGAAATACATAAATACACATAAACACAGAGATGCAGCAGAAATAAGACTTCATTTCATTAATAACAAATGACTGAAATATGCTTACAGATAGAATGGAGATAAACTAGCTAGGGCACTGGTAGCTTATCTCTGAGAAGAGATGTCATGGATACTGGCCTCTAAACTGTGTTACAATGAGGCTCAAAGGCCTATTATTATTGAGAAAAAATGGAAAACCCTAAACATCCAAATACCTAACCCTAGGAGATGAAACACCAAGACTATGGGCCCCGTTTGGGTAAGTTGGTACATCAACTTCCCGGGGACGTAACTTTGGCATACGATCTCCGTTTGACGCGTTCCATACCTCGTTAGAAAGATCTATTCGAGGAATACAAATTTTGGGTGATCAACATGATCTAAGATTCATGTTGCTCCCCTTTTTCCCCAAAAAACGTCGTTTAAGGCCTCAAAACGGCTCTGGAAGTTCAGGACCCGAAAAACTGCTAAAAATAGTAAACTGTGCGAAAACTGAAAAACTGAAAGAAGCAATGGTGGGGGTCCAGGTGGAATAGGTGGGTGGCCACCAATATCCACCTGGATCAGGTAACATTATGTTTCCCCACCATACTTAATACTTACCATCCTAGAACCTATCATAGCGTACTAAACTTCGGTAATGGGTCATGGTTCATTCTCTCATGAGAAGAGGGGATAAAGGCCGATAGGTTGATTGCAGTTGCTAGTAAAAGAAGACTAAATAAAGAATGATGCTAAATAAAGAAAAGAGACAATAGCAAAGGAATCTCAAAACCCAATCCATACTTGAGCTCTATCCTTTCCGAGTTTACCCTGGTCCCAAAGAAGTGATGTTAAATCTTGAAAATTTATAAATGGGACTTGCAAATATGATAAAAGGACGATAGAACATAAAATTAAGGAGTTGGAAAAACATAGTGCTTAGAAAGTGGTAACTCAATATTAAGCGCACCCTCCAAAAAGGTGCTCATAGAAATGGAATAAAAGACACTATAAGCCATGAAGTAAGCCCAACATGTATCGCTATTACACTTACTCTTGAAGTGTTATTTTCTTTCCTCCTTCGCTCAAGACATATCCCTCTACTTGGGTCCTTTATTTCCTATTTTGGTTGGCACACCTAATAGGGTTTGATGATGGTAATACCATATTCAAACTTGCCAACTTACATAAAGTCTTGAGCTAATGTGAAATTTGAAGGGGATACTTTATGTGAACTGTTTATGTGGCTTATATATTAAGTAACGACTTTATTTGTATGATATAAATGATTTTGTAGATTGTGAACATTGGCTTTACTTGATTTCATGCTTTGATTTGATTTTGATGCACCTAACATGGTACTTTGAAAGGACGTCCCATGCTTTCACCCATGACATTATGCCTTTATCGCATGATAAATAATGTGTGATGCAAAGTGTTGAGTCATTGATGGCTTGACACACTCAGTTACAGGATCTCACATCTTCTGGACCCTGGACAATGGACATATTGGCTTGTATTTGTTAGATATGGTCATGGTGGCACAAAGATGGGAATAAATCCCACACCCTGGGCTCTACACCCCAAAGACTATCATGCATTTGATGGAATACGTTGCATTGGTAGATGGTTGGATGACATGTAGATATGACATACACCCTCCTCCACCTTGGACGCCATCCTTTACACCTTGGATGTTGGGCCTTTGGATGATGACATCACATTAGGGTTTAATGGAGATGCTGGGGTTTGTTGTCATTTGGACACCACATGATGTGACAAGGAACTTGATGATTTTATTCACCTTGTTTTCACTTTTTGATGATGACATGTGGCCTTTAGAGGCATTTTCCACACCCTTGAGGGCTTGACTTCACCATATGTGACCATATCATGTATCCATTTCATGTTTTATCATTGTAGAGGCTATTTTTAGGGGTCAAACCCACTTATAGCAAGTATTGTTGACATTTTAATCAAATTATGTGGACAAATGTGCTTGGTTACCTCGTATAAATAGAGGGAGCACTTATTTAATTTTTCATCATCACAACTTGATATGACCCAAGGGGAGCATATATGTGGCTAAATGTATATGATATGACCCCAAGAGGGGGGGTATATGGGCCTAAATGTACATGTAATGTGTATATATATATGTAATAAGGTCGATTAAAGGGCCCTCATGTGCAAGTGTGAATAGGTATATATAGAGGTCATGTATTCATTATTGGAGGAGGTGGATTGTGATGTATAAAGGTATTTGGTTATTTGGAGGGGGTTATCCTCTTCTTTAAGGAGTTATTGTGTAACTTATCTATCTTGGAGTTGTTCTCCACACTCATATTTTGTACATGGTGTGTACTTATTTTATTTTATGATATTATGAGCATTTGGATCATTACATTTGGTTTCAAAGCACCGATCCTAGGTTTTTGCTTCCTCAATACAGTCATTTTGGAAATTTTCATATAAATATTTATCTGAGCCACTTCAGAAGACAACAAATATAGGATATTGAGAAGACATATCATAGTAATTGTGGTAGAAATTTCAACTTTTGGGTCATTCTACTTTTGGAGATACACTCTGTGAAAGATAGGGTTTTTGACTAGTCTTGTAACTAGTCTCAAACATGTGTTCCATATAAAATAGTCATATCTTTGTCATCGAATATCCAAATTACGTGATACAAATATCATTAGAACAAGTACAATTTGCAGTATTTATGGTACAATTTTAAAAATCATATATCAAATATTGTGCATGTGGAAATATGTACAATCTCGCTCTCCTAGAAAGGCCAAAATTCAACAAGGTGTGGGAAAGTTACCATAACTTTCATTTGACACATCCAATTTTGGTAAGACATTTGGAATTACAAATAATACATTTCCAAGTACTACATGTCACAATTTCAGACTCAAAAGGGCCTAAATTGTAGAGATACATCAGAAGGAAGGTCGACTAGGAGGACAAACTCCAAATCAGGGTTTCAAAGGTATGTTCACTTAAAACTATCATAGCTTTTGATTGGAATGTCCCATTGAGATAATTCAAAATACATTGGAAAGAGAAAACATAGAAGAGCATATTGGAACAAGGATTAAAAATATTTGAGATATTTATCCTTATTATACTGACGTTGGAAGTTGAGGTTTGGGTTAGACCTCAATTAAGAATCAATGACAATACCTAACTTTAGTGGAGAAGAAGACAATGATGAAATCAGTCCCGGGGAATGGTTGAGAATGATAATAAAAAAATTGGAAGACTCCTTTTGGGGAAGGTATTTGTTTGAATGGTGAAGCTGGTAAGTGGTGGTATAGATTTGATGAAGGTACTAGAAGAAACACCGTATGGGAAGTATTTGAAGAATTATTCTCAAATAAATGGATCAAGGATAAAAAAAAAATGGAGGATATGCATAAAATTCAAATGGAATTAAATGAATTGAAATAAAATGTCTCCAAATTTGAAAAGGATAATGAAGAGCTAAGAAAATGTATTACAAATAAAAATAACCAGTTCACCAAGTTGCAATCCCTTAATGAATCACTCATTAAGGATATTAGGAACTTAAATCAAGAAAAAAGTAGCAAAGCAAAGTGGTAAAATGATGATTCAAGGGAAGAATTGAAAAAGAAAGAAGAAGAGATATGAAGATTACGAAACCATAATAACAACCTACTAGATGAGGTTAAGAGATTGGAAGAAGAAAATAAACATTGTCAAAATCAAGAAAAAGAAAGGATCTTGGATGAAGAATCTACCAAAAGACTTGAATAAGAAATTTGAAAGAAGGTTGAAGAATCCCTAAATATTTATGAGATAAAATCAGAAATGCAATCCATAATTGAAGAAGGACATCAAAATTTTATAAATGGGGTGACATTGCAACTTCAAAAAGAGAAAGAAGACAAGATTCAAGAATGTCACCAAAAGATACTTGAAGAAGTTGAACTCCATCTAGAGGATGTACATGCCAAATATGATGGTATTATATCTAAGGCTAGAGTAATCAAAGACCAAGAAAAGATGATCGAGGATGGCATTGTATTTGAAAAGAATATAGATGAAATGGGTGTGTAGAATTAATAAAAACCATCAAATGTCAAACCATATCGACACCATCATTATCAGGAAATATTTCAAGGAAGACAAGAAGATCGATATCATCATTATCAAGGAAAAAGATGGAATACTCATCAATATTCATGGAATATGGCATCACAAAACAATTATTCCATATGATATTATCATAGACCAACATATACTACAAATTGGAGAAGATTCAATAATGATACATGGAATCAAGGGAAAGAAAATCATGCAACAACTACACAACAAGGATTACGACGAAAAAGAATTGATTTTGGATGGATGGATCATAATCAATGGAAGGAAGAAACCGGGAACATAAGAAAATCATATTACTTGGTTTCATCACATGTGAAACCTTTAATTGCAAAGCTTTGAGGAAAAATCTTTTTGAAGGAGTGTACTATGTTATGACCCAAGGGGAGAATATATGAGGATAAATGTATATGACATGAGGCTAAATGTATATGGTATGACCCCAAGAGGGGGCATATATGAGCCTAAATGTACATGTAATGTGTAAATATATATGTAATAAAGTCAACCTAATGGTAAAGGGGCCTCATGTGCAAGTGTGAATAGGTATATATAGAGGTCATGTATTCATTATTGGAAGAGGTGAATTGTGATGTATAAAGTTATTTGGTTATTTGGAGGGGGTTCCCATATTATTTAAAGAGTTATTGTGTAACTTATCTATCTTGGAGCTGTGCTCCATGCTCACATTTTGTACATGGTGTGTACTTCTGTTATTTTATGACATTATGAGCATTTGGATCATTACACAAATCCTCACATTTGTGAGAGTGCACACTCTAAGAAGTTCACTTTATCTCTTTTCTTGCTCTTGGATCTAGTGCACACCACTTGGAGGAGGATTTTTATTGGATGTTTCTCTCTTGTTGATGATTGGATGGTGAATTAGGGTTTCCTAATTCATGTTCTTGGATTAGTAAGTATTCTTTGTTCAAGTTTCATTATTTGTGTGTGTATCTTGGTATATTCTCTTTTAGAGGCTTAATTATTGCATGTTATCTTGTATACTTGAAACCCTAGGAGAGATTAAGAGGCTTTATCCACATCCCTACTTTCATTTGTTATCAATTATTGAAGTATTAAGGTTTTGTGCTTGGTATTAAGAGGCTTTATACCCAAGTGTTTAATCTTGTTGCTAGAGGCTAAAGGAGAAAATGACACCTAGGGTTTATGAGGATATATGCCCTAGGGATTGTTTTCTAAGAAGTTGGATTAGGGATTATGAGGATTTATTCCCTAATTTAATCTTCATCTCTCTTGTACCTATCAATTTGATGGTGTGTTGCTTGAATCCATTTCCCAAGAAAAGGAAAATGACACTAGTCTATTGAACGCAAGTGATGGTTAAAACCTTAGTTAGATTTAAAACCTTCTCTCTCTTAGAACTCTCTCTTAAATTTAATTTATGTCATCATAAGTAAGCTGATTATACCCTGGTGTTTTGAAAAATCACTTGTTTACTTGATGATGTGGTAAATTTTTTTCTATGGGATTTAGGGCTACATATTTTTGCCGCAAATTCACTTAAGATTGTGGAAAAACTTGCCAACAAAATTATTTTAGCAATTGGATATTATTTCCCATGTTGTAAGCTAAATTTAGAGAGTAAATTGCTAATTTTCTAAGTTATATTTCTTGTTTTTATTATAAATATTTCATTTATGATATAAATCGGTTGACTGCTGCAAATTTACAACAACAATAAATTTTAATTGTCATCTAGTGTCTAAAGGTGATTATTATACTATATAACTTGGTAATTGATGATATTATGCATTGAAGTGTTTATTGTATTGTACAAGTTTCCTAATTACCTTGTTCCAACAAATTTGACCCTTCATCTTTCCCAAGACCTAGCTTGACCATCTAAGTGACCAATATAGGGGGCTATAGGCTTGGCTAATATTTTTATTTGATCCCTTGAAGTCACTGGGTAAGACTCCCTTGTGTTGGACCTTTCTCCTTCACTAAAATGAAATAAATATCTGCTTAGGTGACAATGGTGGATATTTGTGATTGTTACACAAGATTTGGGATCTTGTGGAGGGATTTGCACAAGTACAAATCTTGTGATGACATGGCCTCTAAGATAGATTTCACCAATGAGAAAAGTGCACATATTGGAAAAAAAATTGAAATTCAAAGAGCCATAAATTTCATCTTAGAACTTAGATCGATGTGTGAGTACAAGTATTGGAAAGGTAATACAGAGGAGAAAATTATAGAATTTATTAGTTTTTAAAAGATGCATTTTGTTGTTTAGAAATTTGCAAGAATGAGACCTCTAGGCTTGAGTGAACCATGCAATTGTAGAACGTGGAAGTTTTCCAAAGAAATTTTTTTGGGGCGGGAAAAAGTTTCAAATGAAAGAGGTATACACTAGATGGGAATATTGAGTAGGTCAGGCCGCAGATACTTCATGGTGGTGTGTGTGTAGTGGTGTGGAGGCGCAACAACATGGAAATGATAAAGGACCAAGTACTTAATAATAGGGTGTTGTTGATGAGCATGGACACTCAAGGAGAGAGTTTTATGACAAATATTATTAATAATATGATCAAAGGCCATGAATGAAAATTGTTAAGTTCTGTTGCAGATCTGATTACAAGATAAACCATGAAGGATAAATGATACAAGAAGCTAGTGTCTTGATAAAGAAGGATAGAATGCATACAACACATTCATTGTAATTGGTAAGTGTAATTCATATTTCAATAGAAGAGATAGTGAAGGAGATGATTATTAAATCTAGATATTGTATGAGAAAAGGAATAATGACATGTATTACGAACCGTGAGATCTCTTAGGTATTGTATTTGAATATTCTATGCTAAAAAAAATATTTGGCCAAGGTATGGAAGATGCCTACAAGAAGAAAAGAGTTATGAGGATCATCACCAATGCAATTGGTTATTATATAGAATCGACAACCATACAAGAATAAGAGGCATGGAGCTAGCCACTAGGTGAAGAATGACACTAATATGCACATGTAGCTAAGGTAATTCTCCTTAACCTTGAATATATAGACATGAAACTATGTAATGATGTTTGCAAAGCATGTTGCAAAAGAGAAAAAGGATCTCATGAGGTGTTGTGTGGCTCATGGCATGGGTGAATTATTTTTGTGGGAAAAGTTATGAAGGACTCGAAGGAGTTGTAAGACATGAACCAAAAACATATATTTAAAAGTATTCAAAGCAAGAAATCCATTTTTGTTATCTGAGTGTGCAATGGAAGCAGGGTACAAGTGAAAACAATTCAGTGGATGGAATAATGAAGGTTCATTCACTTTAAAGGTGCCATAATGTGAATGCTTAAGTTAGATGGGATATATTATAGAACTAAATAAGAATAATTGATGAGGAATGAAAGTAGGAAACGTGAGTGCATTTTCAAGTGTACAAATGGATGACAAATCAAGAAGAACATAGAGAAATGTAGTGATTTTCGGAATGGAAATATTAAGAAGGCATATGAGGAGGAAAACATTTCTATGCTAGACATTATATGCAAAGATGGAATATAAAAAGAAACCATATGAAAATGGAAGGGAATTAATGGTAATGCTATGAAATGTTGGATGGTCCAATTGAAGTTATAATTGGGTGTAAAATAGAGTAGTCTATATGAAATTAAAGACACACAAAATGCAACATTTCAATGTGTTAGAGTGTTGATTAATGAAGTCAAAGTTGAGGCCAAATGGATGAAAGAAGAGAGAGTGTTTATTAATATTGTAATATCCATGCTAATATAGAGTAATACAATCTACAATACCACAACTGTTGAAAATCTCAAGCAAGATAAAGTTTGGTAAGATTGACCCAAAAAAGGAAGCAAATGTTGAAGATTCAATATCAATATGATATATGGGATGGAAATATAAAGTGGCCAAGTTGGGATTGGCTAAAAGGTAATTAGAAAAGGGAGAAAAAAATCTCAAAGGATCAAAGGTGGAAAAGAAAAGGATGAAATAATATATAGGGATTCGAGGACAACCACATATAGCATATGTTGAAATTTCAAGAGATTATACAGGTAGAATGCATATGCACTAGTAGGCATACTAAGAGTGAATGTTTGGTGCATATAGATATGCATCAGTTCTATGGAAATTTTTGGGGAATACACATACAATGCTTATATACTAAGAGAATTATGTTATTATATATATGAAATAATGATGTTATGATAGATAAAAGTGGCTAATGATGTCAATTGGGTTTATCTCAGGTGGTTGGGAGGAATGTTTGTTATCCTCCCCACCCAGGTTCAATTCCCAAAAGTGACATGTTGAGCTCTTAACAAGTAATATATTATTGTAATGACTTCGATCCTTTTTGTTGACTGGCATTGTGCCCTGAATATTCTAGGGTTTACCTTGGGTACCATCCTATAAATGAGGGGAAGTACTCAAGGGTTTTCCCTAGTATTTGTAACCTATAAAAAAAGTGACTAATGATGGATTATGTATCTATATAAATGTTTATATCACATATGAATATATTTATGATGTTGTTGCATATGAAAATCATCCATATGCAGACAAAATTAGGATGGTAAAATGTTGAATAATAGGTTGGAAAAGGGAGCATGTGAGCCTCTACAAGATACCAGTCAATCAAGTAGCATCAAGTAAATTGATGGAAGGCATCCAGACATGACCTTGGTATGCTTATGTTTCCTAGATATTGAAGAGAATTGAGGTAAGTGATCCCTCAGTCATGATTTGATATTTGAATTGATATGGTTATGTTAAATTGAATGCACTATGGGTATGAAACTCCACTATATGTGGTAAAGGAAAAAGACCTTGGATATATATAGGTTGTTAATATTGTGAATGCATTCATATAAAATAAATGGCATGTAGTGTTGTGTTGGTTATGAATTAATAACCAAGGCAAGCTAGGATATATACTCATGTTATAGAAATGTATGCCAACAAAAATAGCCATGTATAATTCCATAGTGTGGTTGGATATGAAAATTCTATAGAAATACACAAGTGTCAAATGGTCTCCCTACTTGTATTGGTGTCCTGAACTATAACCTTCTTGTTGGGTTGAAGAGGAAGGTGTACAAATGGTCGATCAAGTATTGGGTAAGTGTTTGTATGATATGTCGACATGTTATCTACACCTTCCAACTCACCATGGTTGAATACATGACATGGAACTTTAGCATTATTGAACCAGTGCAGGGATGCATTGGGTAGATATGCATAACCAAATTATGAAAGCATGAAAGTGGTGAACATGCACACATGCATGTTGATGTTTGTGTGTGTGTGTGTGAAGGAATTAGTTGAATTCATCTTTGTAAATGCATGCTTATGTTATATTCATTGAATTATTATATATATTAACAATTGGAATGATGAAATTGTTCCTAACTTATGAAGTTGATATCATTTCAGGATCTATTGGATGTTGCAACAAAACATTTGCATGTTAAAGTAGTCACATGTGGATGGACTACGTGAAATATATATTAGGGGAACAAAGTTATGAAAAATAATGATGGCCGAAAGAAGGAAAGCTCGGAAAGAAGGCCGTTGTGATGAAACTAGGCCCTATGATTTCCACAAATTGTTGGTTAATGACTACCAATGGATGCTTGATATTAAGTTGGCACTGTCTCCTTGCACGTGAAAACCTTAGAAAAATGGTTCACCCGAGGGACTGTTTAGGAGTGAGGGGGATGCCTAAACCTAGAGTGTGAGTATGGAAAGGAAGAGGCAACATAAAATGCATGTGTCTGGAATCAAGAGGGTGTGTCGAAGGATGAATTCTTTCCCATGGTAGCTTTATGAAGCATATAAATAACCATACAAATAAGTATTGGATTATGGTTGGAAACTTGCTTCTAAATACATGTTTACATTGTGGATTTGAGAACTCCTATGGATAAGACAATTGTTACATGATAATTCCTATAACATGTATGGTGTTTTTATGGTTGTTATAGGAACAACTAAAGAATGAATACATGTTTTGAGTATTTGGAAAGAAAAACATCAAGGATGGTTTTATTCCAAGGGAAAAAAAATTGTAACATCAACTACAACCAAAGAATATATTAAGCATGAAGGATATGGTGCTCAAGAACAAAGGCATAGAACAAAAAATTTCCAATGGACCTACTACAATGGGAAGGAGTGGCATGGAAGGAAACCACCTGTAAGGAATACCCACATTTGTTATAACATTTTTAATGTAAAAATTGTATGTATATACATGTATGGGGATATACACTAAGGAAAGTGCAGAATTTAGGGGGAGGGCAATGTAACACCCCCATTTTGATCCCAAGAAAGGTAATGTAAATGTGTATATGTGAACAAGGATGAAACCTAAACAATGTAAACACATACATCAAATTTATTAATAAAAATGCATCACGGGTTGCAGATGAGGAGGATGAAAACAATGGGGGGCTATGATTCCATGTGAGGAACAAGAGGGATCCTAAGGGGTCTCAGAGGGGCCAAAGCCACAAAATATAATATTTTATGTTAACCAAAGTAATTTATCTTAGTCTATGCAAAAGAAATATCATCCTTGGGAGGTGTTCCAAGGTGGTTGGGGGGGCTTGTTAGAGTGCCAAGTGAAAGGTTAAAGACTTGAAAATGTAATCTTTAGTTCCAAGGGAATTAGAAAGGATTCACCCATCATTATGTGTTATGTGAGCATCACTCTGCAATATTGGACACCATTATTTTGAACCAACAACCTGGAAATTTTTTCCATCATCTTGCAAAGTTATTCCATGATGGGAAAGGAAGCTATGTTGAGAGTTAAGTTTCCATGCTTGCAACATAATGCTGAAATTTCCTATAAGCGACTTTTTGTTGGGGAAATTTAACCAAGATAATGAGCATGTAAATGTTCTTGTAACTAAGGACTCCAATTACAATTGGAATTCCTGGAGCTCCCAACTTAGAGATTTATGGAGAGTCTATTCTAGAGCCCTAGAGGGGATGGGGATTGCCTAAAGGAATAGATGGTAGTGAAAGGGATCACATCCCTTGGTTGTGTAGAATAGGGAAGAGAGATAGGAAGCTGGAAAGGTTGTAGGAGTCATGCCATGTGAAATTATTAGGTAATTGGGTTGAGAGACATGACTATAGTTGACCATAGGAAATTGTTCATTCTTGTGGAATCACATCCACAACTTGGGGTTGGCATGTTGCAGAAAGAGCTAGTGCAAAAATGCCTATGGTTGGGAAAAATGTCAAACGTCTACAGTCAATTGTGTAATATTTCTTTAAAATATAAGTGTTATGTATTAGTCATGTTTTTATGTTGTTATAGTGTGTATTTCAAGTGTTTAACTGATGTTATGTTAATGAATTATCTATGATCATAGTTTTGAATGTTTTAAATGTGAATTGCATGCGATTGTCTGTCATTATGCATTCATATTTCATCATATAACAGGTCAAACAAAAAATAGGGTATCAAAGTTTTGTTTGTTGTGTTAATTATTGCGAATTAGTGGAAATTGAGGGAAAACTTCCTAGTGCCCCACCATCCCAATAGACGAGTACGTTACAATCGAGACCCAATTGTGACATATGAGGGGTAGTGACGGTGTGAGGGATCAAATCACCGGGAAGGATATACAATTATGGTTCGATGAAAAAATTGATCTCTTCCCAAAATGAAAAGCTCCATTGACTAGATGGAACACATTGAAGTTCAAGGATGAGCTCTTAAATGATAAATTATATGATATATTTTTTATCAAATTCTTGGTGAATCTACAAGAATGGTTTTGTAGGCTTGAACATAATCTGAGTTACCACTAGAGGGATGGGAAGGATATTACCTAGAACACTTGAAATGGATTGCACTACAACACTAGAATGATCTTGTAGTGAGGGTTGTAGACTTGTGGGTAAAGGATACCTTAGAAGGATATATCATGAAGTTCGTAGTAGATTTGTATTAGTGTTACTCATAGGATGAGGAAGAGTTTGTGAAGGGATCTTGTGAGAGTTTGGTAAAGGATATTCCTACTTGGATTAAGGTGTTTTTAGTGCTGGATGAATGTTCCTTTTACTCCATCAAACATGGATGTGTAGATCCATGCATTGAGGGGTGTATTGAAATGGTGTTGGTAAGGATGAAAATATGAAGTAAGAAGGTACCATGGAGGATGTGTAATCCCAAGAATGAGGAAAGAAATCCCTAAAACATGTTGAGCTAACTGATTAGTGGTGTTTGAATAAGATGTGAATGATATATTAATGTAGTGAAGCATTCTGATAGGAGATGAGTGATGAGGGGAGTAGTGAGTCTAGGTTTAAGGAACTAGAATGTTTGAGGAAAAAAAAAGAAGGTTGAGAGAGAAAGGGTTGATGATAGAAGACAATTCAACTAAGAAAAATAAGAGTGCAGAGACATCAATGGGATCTGATGGATATATAGAAGATGTCAACCAAGTTGATGCATGTACGTATATTGAAGTTGCTCGATCATTAATTTTATGGAGGTTACATGCTTTAAATATGGGCTGTCAGTTGATTTGGTGACGTGTCATCCCATGATTAACGCGCATAGTGGAAAAGTTGCTAACATGCCACCATTTTGAGATGCACGGATCGTTGATCTCAATAGTTGATTAAAACACAACCTTCAGATTGTCCTTTTCATTAGGAGATTGTTTCAATGGGATCTGATGGATATATAGAAGATGTCAACCAAGTTGATGCATGTACGTATATTGAAGTTGCTCGATCATTAATTTTATGGAGGTTACATGCTTTAAATATGGGCCGTCAGTTGATTTGGTGACGTGTCATCCCATGATTAACGCGCACAGTGGAAAAGTTGCTAACATGCCACCATTTTGAGATGCACGGATCGTTGATCTCAATAGTTGATTAAAACACAACCTTCAGATTGTACTTTTCATTAGGAGATTGTTTGAGCCTTTGATCAACCCCTTTACCTTATCATGAGTGTTGAGCCTCTAAATTGACATCCCCACTACCCTATTATACTCCTCATCTATACCTTTTTGGCTTACCTAAGCTTGGATAAATGACAAAGAACACTACCATTAGCCATTGATAAGGTCATAAGGTAAAGTATAATTAATTYATGCATTTTTGTGGTTTATTGAGMYARRAGATTAAAATGTTTCATRTACWAATKYTTCRATTTKCCATGWATAAYCTTTGACMTCTAGATAAGTCCADCCTTCYTGTACYAKCTCAGYTATYBRGTACTTATGCRCYAGAATTKCCAYTRTCYRAATYYGRTACCAAGYRCAYCTTCTATTCAKATMYRGTAYYGAATCTCACCTGTYRCRATYYGRTACCAAYRGYYRTRGACTGYCRTGATCYRGTACCAACCATTTGTGCACTDTTYRKATCYDKTACCATCTACCTRTCAYRATCYRGTACCAATACAKGAAGYYGAATGTACCAAGTTTAGCTCCAGATCGTGCCCAAGACAATTGTTGGATGTTTATTGAATCATAAATGTTTTAGCAAGGCTATGTTAGGATAGTTTGTTATTGCTTCATCCTCATGCACTTCGTGTCATGAGGATGAAGCTTAAAATATGTAGCCAAATAATTAAATTTAACAATTGACTGATTTGCAAAAGATTTCACCTCCTTGTGTTTCACAACTAAGACTATTTAAATAGTCATGGCAAGGATGGTGGAGGTAGTGGAAACTTAGCATAACATAGCATGTGAAGCAACGTTACATATTGTAGAACATATTCTGGGTGAATATTAATAGAAGGACGTCATTTATCTCCATGTCTTGATCGTCTATGATTGAATGTGAGTTGAGTTGTTAGCATAGTTTGATTCTATGTTTTGAAGTTTGAGTAAGAGTAATGTGTGGGTTGAAAGAAAGCTTACTGTAGACTCCAGTCGCTGACCTGTTGAAGCGACAAGGGCCCTGTTGGAGCCGCCTTTGTTTTTTTTAGCCTGTTTAAAATTTCATATCTTAATGCTTGAAGTCGAAAGACGGTTTTCATATTTTCCTTTATTTTTCCCCAAATCTCAGAAGTCTCATCACACAAACAACGACGGTTATCATACTCTTAAGGTAAGATTTTATTTTTATTTTTATCGCTTAAACAAGTCTATCCTTTTTACCTCGGGATGTCGCATGTCGGGAGTTATAGATCACATAGTTTACAAGTCACGAGGGGCGAAACGATGAACTAGTTTTAAAAAGTTTATCCAGATCATTACCAAGAGTAAAAATACTCTAAACCGCAGTTAAGCATCATCAAGATTTTGTGTCTCGGTGTTTGCTAGCTCCAAAAGTCTTACCGTCGTAACCCCGATAGCCGAAACCACGAGATTCTTGTTCTAGTAACCCAGGTTAATGTTAAAGGTAAAAAGTTTAGCCGCGGTTAAGCTCTATTGGGAATTCGCAACTCAACGTGTTTTCCCTCAAAATTTATACCTTCGAAGCCCCGAGTCGCGAAGTCGTGATATAAATATAAACGTAATTAATTAAACACTTGATCTTGATTACGTTTTGTATTAACCAAAGCTAATTGTCGCAATCTTGGGTTCTAGAGGTGTAAAGGGTTAAAGTGAAAACTCCCGATGAGGCGAATGCCGAAAGATTAATTAACATTTAAAAAAAAGCCCGATTAATTAAGCTAAGCCAACATTTCCATCGTTTTAATACGAAAATTAATATGCACAGTCTCCGAGACAATTTTAAACTTTCTTTGCGCCAACTTGCATTACGAACTGTCAAAATTTATGACATTAATTAGAAATGAGGCGAATTGACAAGTAAGGTTTTGGTTTTTATTGCTAAATTTATATTTAAGATCAGTTTGACCATTCTGTCCCTAAGGACGACCTAGTTTTAGATAGTCGAAGACATGGATTTTTTTATTTGTTGTCACAAATTTCATTTCTATTCTACGTAGAACACACCTTTCTAGAGCGAACTAATTTCTATATGTATACATATTGTTATCGCAGGAGAGATAAAGTAGAATCCCCTGCCATGGCCCCGTGAAAAGCGTCTAAAGCCACTATTGAGGTTTCAGGACAAGGTTCAGACAATGTTTCTGATACTTCACCTCAAAGTGTCGACTCTGTCAGGACTTGGTCATATATTTCTGAGCTTCTACAGTCTGAATTGGTAGATGTTTCAGATGATTCCAGTGAAAATGAAAAAGACGACCTGATCACCAAGTATAAGATCGTCGTCCAGGCTCAAATGCATAAAGTAGCGGCTAGGCCACGTCTACTCCCTTGCTACGATATGATCCGGTGGGCATTAGACCATGTAGATATACCAACCAGAACCATCGTCAATGTGCAGAGGGTCACCATTGGGACTTTCAGACCCGAACAATTGCAGGCTATGTACAAGTTTCCAATCGTGTCGGACTTTGTTTACAATGCCAAATTCCTGGAGAATTTTAAACAGAAGGAATGTGTGCAATACGACAAGACTATGTCTGGTTTAATCAAAGATTGGGTTTCACACCCTGCGAAGTTCAGGGCGGACAGTAATGGTATATATTCAATAGCTTCTCTGGAACCACAGTTCAAATATATCGCTATGATGACTTGCAGATTATATGGGAGAGAGGACACCACACAATTTTTCCTTCAATGGGTACCTCTAATTCACACAGTCACCGAAGGATGTTCCTTCGACTGGGCTAAACTACTGTCTGATAGTTTGACCAGTCGAGTTACAGAGTATCGAGTGCAGAGGGAGAGAGGAAAGATTGCTTCATTCTTTATGTCCACGCATATCATGGACGCCGTGTGTTTTCCGACACCTTTTCCCTTGATGAGTTGGAGCTAGACTCCATCAGAGGCTGAGCCTGTCCACGTCTACTATTCAAAGTTGTGGGAAGACAAAGCCTCAGATTTTGTGTATGAAATATTTAACTGGGTGATGGTACTGCTGCATGTCACTATCTTCGGCCACCCGCCACCCAGGATCTCAGACAGTATCATGGTAAATTTGAGCAGTATAGCCGACTGGTACGTGGAAGCATAATTTTCATATCTTAGGGTTTTCGACGCTTCTGTTCCTCCGAATGCCTTGCCTTTATTCATACCCGATAGGATGGCTTTCCGTGAGATTTCCAGACAAACCGTAATCGGTGGCGTAAGCAAGGAGCTTAAGGGATATTCTAAGAAGGTACGGCCACCTTTTCCTATTCATTTAAGTTCCTATTCTTTGTTAGATTTAGGGCATGCTAAAGATCAGGCAACATCCCTGGAGGACCTGAAATTGGTTCATGTTGAATTCAAAAAGAACGATCCACGGAGGGTCATAAGTAATCACTTAGCCAGTTGCAGGCTTAAAAGGTTTGAACATGAAAATTCACCCTCGGATGACATTTTTCAAGGCACGAGATCTTATGCCGAGGTTTTGGCCTGGATACAAGCCCTGGCTCCTGAAGAAAGGGCCGATGTTTTAAAATTCCAAGAACATCAGTGGAGTTGTCTTCCCCCAGTATTGCGGGGTGAAAATCCAATAATAGTAGAGGTGCAGTAAAAAGAAGCTGAAGGCTCAAAAGATTCAGCACTCGGACAAGAAGAACACCAGGACAGGGAGGAGCAAACTAGGAGTCTGAAACCAGAAATAAAAACTCCCGATCCGCCGAAAAATCGGACTCCAGATGCCACTCCTAGCCAATCAGCTAAGCAAATCGGAAATCCCATCACCTCCATTAATCCCTTACAGTCAACTAAGGGGAACATAGACGTAGGGTGGATTTTCAATGAAGAATTAGGACCTAAAAGGATGGAAGAGCTTCCACCAAATGAGTTCTTTTTTGATAAAAAGAGAAAAGCTGTGGTAAAAAGAGAATTCTATCAAGAAGAGGGATCAACGACCAATAAGTTCAAGGTGTTGATCGATGGGAAATATACGAAGAAGGAAGAGTTTGTGATAGAAATAGCCGGGACATTAGGGGCGTATGCTGTGGAAAACCAATTTTTAGTCGGGGTTTTGAAAAATCAGCTGAAGCGAAAAAATCACCTCATCAAAACCTTAGAAGATAAACTAGCCACAGCAGAAGAGGCTGCCAAGGACCAGGCAAACACAGGAATAGAACAAGAAAGGATGGCCGATAAAAAGGAAATCGAGCTGCTCAAAGCTAAGCTCGAACAAGCAGAGCTGGTAGCTCAGACCAGTCAAATACAGGTAGGCCAACAAAGAGACTTGATAGGGCAGCTATAGGTTAGATTAGAGTTCACCGAAAGCCAAGTTATAAACATCGGGATATTCCAGTCCCAGGCTATGGAGATTCAGAGCAGGGTTTCTGCAGCCCAACAAAGTTTAGTTGCCTAGGTAGAGACGATTCAGGACAATTGTCTACTTATTGATCAAGTATTATAAAACTTATCTGTCAGAGAGAGAGAAGCTGGAGCAGTTCAGGTCGCATTTCAAGAGGCTGTAGTAGCTACAACAAACAGGGAATCGGAGAAAAGTTCTAAGTTTTCCATTTCAGAACAGACTCGAGGTAATATTTTGTTGAAAGAATGGGAACGCAACATATTAGAAGGCAAATTGCAAGCCAAGAAGATAAGGAAATCTTGTGAAGAGGCTTTCGGTTCTATAGATGGAAATCTATTAGGCATTGATAGCGAGAGTAATGCTGAGACGCTGAACCAAATGAATATAGCGAAATTCTCGCTTGATATAAATGAGAAAGAAGAAAGAGATTCAACCGAAGTCTCACAAGTAACTCAAGCAGACATAGTTCAAATAGATAAATGTATTATTAAACCAAGTGTGCGATTGTGCACCATCGACACCCTAGACCGATAGATGGAAGAAAGGTTACCACCATTAGTCAAATATTGTTATATTTTTGAGGCCAATTCTCAAGTGGAGCCTTCTGGGTTGATATCTCGGTTGGTGGAGAAATGTGTTGCTTGTACCGAGCATGCGAAGGGGCAGGCTTCTGGTACTAAATAAAGACAGAGATAAAGAAATGAAATGATTTATCTCCTTCTTGTTGTAACTGAAAATCCTGGAACAATTGAGATTCCATCCTATGTAAATCTGTATAAATATACAATAGAAAGAAGGAACAAAGGCTGGACCTTTTTAGGTCGATTGTAATAGAGATTTTTTCCTCGAGAGTTAATACAAAGAAAATTCGAAGATTCTCGATTCCGTCATGACTGTGTTATGAGATTGTTTCCTTGTATTTCATATCTAATTTCATTTCATATATGTATCTAATGAATGTTTCGCTATAATTTAGTACAACCTCTACTATAGTGAATAAATTCTAGTTTTCTATATTGTTTACCATTTTTCCTCTGTACCGGCTATCAACAGGTATACGACCAATGAACATTTTAGATTTCTATATATATTTTATGCTTCATCAGGTTATTTCTTTATCTTTTTCTTCTTCTGTTTATAAGTGAGATTCTCCCTTGATAGGAGCCTTACATGATAGACAACTTAATGTTTTCTTACACCTCACACACATTTATTAAAATATAACTCAGTTACGAGAAAGGGCCTTTGGTTTGCACCCTGTTTTCAGTGCTGGAGCTACAAATCTCCTTTATACGACCAAAATCGAGACAACATCAAAAAAGTATTGAGATTTTCTTATTATTCTGTTCCTCTATGACTATCCCTGTGACAAGACAACCTAATATTGAACCCGAACTATCAGATCAAACACATATTGCCTTGAATCTTTTTGATACTATTCTTAAAATAGCCATTACCTGGGTCGAACTGGAACGTTCATGGGCAACGATTGAAAGGGACATAAACATCCAGGAACAGTTGGAATCTAGATAACAACCTAGAAATCAACCCTAGCTTCCCTCTGAAGGTTGACATTTCTTCCTTCTCTACCCCTTACTCACTTTCAGATGCCTAGACACTGTACTTCTAAGCCTTAAGTACAAACTCTGGAACAACATGCCCACCGCCCAAGAAAGGTCAACATCTTCGTAGATTAGTATTAGCATTTGATTTCAATAGTGTAAATGTTAGATTAACTAAAGCTTTAATTCTTTCAGATGATATCAGTATAGTTTAGACTAGGATTTCGATTATATGATTTCTTAGAGATCTTTACTCACTTTGTTTTGCATATGCTCTGTTTCTGTTTTTATGAATTTGATTTTGTTTCATGGACATGAATGTTGGCAGCAGTAGTCAGACATATTTGAAGGAGAACTAGTGAAGTTCACAACAACACATTGTGAACCACAACATAATCAATATATTGACCATTGAACTACCCATGCTATGTCTTGATGATATATGTGTGATTTCCCTTTCAGAAGTGTGATTGCATAGTTAGTTTTCTGGGTTAGATATCAGAGTTGATTTGTCAAAAGAACTCCATCTCATACTTGCATGTTCCATAATGGAGTAGATAGCCTCTCTGTGAAAGACAACCAAAGTGTGTTTCAGTTTGCTAGTTTGCTTTGTTTCCAGCATACATAATCTAGAATAGTTCTATACTCATGACATTAGAATTACCTTTCTTACAGGTGTCTTGTAACTCTGTTGATTACGAATCCCAGATTGATAATTAATGAGTGAATTATACTAAACATATAAGCAACACAACATTTTGGCGCTGCTGACAGGGAGTTGCAAACGGTAGGAAGTGATTTTTAGCTTAGATTGTTTTCATAGTTTTTGAATGCTTTTAAAGGTTGCTTGAGGGAGGAGGATAAAACGTTTAAGATGTGAGTGAAGAGCCACGCGACCACTAGAGTGGGGTTCTCTGAAGCCAGGTTGCCTTCTTACCTTCTAGATAGAATTAGGATTTCAATTTAGTTAAGAATCAAATTTCCATTTTATGCATAGATATAGAGATAACAAGGGTAGATTTGTAATCTCTAAAGATTCAAAAACAACCCCCCCCCACTAATCCAACTGACACTGGTGCAGGAAAAATTCCACCGAGAGAAATTTCAAGGGGAGCTAGCGAGGCTCCAGAAGGAGAACCTAAAACGGAAGAATCAACATTGGGGCGGGCAGAACGTGAATCTGCTGAACATTTAGGAGACATAGAAAATCCAGTTTCTGAACCATCTATCAGTGGAATGGCAGAAGAAGAAGGAAATGCAACCATGGAGACTGAGGCTTTTGGGTTTCCAATCTTGGATATTTCTAGAAACATCAGCATGAAAAATATCCCACTATCATTGTTACCCACTTTCAGAGGTATGTCAACTGAAGATCCAAATTTATTTTTATTCGAGTTTGACATATTATGTAGAAGCTATAACTACTCAGACGATGCCCAAAAACTTAAGCTCTTTCCTACTACAATGAAAGATTCAACCTTAAGATGGTTCATGACCTTAGGAGAAAATACAATCCTCTCTTGGGATCAGATGAAAGAAACATTTTTACAGAAATACCAAGACTATTGTAAGGATAATGCTAAAAATGACATTTTTAAAATGCAACAAACAGAGGATGAAAGCCCTGAAGACTACTTAGAAAGGTTCTTATACAACTATCAAAAATAAAAACTATTCACCACAGACCTAGCTGTAGTAAGAACTGTATTCTTGAAAGGTCTTAGAGATGACTGCATAGAAGTTTTAAACTTGTTGAGTTCAGGAGATGTACACCAAAATCCTTTTGCAAAGATTGCAAATTACTGTAGAAGATACTCAAGAGGACAAGCTAAAACATGCAAAGGACCAAGAGACTCTTTTAGCAGAAATACAAAACAAAGCTCAGGGACTGTCACCAGAACTGAGTTTGGAAACTTATTGAAGAGATTTAAAACAAACATCTTGAGCACAATCAATGACCAATTAGATACTCTAAAATTGAAAAAGAAACAAGAAGAAGAGGCTGCTTTAGCAATATTTTTTCATAGATGTCAAAAGAAGCACAGTGAGAAGGAATGCCCATTAAATGTCATAGAAATCTATGGCCTATCTACACTAGAACACCCAATATCTGAGTGTCCAACTTTGCTTGAGCTAAAAGCCATGTATAGGGGAGGAGGAGTCTCACAAGAACAACCATATGCTTCCAGAAGACCTTCGAGAGCTCAAAACCCCAATTCATTTTATGACCCTAATGCACAGTATCAACAACAACAATGGGGTCCTTCCCCAATGACCTATCCACAATGGACACCTCATCAAGCTCAAACTCAACCTTGGCAACAAGGTTGGAGGGGACCTGTGTATGGAAATCCCTCTTACCCTACATATCCACAGTATCCTGCAAACATTTCCCAATTACTACCTAGATTCAACCCACCATAGATGAAAGCTTTACTCCCACCTCCTATACAACAACAATTTACAACCCCCTTGAACCCTAACCAACAGTAACAAGCACCTATAAATGCCAATCAACAACCACAAAACCAAGCTGCCCACAACCCTCCGAAACCAAAAACAATCCCTACCCAACCAATCCCTAACCCCAATAATCGAACCACCCACCTGGTGCAAAATACAGAAGTTCAAACCTTTCCCACCTATGAAATTCAACTACAATCGGGGAAAGCTGTAAACGAATCAAATCCTGCAGTAATAATTCATGAAGAAAATAATAATCATTATGAGGAAGAAAACAATCAAACCACCCCTGCAGAAGAAGATACTTCCCCTCCTATTCCAATCACTTCTCTGTCTGTACGAGTACCTCAACAAGTTAATCTTCCTCCCTACCCCGAAAGACTATTAGTGAAGAAACTTGACCCACCCTTTCATAGAGATATAGAGGATGAATTACGAAATGTATGTATAAAAATAACTCAGCTGCAAGCCATTAAGGATATCCCCATATATGCCAAAATCATAGGGGATATTTGCATTAAGAAACCAGGAAGGAAGAAGAAGGAACCTCCCCTTGTTCAGGTGGTGGGACAATTATCTGAATTTATATTTGAAATGCCATACAAATATAATGACCCTGGAAACCCAGTAGTCACTATTGAAATTAATGGTATTTCTTTACCAAACACACTCATTGATTTGGTGCAACAATTAATGTAATGCCTTTTGACACTATGCAAAAGATCCAAATCAACCATTTAAGACCAACCCAAACCATGATAGAATTGGCAGATAAGTCAGTGATTAGCCTTGCAGGAAGTCTAGATGATGTCACCCTCACTCTAGCTTCTTGGGAATATCTAGTAGACTTTTTAGTCATCTATTCTAAATCATCCTCCAAACCAGGACACCCTGTGGTTCTTGGCCGCCCTTGTCCGACTACAACAAATGCCTTTATCAACTGCCGTTCTGGTGAGATGACTATATCCAATGGCACAAGAAATACTTTTTTGGCTAGAAAACCCTTATGGAGAGGAAGATTGCATCAGACCCCTGTTAACACTTGAACAAGTAAGAGGAATGCAAGAACAATCGGATGAACAAGTCTTAATTTTATTTTTGGCTGATACAAATTGAATTGAATACCCGAGGTCTTTTGCAAAATTGTCACACATTTTCAGTTCTGAATTTCAACAAACTTGGCACCCTGATATCACTCGATTATATACTTTATCACCAGCTTCCTCAGAGAAGGAAGAAACTACTGAACTTGTTGAGATTAACCCAGGAAAACTTTTGTATATCAACTCTAGTTTGGAACCAGAACAAAAGACGCAAGTAATTGAAATGCTTCAAAGACAATTTGATGCCTTTGCATGGGATTATGTAGACATGAAAGGCATTCACCCTAACACATGCAAACATCATATCTACACTAATGACCAAATCAGACCAGTCAGATAGCCTCAACGAAGGATGAATCCATCCCTTAAAGATATTGTAAAAGAGGAATTGCAAAAACTCCTTCAAGACAATCTCATATACACCATTTCAGATAGTCAATGGGTGTCTCCACTTGTCATAGTTCCCAAGAAAAATGGAAAGTGGAGAATATGTGTATACTTCTGGGAGTTGAACAAAGCCACCTATAGGGATTATTTTCCCTTACCATTTATTGATTAGGTGTTGGATACCTTTTCTAGAAAGAAGAATTTTTCGTTCCTGGATGGGTTTAGTGGTTATAACCAAATACAAATAGCACCCGAAGACCAGGAGAAGACCACTTTCACCTGCCCATGGGGAACCTATGCTTATAGGGTGCTTCCCCTTGGACTTTGCAATGCCCCAACCACTTTTCAAAGGGCTGTCCTAGCCATTTTATCTGACTTGACCAATGATTGCGTGGAAGTCTACATGGATGACTTTACAGTCCATGGAAAAGACTTCCAGGAATCTTTGACCAGTCTAGAAAAAGTCTTGATTAGGTGTAAGGAAACTAATCTTTCCTTAAGTAATGAAAAGTAAAAAATGATGCTCACTGAAGGTATTATTTTGGGACATCACATCTCTGGTTCTGGAATGAGAGTTGATCCGACAAAGATTTATATTATCACGCAAATCATAATACCTTCCTCACAAAAGGAAGTTCGCATATTTTTAGGGCATGCTGGCTACTATAGAAGATTCATTCCGAATTTTACAAGCCTAGCTACCCGTTTATTCAAGTTATTATCTAAAGAAGCCGAATTTAAGTGGGATGATGAATGCCAAATATCTTTTGAGATTCTAAAACAAAAAATGTCAACTACCCCTATATTAAGAGGACCAAATTGGTCCCTTCCTTTTCATATCTGTACTAATGCCTCAGACACAACCCTTGGGGCAGTTCTTGGACAAAGGGAAAATGAAATTCCCTATGCTATTTACTTTGTCAGTAAAAATCTATCTCCAACTGAAGTTAATTATACGGTCACAGAAAAAGAATTGCTAGCGATGGTCCATGCTATCAATAAATTTAGACACTATATTACATGATATCAAGATTTTGTACACATTGATCATTCAACCATCAAATTCTTAATGAACAAACCTATAACAAATCCTAGAGTTACAAGATGGATATTATTATTACAAGAGTTCAATATAAACATTATTGATAGACCTGGTAAGGATAATCTTGTGGCTGATTTCTTATCTAGAATGATTCATCTGGGAGATAACGCACCAGTAGAAGATAAATTTCCCGATGAAAATTTGTTTGCTATTTCTACATTCACTCCTTGGTATGCAGATGTAGCTAACTATCTTGTGATAGGGAAGATGCCTAAAAAATTGTCTCCTAGAGAAAAACAAAAAGTAATTCAGCTAAGTGCAAACTACATGTGGCACGATGATTGCCTCTACAAAACAAGACTAGATTTGGTAATTAGGAGATGTGTAAGGGAAGATGAAATTCATGATATTCTGCAAGCCTGCCATGATAGTCCTTGTGGAGGACACTTCACAGACAAGAGGACCGCTTACAAAGTTTTGCAATCTAGTTACTACTGGCCTCATATTTTTAGAGATGCTAAAACCTATGTATCCAATTGTGATGAATGCCAACGAATGGGTAAGCCTACTGCACGAGACCAAATGCCACTTCAAGTCCAAGTAGTTATTGAGCATTTCGAAAAATGGGCATTAGATTTTGTAGGGCCCATTAACCCTGCATCTAAAAAGAAAAAGTATATACTTGTATGCACTGACTATGTGACTAAGTGGGTTGAAGCAAAAGCTTTACCAGCTGTAAGTGAACAATCAGTGGTAGATTTCCTTTTTAACGACATCTTTACTAGATTTAGTGTACCTCGAGAAATTGTGACTGATTAGGGAACTCAATTTACCTCTCATATAGACAAAGCTGTTACAGAACAATACCAAATCAAACACATGAAATCTACACCTACCATCCATAGGAAAATGGACAAGTAGAATCTACCAACAAAGTTATTGAGTCCATTCTTACCAAAACAATACAACTACACCACAAGGATTGGGCTGACAAATTACTAGAAGCCTTATGGGCTTATAGAATCACCTTGAGGAATACAACAGGACATACACCCTACGAGTTGGTGTATAGGAAACATGTGCTTCTTCCCATAGAATTCTAGATCAAAACCTTGAGGACTGCAGTACAAGTTGGCATGAACTTGGATGAAGCCCAACAACAAATACTCTTGTAGCTTAATGAGTTTGATGAAATCAGGCAGGAAGCACTTCAAAGAACCACCCTCATTCAAGAGCATAGAACAAAATGGCATGACAAGTATCTCAAAAAGAAAAAATTTCAACAAGGAGATTGGGCCCTGTTGTATGATAGCAGATTCAAGAACTTCAAAGGTAAGTTAACTAATCGTTGGATGGGACCTTACGAAATTGACACTATCTATGATAATGGTTCAATCATGACAAAAACAATTGATGAACAACAAACACCACTACTTGTTAATGGTCACCGGTTGAGAATTTATAACAAACCCGTGTCAAAAGAGGAATTTCTGACTCGTATACTACAGAATTCAGATATGCAAGTGATCAGTAAGGAAGGAGACCTTCCTACTGATCCACATTGATTGATTGGTTTATTAGAAACTTTTGTACATAGGTGTGGATTGGGTTTTGTTAATAAGCTGAAGGTAACAAGGGATTCTTACCTCCTTTTGTTTTACTTTCGCAATTTTTTTTGTAAGTAGATTTCTATAATTTATTTGATCCTTCACAAACTTGCTAAACATCAGTTTGTAGGCATCAACAATACTCTGTTCTGATCCGGTACCATAAATACTGCTTCGGTACCAGAAATCCTGTTCTGGTCCGGTACCAACAGTCCTGTGCTGGTCTGGTACTAGAAGTCTATCCTTATACGGTACTATCAGGACACATTACCTAATTGACAAGGAATGCTACGCATATTTCAAAATCTTATGTCAATTAATATGAAGTATGAATCCATGCAACAACCACTTAAGCTGGAACCAAGAAGCCGAATGCAACATCAAATGGCAACCCTTGTGAAGCAATAATTTCTTTTGGTTCTGTTGCCGACTAAAGGGAAGCATCTTTAATTTCTTTTGGTTCTATTGCTAGCTAGAAGGAAGTATTTTAATTTATTTTGGTTCTGTTGCTAGCTAGAAGGAAGTATTTTAATTTCTTTTGGTTCTGTTGCTTGACAAAAAAAAAAAGACACAATCTTTACATATGATTGTTCAAAGAACCATAATCTACTTCAAAGACTAGAAGTTTCCTTTATCCAGTATTTCAACATGATTAAAGGGACAAAAAAAATATATTAGCCTACAAGTAACTATCTCACCCTAACTAGACTTCAATAGTATTCATTGGATTATCTTTACTAAAGAGTAACATATGGGTATATGAACACTCTCTATCATGGGCACACTAGGAATTTTTTTATGGAAGAGGATGTATCAGTACCCTAAGGAAACTTTAGGTCATTCTGCTATGGACAAATTCAGACAAAATTATACATCTGAATCACTCTAAAGAAATAATGTGCATAAAAAGTTTATTTTTCCTTCAGACAAATATTTAAAAGACATTCAAAGAAGAGAATATACCTTCCAACCCAATACCATCCCAGCCTGTAAAAAGGTTTTCAGATGAGCCTCCCTTGTCACCATGCAAAGCACTCTTTAATAAAAACCAAAATAGGTGACTATGGACAAGAAGCCTCTGATGGAAAAAGGGTTTAAGAGACTACCCCGCCGGGATACTGAACAGGTCTGCTGGCAATGGGTACTGGTCTATGGTATGACTAGGAAAACCCATCAGGGTACTGAACATGCTTGTTGGCAATGGGACATTCTTCCTGGGGAAGGGATCTCTCACTAATTATCACAACTACCCCACCGAAGTACTGAACATGCTTGCTGGCAGTGGGTTCTGGTTGAGAAATGTCTCATCTATACTTGTTTGATTGAAAAATTCACTTTTGTCATGTAAAAAATGAACACTATAAGCAAAAGTCACTATTGACATTTATGAGATACAATCTCCAGATCAATAAGCAACATAATTATTACAAGAAAATGTCCATTTGAGAATTACCCTAAGTCAAATTTACCGGTCTGACATCTAAAGCCTACATTACCTAAGAAGGAAACTTCTTAAAAGTGGAGCCCTAACTAGGGAGTCTAATCTACTTATACTGTGAAATTTATCTATAACATATAATGATAGTAAATTTCTGAAGCAAGTTAGGTTGGATCTGTTCTTCTGGAAAACATATAAAAACCTCCCTGTTTTCACTGCTGTATGCTACCTTTGTCAATAAGTCATCAAAAGAAAGGCAATTTCAATTTTTAGGCATGTGATCATATGTTAGGTGATAAATGTACTTTTGGAATTTGATTTGGTTTCTTTTCTCTTATCATCTTTTCTCCATTATGATACAAAGTGTTGAATCTTCTTACATAAGGATATGCAACATCATTGGCATGGGGGAAGGTCAAAGAGCTCCTTCAGAACTCTTTTTCAGACTCACATCTCACCTTCAGAAATCAACATGATCACCCTACAACCCTGCAGAACCAAACACAAAAGAAGATAAGCACATAATAAAGAAGTACAGGAAATTCCAGTACCAAGCTTCCAGAAAACTCTAGCCTAAAAAGATGAATTCTGACAATCTACAAGCAGTCGCATATGCTATGGGTATTGATCATACAAAGGTAAAAGCGAAAGTAACATGGTATTTATTTTCCTCCGCTCATAAAACTACAATTGGTATGAAAATATATACTAGATCTTATGACCTTAGTATTAAAACCATGCACCTATCCCTCATACTCATATGCCTAAACTTAATCAATCCTCTCATAAGTGCTCGAAAATGGTTGAGGGAAAAATCACATCAAAGCATGAATATGAAACATGTCTAGTAATGATAGGCCACAGACGTAATTCATCCGTAAGCAAATCATGAACTTATCTTGTGTCATGAGCCATGATCCAACATCAAATTCACCACTCAGAAGTCCAATCACCTATCCCAAAATGATGCTTTGACACCCAACGTCTTGTCCTCATCATTACACTAACGGGTAGAAACGAAATGGCTTATCTGGGTGGCGAAGCTATCCAGATAAGCCTCATCTGGTCTTAAATTTTTCTTGCAACATTCTTACTTAAACTCACCATTTTCATTATCGACGCCATCACCATATTTCCCCTGTCGTTACCTTTCTCCAGTTTCGAGCCTACTCCTCTCTGCGATCTCTGGTACCAAATCCTTACCCTCATCAGCTGACTAAATCCTTGCGCTATAGCCCGATTCTTTTCTCACAATTTATAACGATGGTCGTAAGTAGACATGAACTAGTCTTCCAAATTTATAGAGAGACCGAGGAGTTCCAACTGTGTAGAGAGAAGTATGCTAGATCGGGATGGATGCCATTTTTGGAGAAATTCACAGGCTGGCACGAAAAGATATCTCACGCATTTATTCAGGGTTACGATGGAGAGATTGCGCATATAGACAATCTACAACTAAAAATCAATGAAGCAACTTTAAGGGAGGTCACGGGATTACCTAACAGAGGAGCCAAGTATTTCAAAGGAGTAGGAATCAACAAGGAAATGTGCCAACGATTTCTGAAAGAATACCATCAACACCCCGATTGGAAAAAGGGGATCCCTAGGAACTATATCAAGGAAGAGTATCATCCAATGCTTGCTAGTATTCAACGATTCCTCACTTGTGAGGGTAGGTATGCTATGACCTTCATATATCATCTTAGGATTCTATTACACTTTGAAGGAGGCCTTGAAATTGATTTCCCATATTTTTTATGGATGAGTTTGAACAAAATGGTAAGAGGTGTCAAATCCCTATCCAAAACTGAGAAGACTAGCATTTACCATCAAGGTCTTATTAAGATGTTAGTTTTACATGAAATCAGAAAGCAAAGGATTAGTTGGAAAATCCTTATCACTCAACACCTTCCCATAGAAAACAAACCTGTGGAGGAAGCCTAGCGTGCTCCAAAGAAAAATAAGGAACCTCAAAAGAAAAAGGGAAAGAAAGATAAGGCAACTCCATCATCATCCAGAACAGTGAGCCAACATGAAAAAGCTAGTAAACAAGCAGGGCCCTCTTCCACAGTCAATAATAATTTGAAAAGTCAAGAATCAAAAGGTAAAACCAAATTAGTAGAGGAGACTTCAACAGTAGCACTTGAGGAGAAGGGTCATAAGACAAAAACTGTAAGGAAAGGGAAGAATAGCTCATAAAATAAAAGTGAACAGTCTATAGAACAATCCCCTGTAACCATCCCACAAATAGAAAAGAAGAAAAGGAATCATGTGAGCACCCCTGATCTAGTACCTCTGATCTAGGTGGATATCGATGGCCACCCACCTTTTCCAAATGGCTCAAAACAATTTTCTGGCAATTTTGACAATTTACTATTTTTAGCAGGTTTTAACTTCCGGGGCCATTTTGAGGGCCCAAATGAAGGTTTTTAGAGATCGAGGTTCTCAATTAGATACAAAGGCATGATTGAGCCCCCAAAATGAATCTACTCGATGATACCTTTCCAACGAGCTATCACACCTAAAATGGAGATCGTATGCAAAAGTTACGACCCCGGGAAGTTGATGTACTCACTTACCCAAACGAGGCCCACATGAATTTTGGCACTTCATATCCTAGGGTTAGGTTTTTGGATGTCTAGGGTTTTTGGAATTCCTGTTTATTGTAAAAATGCCTTCAGGGCCTCATTGTAATCATCTTCTTGCGAATGCGAGTAGCCGTCACATCTCTTCTCAGAGATAAGTTCCCACCATTCTAACGAGTCTTTCACTCTGTATTTTTACAGTCTCTGTACATTTCTTTCATTAATAGAAATCATGTATTACTATATATCTGTGTTTATGGTTGCATCTCTGATACATTTATGTTATATTATTGAATATCTGTTTTATCTCTGTGCATTTCTTTATTATACTCCGATCTCATTTCGTGCCGAAAATAACCCGGATCAACCTCCTTGTAAGAGAACCACAAGGAGCATGGAAAATAAAGGAAAAGTAGTTGTCAGTCCTCATACACAGGAAGATCCAATTGATCTTACCTCCTCTTCTGAAGACTTATCAGTCCAGGATGACATCCCTAGTTTGACCGAGGAACAAGTCACTATTACTTTATGTGGGATGAGGGAAGAAGTGGAGGAAAGAGAATACATCTAGCCAGTAACAATGGAGTCAACAAGGACCTTAAAAAAAGAACAGATGAAGAAAAATATTGGGGAACTGCAAAAACAAAACTAGGAACTCAAACAAGAAGTGAAGGAATACCAACTATTGGACATGTATATCAAAAAGGAAAACGAGCAATTGAAAGCAACCTCAAGATGACTATGAAGAGACTTCTAATAAGATCAAGAAAGTACTATGAATCCTACAATACATTAGGGTCATAAAAAGGGAGCTGAAAGAAGAAGCCTCAACAATCAACATCATTGATCCATAGAAGTAAAGAATGCAGTCTCAAGTTTTGAAGAATTTTGGGTTTGTTTTCAGTTGCATGAAGACATGCAATGGTTTTGGCATGGGGGAATGTTGAGCCTCTAAATTGACATCCCCACTACCCTATTATACTCCTCATCTATACCTTTTTGGCTTACCTAAGCTTGGATAAATGACAAAGAACACTACCATTAGCCATTGATGAGGTCATAAGGTATAGTATAATTAATTCATGCATTTTTGTGGTTTATTGAACTAGGACATTAAAATGTTTCATGTAATAATGCTTCAATTTTTCATGTATAACCTTTGACCTCTAGATAAGTCTAGCCTTCCTGTACTAGCTCATCTATCCGATACTTATGCGCCAGATTTCCACTGTCCGAATCCAGTACCAAGCGAACCTTCTATTTAGATCCGGTACCGAATCTCACTTGTCGCGATCCAGTACCAATGGCCATAGACTGTCGTGATCCGGTACCAACCATTTGTGCACTGTTTGGATCTGGTACCATCTACCTGTCATGATCCAATACTAATACAAGAAGCCGAATGTACCAAGTTTAGCTCCAGATCGTGCCCAAGACAATTGTTGGATGTTTATTGAATCATAAATGTTTTAGCAAGGCTATGTTAGGATAGTTTGTTATTGCTTCATCCTCATGCACTTCGTGTCATGAGGATGAA
>ML804411.1:167859-190403 GCA_009831015.1 Picea engelmannii
GATGGATGAGTGGGGTATAAGATGAAAAAGTGATAAGATGGTGGGAGCGGACGATGGCTCTGCAAACCCCCCTTGGTGGCTAACCAAAACCCATGAATACCGGCTTGCTAAGTTGCCCCATCAATCACCCCAACAATGGTCAATTGGATTAGTGTAAGATCCAAGCAGTCATCCGAAATGAAAGGAATCTAATGCATATATAAGAAGGTTATAACGATCAGATACGACACATACCATGATACCTTAGACTAACTACCTCATGGAGCAAGAGCCCTCTCTGATGCAAGCCCAGGCTGGTAGTGATGGAGGCTGCTACTGTTGACAGGACAAAGCTGGCTGAGAAGAAGAAAGATGGGCCCTCCAGGGCCATGCTCAAGTCACTCCTGCTCTCGATACTCCATGTCTAGGACCATGTGGGCCTCGAGACATGATCTTCTAGTTATCCCTAGATATCGGGGATAACAGGGCCCATTAACTCTGCATCTAAAAAGAAAAAGTATATACTTGTATACACTGACTATGTGACTAAGTGGGTTGAAGCAAAAGCTTTATCAGCTGCAAGTGAACAATCAATGGTAGATTTCCTTTTTAACGACATCTTTACTAGATTTGGTGTACCTCGAGAAATTATGACTGATCAGGGAACTCAATTTACCTCTCATCTAGTCAAAGATGTTACAGAATAGTACCAAATCAAACACATGAAATATACACCCTACCATCCATAGACAAATGGACAAGTATAATCTACCAACAAAGTTATTGAGTCCATTCTTACCAAAACTGTACAACTACACCACAAGGATTGGACCGACAGATTACTAGAAGCCTTATGGGATTATATAATCATATGGAGGAATACAATAGGATATACACCCTACGAGTTGGTGTATGGGAAGTAGGTGCTTCTTCCCATAAAATTCCAGGTGCTTCTACCAATTGGAAGGCTAAAGGGTGTGACAATAGATCTAGATGGAGTGTGCACCAAGGCAGACTTCGAGGCAATAAAAATAGTGGATGGCACAAAACTTTACCTAACATTTCTTGGACTGGATTGGGCATTCAACAATCAGACCATAATCAATTTGAATATGAGGAAGATGAAATTTGAGTCAGGAGAATACCGAGTCATTGTATTGTTAGATCCATCAGAAGGAGAAAGGTTTGTAGAAACCACTTGCTTAGACCTAGAGGAAATTGACCAGTTGTACAGAACCACTCCGAGATAAGAAGACTATGTGAATTCAACTGAATATGGGGTACTTAGTTGGATAAGTATAACGTCATACATGTCAGACTCAGATACAAGATTGGAACATTGGAAGTAGAGATTACATGAAGTCTCCACAAGAAGATGCACAAGAATAGACCGCGCAGTACGATGGGTAGGTACAGAGATAAGAGAACCTCCTAGTTTTAATTGGGTGAATGACTTAGAAGAATTCCTAATAAGATACAAATATGAAGTGTTACCAAATCAAAGGCTCTTATCTTTGGAAATAACACTCAAGGAAACACCTGGAAGATGATGGGGCGCGCACAAAGAGACCGTGAAATACTGGTACCAATGAAAATGATCACTGTGCATTAGGTTTGGCGCAGAGCAGAATGATGCAGAAATATGATGGACAAGGGTCACCTTTGGAACACTTGGAGAAGTGCAGAACATTATGGATGATGACACCACTAGAGGAATGACCTCATCACTTTATTCATACACTGGAAGGAATAAAAAACAAACTGGTATGTAGACTAGGAATTGCGCAGAGGAACTACATAATGGACAATGATACAACATAAATTTACAGTCACTTTGTCATTTGAACACGAGAACCCCAACATAGACTCATCACTCAAACAAATCAGAGGGCTGATATTCATTAAGGAACCAAAAGTGGAACTCATGATAGGAGATCATCAACAGAACAAACACACAGTGAAATAATTACTGTCATGCTACCATGTGCAGGAAGAAGCACTGGATGAAGAGGAACCACACAACATTCAGATATCATAATTTTAAGGTGAAAGAGAAGTGGAAGGTCCACCTTTGGAACCAAAAGTGTTTTCTTTGGTGATCAAGGTGAAGAAAGTTAATATCGGGACAACCGAGAATCCCAAAATGGCTAGCATTGGAGACTATCGGGATGAAGAAACAATAGAAAACATAACAGAGTTACTACATGAGTGCAGTGACCTGTTCCCAACAACATTTACATAAATGAAAGGCATAGGAGGAGAGTTAGGAGAGATGAAAATACCTCTCATATATGAGGCTAGATCATTCAGACAATGACTATATAGACTGAACCCAATATACAAGTAGAAATTAAAAGCAGAAATTGACAGGATGTTGGAGGCCAGAATCATAGAACCAATGGAGGAGTCCGAATGGGTAAGCCCTATGGTAGTTCAGGAGAATAATTAGGGAGGGATAATGATATGTGTCGACCCAAGTAAGATGAATGATGCTTTCCTTCATGAGCCTTTCCCTACCCCTTTCACAGATGAGGTATTAGAGAATGTAGGGGGCCAAGAAGCATACTGATTCATGGATGGATTCTTAGGTTACCATTAAATTAAGATAGCACCAGAAGATAGGTACAAGACTACTTTTTCCACATAATGGGGATCTTACCAGTACACAGTCATGTCTTTTGGGCTAAAGAATACACCAACTATATTCTCAAGAGTAGTCATAGCTTCTTTTAAAGAATTCATCCATCCGTTTTTAGAAGTATACCTGGATGATTGGACAATATATAGTCTATTGAAGGACCATGTAAAGGTGTTAAGGATGATGTTAGAAAGATGCAGGCAATGTCAAATATCACTAAATATCAAGAAGTGTATCTTTGGAACACCTTTTGGGATATTATTGGGCCATATAGTATGAAAACAAGGCTTGCTAGTAGTTCCTACCAAGATTGCAATGATTGTTAACCTACCACCACCAAAATCAGTACGCCAGTTGAGAGAAACATTGGGACACACATGATACTACATGAAATTAATAAAATTATATGTGCAAATCATTGTGCCAATGGAGAAACTGTTGAGGAAAGATAACAAGTTTCAGTGGAATGAGGACTGTCAGAGAGGATTGGAGACTCTAAAAGAGAATATGGTAACAAAACCAATACTAGTATTCCTAGATTGGGAAAAGACATTTCATGTGCATGTAGATGCATTAGCTATATTACTTAGAGCTATTCTGGCACAACCACGAATAGGGGAATTGGAACATTGTTACGAGGGAAAAAATCTTCATGGCCAGGGTAAACCACAACAGACATGTATGACTGTATAAATCTACTCAATTCCAACATATTCTATATAAACCAATGTGAAAGCGAGATAAGAAAGAAGCCTACCTCATTCCAACATTTGATGATGTTACACTATTGAGTACTTTGACCCAAATATTTGTACCTACAACAAGTCCTCAACAAACAAGCAGAGCAAGAATATAGTGATAATATAAAGGGGTTAGCACATTAGATAGCATAATCCATTAATAAACATTACAAATATGCCCATGGCTAATAATCATATCTTTGCACGATACCAATTGGACGGGAAAGGAGTATTTCTATTAATAAATGATCAATAGAGGCAAAAACATTATAGACTTCCGTGTTGGCACACTTCGAAACCAAGAAACCAAGTTCCTTCCAACTGGGCCTCCACCACTTCTATCCTCCACCAAAGGCAAGCTCATAGAAAAGAGACAATGAGGTTCTCTCAACAATAGGGAAATAACTTGGGGGTTGAACACTGTGTTCAGACTTGAGGGATAAAGGGATGAAGACTCAATATGAAGTAATTTCTCCAGAGTAAATTTTCTCTCAAAGTTAAATGCTTTCTCCTCTTTTCCATAGCTCAAAATTGTGTTCTTATAGCTTTCAAAATGCAACTAAAGGGTCGAGTCGAAACATTTCTAGTATATGGAAGGCCAAGGATCAGAGATCTCCTATCGTGACATGGAAACCCAACTTCATTTTTGTATTTTCTGGCACAAATCCTGATGTATGCAAGTTGCAGTGGAGAAGCCTACGTATACACATGCTGTATAGTAGATAGGGTGAGTATATGTGGAAAAATAATTATTTTTAGCTCTGGATTCATCAAAAAGGGATGACAAGTCTGCATAGGGAAATGGAAAAAGGCCCTCCGTGCAAGATAGCAATGGTGAGGCAAATATTTCTATAACAGATGCCCCCTAATGTGTGAGATCAGAGGAGTATTTGCGATGGCCGAAATAAATTATAAATAACCCAGAAGTGGAGTGGTATAAACCCAACTGGAAAGAATAGTTGCTCATTACATTCTGTTTTGACTTTACATACATAGCTGCTAATAGAATACAATGTAGATCCATGTGGAAAATATACCAAATAAGTGTATGTGGCCATGAATAGGCAAATACAAATGCAGTTATATGCCAAAATCTATCATAATCACGAACACGGCCCAGTAGAACCAGTCTCAAAACCAATCTTAAGATATCTGTATACGATGGAGTATAATCTGATGTCCCATGCTTACTGTAGTCAAATAGGTGTTGGTCCAATGAAAAGGAAGCAAAACCTCATGAAAGCTGCGACCACATAGTGATGTCTTCAAGTCTTCTACACATCCACCAAAGGTGCAAGTCTACATCATGTGAATAAAGGAGTTGATGTCGAACACAATGAGACATTGTTTGATTACTGGTCATTGAGGTATACTGTTAACAAATGCGAGACAAACTACCAATAATGAAATTAGGTATCAAGGCACCAAGCACATTCCTACAAGTGTGAATAAAGGAGTCAATGTCGAACACCTGAGGAATCCATTGATCATGAGACATTGATGTATTCCCATCTGTCAATGGTGAGAGAGCCTGCCACTAATGACTGCAAGTCTCAAGGTACTCATAAAAAATTAGGTCCCATATCCAGAATAAATGAGCTGAATTCGATGGAAAGAGACCCGCTGAAAGGAGAGCATTAAGGAATCTCTCATCAGTCAACATGAGGAACAAAGCAAGAAATTCAGAATTTGGTGGAGATCGAACGAAGAACATGTTCATGAACCAACGACCCTGTGCGTATTTCGCGTGTTCCAAATGAAATCGGTACACGAAAAAGACCCTCTGAATAACAACCAATGATAAAAACTGCTAACAAAGGCGAGGAAACCACCAATAAGGCTAATGGAATCCAAGACACTGCATGAATTCCAAAGTGTGAATAGATGTCTTGCCGTTGAACATAAGGGAAACCACCTAGTCAATGACCAATGATTAAATGCAGACTGCTGGGTTCAAGGTGACCTACCAATGATGAAAGTAGGGCCATGGTGCATTGTAAGTCCATAGTATCATGTGATTCTGAGACAAATTGAGGGTATTGCTGACATGCAAAGTCAAGAGTTCTGAGGAATGGCCGACACAGGTTGATAGAATTCCTTTGAACAAGATCATGAGACATGTGGTAGACTCTGGCAGCACAAACTCAATGATGTAACTATTTGATGGAGGAGGCATCAATAATTTTCTCTATAGGTACTGGAAGAGTAACTAGTCGGTAGAGAAAAACTCTGTAACGAGATCATCTTCCTAAGCCCATGCTAAACCCAAAATTATGATGACACAAGGAATCAATAATTTTATGATATGTTCAAAGGTGACACGACTGCTTCCAATTATAATATAGTACTCCCTCCTGCCCACATTTTTTTTTTCATAACAAATGAATGCTATGATACAGAGGAGGAAACGAGTGTCACAAGTAAGAAAAACTAGTTCCAACAGTGGAACGTACCTATGCTCAATGCAAGGAAATGCATGTGAGAGATGGACACTCGGGGTGATGTTCCCTCCAGGGTATAGGGTGTCAAATTGTGAAGGATATAAACACGACTCTTCTTGGTTGAGGATGCAAAAATTTCTTAGGCAATGGTTTATAATGCAAAGCGAGAACCGACTAAAGGTTCAATACTGTAAGTGAGGGCATGAGATGAAATCACAACTTAAAGCCAAAAAATGTCCTTTTTTATGTCTTTTAGGCTACTTTGTGTGAAAAAGGGATAAACTTGTGCCAAATAAACGTCTTTTCAAATCCAATTTACGAGTGTGAAAATACAAGTTCACTCGACGAACTTTTCTATTTTTGGTAGCGAGTCAGAAAAGAGATTAACTAAGACTCATGACCTTTCAAATCCAATTTAACGAGTGTGAAAGGGACAAATCACTCGACAATCTTTTCGGTTTTTAGATGAGTCGGAAAAGAGCTTAATTAAGACTCGTTTTGTTGTTCTAATCAACATGCAAAGGGGGAGGACAAGGCTCCCATACCGGTCTTCTGCGGAAGGTCATTATCTTACAGATAGCTGACAAAATCTTTGGAAAACCTAAAGCTCTCCAAGTTGAGGAGGAGAAAGTGCTAACGGAGTATATAGTCTTGGTGATGGTTTGAATAATGTCTCTTAATGGAAAAGACATAGGTGGAGGTATGGGATGCCCCATCAGGTCATCCCAATCGAAGGGAACCTCATCAGGACTTGGAGGGAGAGCATTTGAGGGAAGAATAAACATCTCTTGTTCAGAAGGAGTAGGATTAGGAATGTTGATGACATGATTTAAGGTTGCATTTCCCTTTACAAGGAAAGTGGGATTGACCAAATATTGCAATGGTATGACCCCCTCTTCAATTCTAGGTATGACCCCCTCGACAATGGGGGTGAGGTAGGGAGAATAAAGCACCGTGTCGATTGAAGGAGGGATAGGGTGCGGGGAAACCACAAATGTCTCAGAATATGATGGGCCCTTGGGAGAGCTCCATGCTTCTAGTATCTCGGCAGTAGCTAGACACAAACATGTAAGATGACTTCCTTCACAAGTTCTACAAAGGAATTTAGGTTTATGTTTGAGATGTCTAGGCCTCTCGATGCCCCCAACGTTGTTTACAATGGCTGGTGACATGCTCTCATCATGACTGGTAGAGGTAAGAGATTCTTCTCCTATATGATGAATAGAGGTTGGAGATGTGACACGACTATGACTCGGGGTGAAAAGGGTGGTTCCCCTAACATAATTGGCAGAGGTTGGGTGCGATCTATCGACATGATTTGTAGAAATTTTTTACCCATCTCTGATGTGACTGGTAGAGGTCGGTGATGGAGCACCAATATGATTGATAGTGACTAGGCTAGTAGTAGATTGTGGCATTTGATGCCAACGTCTAGGGAAAGATTGGTTTTGAAACATTAAAGGCCAGGAAGGATCCTGGTGTACCCCCTCTCCCTGCCCAGAAAGGGGGTGGCTTATGCCAAAGTGATCCGAAGAGGTTTGGACGGGCATCATCACAGAGGTCTATGAAGAGAATGATGTAGGATAAGAATTATTCGAGTGATGATATATGTTTCCCCCTCGTGAAGGGGTCCCGTAAAGAGGGTAGCCCGAACCGTAAAATTGATTTTCCCCATACGAAATACCTGGAGGTACTTGAGGGCCTGTCATGGAAAAAATGTTTGATGGAACTGACATGGCAGAAGAAAGATACATGGATGGGGCGTAATAAGTGACATAAGAACCCATCTGAGCACTAGCTCCTGGAAGAGCATAGCTAGCATTGGATCCATAAGGGGGAAGGTTACAACCTCCCATGGGGACACGACTCATATCAAATGAAGAAGTAGGCATCAGAGCCATGGTGCCCCCTGATCCAATGCTAGGATTCATATACATGGGCCAGTGAGAGGATTACACGGGTGAAGGCATATCAACAGAAAAATGACTAGAGACCCAAGGTGAGGACTGAGTGTTATAGTTCTGCAAACCATTGTTAAAAGTGGAAGGATCCGTCCCCATGAAATGAGTAGGTATCATGCGATGGGTAGTAGTAAATGAGGGAGAAAAATTAACTCCACTATCCATGATGATGACACCCAAAAGAGGCTTCTAAGGCCAACTAGTAGTCAAATAACATACCAAAAAGTCAAATGACCAATATGCATGCAAATGGGCTAAAGTGGCTGAGTGGCCTCCCTCGCTAAAGAAGGTATGTCTCGTCCAAGAGGGACCTTAGACTCCCCGCTAAAGTTTGGAGGTAACAAAATTAGTTATAGGGCCCCTCATGGGCTTAACAACCAGTCAGTCATATCCCCCCGAAGAGGTAATCCTCCATAAAGTCCGTGTCCTGTCCGATCCCCATCTGACCCATGGTACAAGCAAAATAACCCCTGCAAGTAACCTATGAGATACCTAAGTCAAGCAATTAATAAACCACTGTATAACCGATGCACATGCGAGCAGTCATAAGCCTGGATTACCATATGGGCAGGGTAGCAAAGCCCAGAACCTTGAAAGCACTGCCTCTCACAGAGGTATGGGTACTAGAAAGATCCCCAAATATGAATAAATCCACAGAAATATCTCTGACGCTAGGCGAGTATCGAGGGGTTATCCCTTCAACCAACTTTGCATGACCTCATGATTAACTCTGGTGTGAGCGAAGCCTCCTGATCTTACCAATTATACAATGGACTTCTCAACTCCCTGTCTCAGACACATATGTTGATTTAATTTCCTTGGAGAAGTTTACTCACAAAATCCTATTCCAAGGCACTAAATCCTAGACTAGTTTGTGCACCCTAAAAAATAAAATTGTGACTAATCAATTTTAGTTTAAAGCGTAAATTTTATTGGTCGTGATTACTCAAAAGGGTATGGAAGTGAAAATCATGATATTATGACTTTGCAAGAAAATAAATATAAATATAATGCAAAGTCTAATTTTAATTTTTCAATAAATGATATGCGTATAAAAACAATGCAATTTTCAATTTCAACTTCGCAATTCAGAAGTAAAATGCAATCTTTCACTAAATACACTAAGCTAATGATAAAGATTCAAAAGACAAAAATTCCAAGCAATGTAAAATGCCTATTGTTTTTTGTATTTTCAATATATTAAAGAGAAAATGCATGGACTGAAAAGAAACCTGATATATAAATTCTACTGTGTATAAAAAGAATGACTCAAGCAGAATTCCAAGCATCCAAGCAACAACCCAGAGTTCAAGGACAAATAAAAAATGAAAAACGATGAGAAAGACTATTCCCAAAAATTGAACTCTATACAGGTTTCTTGTCAACCCAGAGAAGCTCAACAGACACTACAAAGACCTAAGAAAGCTCAACAATCTTCAAATCCCACTCAACAACCAAAAAACAAAGCAAACAGGTAAGGAAAAGTGGTATAGACGATTGTTCAGGGAAATAGAGCGTATATACGCAGCTCGCAGTGAGATAACACATGTGTGTACGCGACTGTCAAGGCAATAGGGCACATACAGGCTTGAAAACAAGGCCAGGCAAGGGTAAAAATGATGAAAACTCAGACCCAAAGTGAACAAAATCTGTCAAGCAGTGATACGAAAAGAAACACAAAGGAAAAATAGCAATGCAAGGAGAAAAAGTAATTCAACCCTTAGAAAGAAGATCTCTTCCTAGTGGAGTCGCCAATTCTGTTACGAGGGAAAAACTCTCTATGTCCAGGGTAAACCACAATAGACAGGTATGACTGCAGAAATCTACTCAATTCCAACATATGCTATATAAACCAATGTGCAAGCGAGATAAGAAAGAATCCTACCTCGTTCCAACATTTGATGATGTTCCACTGTTGAGTACTTTGACCCAAAGCTTTGTACCTACAACAAGTCCTCAACAAACAAGCAGAGCAAGTATACAGTGATAATATAAAGGGGTTAGCACATTAGATAGCATAATCCATTAATAAACATTACAAATATGCCCATGGATAATAATAATATATTTTCACAATACCAATTGGACGGGAAAGGAGTATTTCTATTAATAAATGATCAGCATAAGTGAAAACATTATAGACTTCCGTGTCAGCATGGTTCGAAACCAAGAAACCAAGTTCCTTCCAACTGGGCCTCCACCACTTCAATCCTCCACCAAAGGCAAGATGATAGAAAAGAGACAATGAGGTTCTCTCAACAATAGGGAAAGAGCTTGGGGGTTGAACACTGTGTTCAGACGTGAGGGACAAAGGGATGCAAACTTAATATGAAGTAATTTCCCCAGAGTAACTTTTCTCTCAAAGTTGAATGCTTTCGCCTATTTTCCATAGCTCAAAATTATGTTCTTATAGCCTTCGAAATGCAACTAAAGGGCCAAGTTGGAACATTTCCAGTATATGGAAGGCCAAGGATCAAAGATCTCTTGTCGTGACATGGAAACCCGACTTCATTTTTGTATTTTCTGGCACAAATCCCGATGTACGCTGGGTGTAGTGGAGCAGCCTGTGTATATGCATGATGTATAGTAGATAGGGCGTGTATATGTGGAAAAATGTGTATTTTTAGCTCTGGATTCATCAAAAAGGGATGAAAAATCTGCATAGGGAAATGGAAAAAGACCCTCTGTGCAAGATAGCAATGGTGAGGCAAATCTTGCTATAACAAACATCCTATAGCATTTGCTAGCATAAAACTATCAGAGTCAGAGAAGAATTACAATACCACTGAGAGAGAAGTCCTAGCTATGGTTTATGCACTCCAAAACTTCATACATTACTTACTGGGAAATAATTTCAAGATGTTTACAGATCATTCATCCCTCAAATACCTAGTCAATAAGCCAGTGTTGGGGGGGAGTATTTGTAGATGGTTACTATTGTTCTGGGAATTTGACTTCGAAGTAATAGTCAAGCTAGGGAAGTTGAATGCAGGACCTGATCACCTATCAAGGATCACTAATGGAGAGGAACCTATGAACTTAGAGGACAACTTCCCCGATGCACACTTATTTTCAGTCCAAGTAGCTAATGAATATTTTGTTGACATCATTCAATACTTGAGTACAGGGACTGTGCCACTAGAATTCAACACTACGCAGAAGAAAAATATGGTAGTCTGAGCTACAGACTATCAATTGATTACCAGACACTTATATAAGATGGGTGCATATAACATCTTGAGAAGATGCATATTAGAACATGAAATACCTAGGATTTTAGAAAAATTCCATGAGGGAATAATAGGAGGATATTATGCAGGAAAAGCTACCACACAGAAGGTATTGCGCGCAAGACTATGGTGGCCGACCATTCACATAGATTAAAAGGACTATTTCCAGAGATGTGATGCATGTCAGAGGGTTGGTAAACCTAATAGATAGGATGAGATGCCCCTAAGACCACAAGTAACCTTGCGGGTATTTGAAAAATGGGAAATAGACTTTGTGGGACCAATTAACCCACCAACAAAGAGATTAGGGGAAAGGTACATCATTACTGCGACAAAGTATCTAACAAGATGGGTAGAAGCAACACCAATACAATATTACAGCGCAGAGACAACAAAACACTTCCTGTTTAATCAAGTGATCACTAGATTTGGATTCCAAAGGATTCTAATGAGTGACCAAGGCACTCACTTCATTAACAACACTATTAGGGATATGACCGAGGAGTTTGAATTCTATCATCAAAAGAGTACACCATATCACCCTCAAGCAAATGGAATAGTGGAAGCCTTTAATAAGATCCTAGAGACTACATTGGCAAAGATCTGCAACATCAACAGGGACGATTGGGACTCAAAGATACCAAGAATACTATGGGAATACAGGAATACATGCAAGAAGTTGAGAAGACATACACCATTCAGGTTGGTATATGGACAAGAAGCAATGGTTCCATTAGATGTTTTGGTACCTAGCCTGCACGTAGCAACAATCACCAACATGACAGAACACAATGCGGTTCAAGAAAGGATAAGTAAGATGATTGAGATTGAATAAGAAAAAATCCTAGCAGGATTTCATCAAGAGGTACAAAAATCAAGGGACAAATCCTGACATGAAATACATATTAAAAGGAATATTTTCAAGGAGGGAGACCTAGTATTGACGTACGACAATAAATTTCTTTAGCACCCAGGAAAATTCATAATACATTGGTCGGGACCATATGAAGTGAAAATTGTCATAGATGGAGGAGTTTTATAGTTGAAGGATTTAAGAGGCACAAAACTTAGTGGAATGATCAATGGGAGTTGAATGAATCTCTACAGGGACAGTTGACCTCCTAGCACTTAGGAAGTTACCGCGCAAGAAAGAAAAAAAGGGAGTTAGCACAATGAAAAGAGCAGATTTCACGTGCAACACAAGTTTGACACACTGTGCACCAAGGAATGGTGAGATAGCATAAATCTTCTTTGTACTCAAAAATCCCACCACGCTAGAAGAAGGACCAAAAGTAAAAAAAGGGCGAAAATAGGAAAAATGGCGGTTACGAAAAAAGGCGCCAACTGACGACGTCTATCAAATTTAATTTCAAGTACTTTTGAAGCAACTTCACATTAATCGCACCAACTGGCGACGTCGATCAAATTGAATGACAAGAACTATTGAAGTGACTTTGCACGAATTTCACCAACTGGCGGTAGCGAGGAAATTGAATTTCACAGACTCAGGAAGCGCCATTTCATTTAAACCATAGCTCATGTAGCTTCTCTGAGAAGCTTCACAACACTTTCTATATAAGGAAGGCACACGAGAAACATAATTATTATTGTGAAATTGTGAAATCATAGAGCGATATAGCATATAGAGCGGAGAGTGATTTAGAAAGAGATACGCAACGAACCAACTTGACAAAAATCAACCTTAACCACTATGGTACCGGCCAAGTTCAGTGCGTCGAGCCAGGTCTGAAGGAAACCTTGAATCCATCACAAAGCACCACAACAACCATAAGGAATGGAACATGAACCCACAAATACTTCATTATTTTTCAACTTGGATGACATTCCCTCACCTCACATGGAACCAGTGAGCCCCAGACCTGTGGTGGAGGAATCATAACCAACAACAGTGGTTCACATGTACATAGAAATGAAGTAAACTGGACATGGCCAACAGGATGAGGACATAGGAAATCCTTCGCGCCCTGAACATGCTGAAGGGGCTTAAAGGGTAAATGGGACAACCCCAAAACACACAGAAGAGGTCGTGCTAGGACAATCACACACATCAGAGCCGAAACAATAGAAGGAGGGGCTAGTAGAAGATGTGACCGAGCGTCCAAAATATTATGCCAATAAAGGAACCATGGAGGCTAGAACCTCAAGCCAACCGTCACAACGAAAGGGAAAAAATACCATGGCAAGGTCATTGTGCAGACAGGTTGTGACAACCATAGTCCTACCACGCATTCCTTAAGGGGTGCATGCCATGCCTAACCTTCTGGGGTGTGTGGAAAGACTGCACTACTCAGACCATGACATGGCCGACGTAGAAAAGTTCCCAGAGTTTGCAAGGCAAGTGTACCTGGACAATGTAGGAACAGGGCCCTTCGGGAATCCAATATTACAACCAAAGCATTGGGTAGCCAGATTTGACAACACAATAATTCTCAACCTATTGGATATTTCACATTTTGGAAGGGGACGAGATGCAAACAATTGCATCAAGCAATTGATGGAAGTCACCCACGAAGGCTACCTATGGTTGGAAGAGATAGTATCTATAGACATAGAGCTCAATGCTTTTATCACCAGTTTGTCATCTCGGGGGGAGAATCCAGTGCAGTATCTTGACGACAAGACAAAGGAGAAGGTGTTGGCAGAGGAGATGAAAAATACCTATGGAAAAGAGAGAGGGTCGTGCAGAATCATTATCAAGTGCATCAGTGACCCAACAACAAGGTTGGCCACCAAACTGATGACTTGCAATCTACTTAGAAAGTTCCGCAAGGAGGAAGTCCCTGTTGGGGTTGTCTCAGCTGCAACATAGTGCGCAAAGGGAAATATGCTAAACCTATTCCTTGACGACTATAGAGACACACATGATCTTAGAACAAAATTTCACTACTCTTGGATACTAATCCTGATCACCTTGATCGGATGGAGGGAGCCACAGTACACCTTTTTTTGTGAGCGGACTAGTCGGTGACGCACAACGTGGTATACATCATTGGGGAGCATGCCAGACCCCAAAATAAAAAGTGCCAATGCAAGCACATTCGCATGGTACTATAATGAGCTCCAATAGAGAATTGATAACAACTGGAGAATCACTTCAGAAGTGGTTGCACAACACCGAGACATAACAGAATTTAAAGGAACTAGGCACACAATATGGATCCAAGCTAGAAGGGATCCCGAGAAGGAATGGCTACAACTTAGATACTGTGTCAAAGAAGAATACGTAGAGATGTCAATCAAGGATTGGAAAGATGACTGGATAATTCTAGTCCTCACTCAAGATATTCCTGCAGGAACGGATACCGATGCAAGGAAATATCAGACACCTATCGGGAACAAAGTTGCGTTGAAGAAGCCAAATCCAAGTTAGAATTCAACACAAAAAAAGAAGGGGGGTGTGCCAAAGAAAGGTACCCCGGCCGGAAAAAAGGACACTACCCCAACAACAAAAGAACCAAAAAAAGGGGCTGCGACAACACAAGGAACCTCATCGATTTCCACCCCACAAGAACAAGGCCATACCAAGAGGCCCATCATACACACTAGGGGTCCACAGAAAAAGGCCAAGGCACACAAGCTACCACCAGAATATACAATCACCGAGGATGATGCTGACCTCGTGGCTGAAAGAGTCCAGGATCGTGAAGCTGAGGAGTTTGAAGACACCAAAGAGGTTGCATTCAGGATGAGCTGGCTAACATAAAGTAGGTCCTAGAGTAGATCAGAAGTGCACAAAGGATATACAGGGGAACAAACTCATCCCCCAAAATATCATAAGCGGATGCCAAGACTACACCAATAAAGCATGATACAATCTAGACTATAGCGCAGACGAGCCCGACCTTCCATATTACACCCAACATGTTGCACATGGATGTGATCATCGCTCAAACACCTGTCAAAGAGATGGCACAGATACACTTGGTAATGAAATGAATACCAACCAAGGAACTGTACAAATTACAAGTTAGTGTCACGCAAGAGGTGCAGTTAGACGCACGAACAAAAGAAACAAAGTTGCAACAAACGAAGGATAACAAAGAGGAGTTGGGATTGGTGCTCAAGGAGGTCAAGATTGAGACCAAAGATGAGAAGGATACTGTATATAGGATTGAGAAAGGAGTGGCTGCAGCCTATAACAGGATCTCGAACACCGCATAAATAACAGAGACCACTAAAAAGAAGAAGATCGATCAGATTGTGTAAACAATTGATCAATCCGGGAAGGAGATTGAAACTATACGGGAACAAATCATTCCTACAACTCCTCCGGAGGTGAAGGAAAAAAGGAAGAAGGAATATGCAGGACAGATGGAGGAAATAGAATGACAAGTCAACATAGTTGTGGGCTTGTTTGAGAGGGCAGTACAGTTATGGAAAACACTAGAAGAAGATGAACAGTTCCAACACTAAGACCAGGAAGAGGAGAAGATAAACACAACTATCCAAGACTTGAAGCAGAGGCAGAAAACAATGAAGATGACCAAGCACCTCAAAGGATTCCAAGACATGAAGAAGATGCAAGCAGAGAAGGGAGCTGCATAGACAAAAAAGAAGGACCAACAAGCTCAAATGGAACCTCTCCAAGAGCTAGCCGCAAAGATTATTGCGTAGGCAGAGGAGGCAAAGAAGAACTTCACGCAAACACAGGCAGAGTGCGCATAAATAATCTGGGAGGAGATCACAATGCAAGTGTTAGATGCGCTCAAATAAAAGGCCACATAGGCTCAAACACAATAAAGGGAACTTACAGACAATTTACACACTCTAGTAGGAGTTGTTGAGGAAGCATGCACAGTCTAGGTGTCTTGGGATGAGCCACATGTCAGTGTTGGGGGCATGTTGGACGAGGGTCTAGTTTTGGGAAAAGGCCATTTTTGGAGATAAGAGCACGAAGGAAAAGCATCACGTGAAAGGGAGACACATGAGGTGTGCATGCAAGGGAGACCTAACAAAATTAGGGTTAGTTTTTTTGCAGAATATGGTAATGGATGATGAGCCAACAATATGTATAAATAGTACCTAGGAGGTCTAGGAAAGGGCGTTGCCTGACTATAGACTGAAGAGAGAGATGAAGATTGTAAAGCTTGTAGAAGCTGCCTTGTTTTTGTAAGTTGGTGAGAGAGAGGAGAGTCAAGCAACTCAATCTCGAGGGTTATATCACAGGCTGAGGAGCCTGGTGCGATCTAGTCAGCCTCACATGGATCTAGAATCCTGTTGAGATTATAAGATCCAAAACTGTAAACGTGCGCGACATGATCTATTGCTGAGACATAATAAAATAGATTGAGAGACAAATCTCTATGGGTGTAGCCCAAAAGGGGGTGAACCATGGTAAAAATTATGTTATGTGACTGAATGTATGCATCTTCATTGTTGTTAATGATTAAATTCTAGATGAATGAATAAAGGAACTAGTTAGATATGATATTCCACATGCATGAGTAAGAACGCCTGATTATTGGACATGTTAGAATAAATAAATGAATATTACAAGGCACAACCGTAGATCCCCACTCATTCCTAGGCTACAAGTGTCTGAGTATTGTAGCCACCCATAGAACTATCTTGGGTGAGACTATGCAATGCACCCCATGTACTGTGCTGCCTTCTGGATTACCAGGAGGGTCGATAGTTTTAGAGGGATTTTGTTGGGAGCTTGTCAAGTTTGAACCTAGGTCAGATTATAATAGTAAGGTGAGATCAGAGTAAATAAGGTAATATAAGACCAAGAAATGGTCAAAAAATAGTGATGATGACCGCTTACCATCGGTTAACACCTCTGCTTACGCTATCCTTCCATTAGATTAATCCAATGACTATGAATTAATCAAGTTTTGAGATGGAAGGTCCTTATTTATTTCAGAACTTTAGCACTCTGACACTCCAGGATATTACAACTCTCAAGTTGTTAAACTCCCTCAGAGTTATACACATTGAAGTGCTTACCCCATCCTTCCATTGCTTGATCTAACGGTTGAGAAAAGTCCCAAAGGGATCTTAGATCATCGACCTGTGTGATTTCATTACTTCGGGACTTCAGAATATTATGGCTTACCCTGTCCTTCCATTGCTTGATATGATGATTGCGAGAAATCCTAGAGTGTCTTATATCAATGATCCACATGATTTATCTACTTCGTCCTTAGACACTTTTGTTGGTAGAAGAAGTTGGACTATCCCAGAGTCCATAATCCTGGAGATGACATGGCATGCCGATGTCAAATATGGTGATGTGGACCAATGGTATGTGTGTCACGTGTCACTTAGAAATGGACATGTTGGGTTCCAAAAGGCATTGAATCCATGTGACATGTGTCCCCATATGGCACCCCTGCCATGTGGCATAAGAAACATCATCAGCCAAACAAATGGTCTACATTCATTTTCTCCATATATGATGGCCTGCGTGATTTCATGACTTTGGCTTTGCACTTCGTGGCTTCAACTCTTCGCAGCTTTGTCTAGTCTCCAATAATCGCCGAAGTGACGAAGTTCCAGAGTCTCGAAACTTACGCTATCCTTCCACTTCTGATCTAATGACTCATATCACTCTCTAATTATTCCCTCGATATAACGGTTGGTAGGATTTTGAGGTTTCACAACTTCGATATTTCATGCCTCTGCCTTGTCTCCAAGAATCACTGAAGTGGCGAAGTTTCAGAGTCCCAAAACTTTCTATCTCCTGCTTGGCCTCGATCAACGACTGACAATCTATCAGATCGATATGATGGCTCTGGTTATACCTGGAGTTTCTCAATTAGATATGACAACTCTTTATTATTTGGTTCTTGATCTAAAGGTCATGATTCCATGATCCTTTACAAAGGATCTCTTTCTGCATTGTTCTCTGGCTTCTGCATGATTTCTACAATTCTTTTTCTCCTAATCTTTTCTTTCCTCATGTGCATTCTTCTGCATACTTTTTTCCATGGTTGACATCAATGACAACTAATTTTCTAACATCTCGATTGTAACAGAGTTTCCTCACAGTTCTGAAGGTGTTTCTACTATTGATCTACTACGAATTCGATCCCAATAACACTTGCTTAAGGTGCTCCTTTTCCTGAGATTTAGGATCTAAAAGACATATTCTTTCTTAATGGAAATACCATGTCCAATGGTTATGGCCCATACCAATCCAGTGTTTCATCCAGAATCTCTAATACCAATCTGTAACATACCAAGCCACCCACAATCCAGACACACTACCTCAAAACAAACTTCTTTAACTGGTCTCAAATTCTGGTAATAATTAATTTGAAATCAAGCATGAAAGAATGCAATAACCGCACATGCAAACAATCAAGATTCATGCTAAAACATAAAATAAATAAATAGTGTCCCATGCACAACAATAACCAGCAAGCATGCACACATAAATACATCTCATAGATAATTAAATACACAATGGAATATACATTATACATAAAACACAAAGAGTACTTATCTCTGCAAGTAAACATTCACCAACTGGCTGTAGACCAAGGATGTTCCTCCCAACCATAGACACTGTTGTTCATTTACTCTCAACAATAGGTCAACCCTGAGTAGCTATGAATCCACAAGGACGGGTCCAAGGAAAAATCTAAAACACACAACAATTGGCTAACTAGCTCTCAGGTTTCCCAACCACACAACAAATCCTAATTTCCAGCTCTCTTTCCTCTTTAGCTTGCATAACCCAAAGAAATGAACAAATTTCTCTGCCATGCAATCCCTCAATTTTTTCCATTTATCTCCACATCTCCAGTGCTATTGGTCAGGAAATATCCATGTTGGAAACTCCAAGGATTCTCAGTTGTGGACAGTTCAATCATAACTACCATCAATCTCATGCTCTCATGCATCCATTCCATCCAGGAATGATCAATAATTTATTGCATCCATCTAGCAATGGCTCTCCTCTTCCAACCATTCATTTCCATGCTCAGACCAAGAGCACACGAATTAGCAAGAATGAGACACCCAAAAATGAAAAGTGAGAGGGCATAAGAGTGAATGAAGAAGAAAAAGTGAACCCCCAAACAATCCAAAGAGTTTTTTATATAATTACTTGTAAATCAAGAACCACATGGCCTCCCCCAAGAATCTCATGTAACCACTTTTCTCGATTAAAACAAAAAAAATGGGTAAATAAAATATAATAAAAAGACTTAGCCCCTTAAGCCCCCTCTCTCATGGAATCATAGCCACCTATCTATTTTGTCCTTGTTCGTCTTGCATCCAACAATGTATTTTATTAATATATATCAATGTATTTTATTAATATATATATATATATATATAGATGTATTACATTTCTAGGCATTCTAGCCCCTTTCCAACTTTACCGACTTAGCAACCCAAGTCATATTTACATAATACATTCTAGTTCATAGGGATAAAAAACTGGGGTATTACAGGGCCCCATAAAAATCATGTATCTTAGTAGATCCACCTCAGAATGCTCGCATAACTACCTAGGACATAAATTCCCGACTTTAGAGGGAGTTACCACCTCTAATGAGTAGTTGATCAGAGAAATAAAACCAAGCACCTTGAAAATGGGGACTAAAAGGACATGCCATGACTGTCCACCTTATGGGATCTGGGTAACCTTTAACCAACACTTGTAAATTAAGTCATCCCATCATGGCCACATACAAATAAATCATCACACTTTCAGCACATCAGAGTGGTCACATCTCGTGAAAAAATCTAGGGTACACTGTAGATAATATGGGGTGTAACAGTACCCCAGGTAAATCCTAGAATATTCAGGGCACACGGCTGGTCAACAACAAGGAAACCATTACAACAATATACTCGTTATGAAATCAATGTGTCACTTACGAGAATTTAACCTAGGTGGGGAGGATTACACAATTCAAAATGAATTGGGTGAAATATCTTGGCTATGTGGTAGATGTATTGAGCATCTGAACCATATCAAGTAAGTCTTACAAACTCTACACCAACATGGATTGTATGCCAATCATGCAAATGTTCCTTCACCACGAGTTGGATGAAATATCTTGGCTATGTGGTAAGATGCAATAGGAGTTCATGTTGATCTGGAGAAAAAACAGGTCATCAGAGACTAGCCTACCATATCAAGCATCATGGAGATTCAAAACTTCCTATGCTTGATGAACTTCTATAGAAGTTTCATTTTGGGACTGCAGTGAAAAGTGAAAACAATGCATCCCACATCAAATCCTACATCATTGGTGTTGGGACTGAGTGAAAAGTTTCTCTTTTCCTCCTCTGGATTAATTGGAGTAGCTAATGCAATTAGAACTGCACAACAAGGTACTTTAGATCAAATTCCATTAGCCTGTTCAATAATCCAACAAAAAATTGAAGCCTTTGTGTGATAATAAGTGAAAAGTAGAAAGTTCTTCTCTTCTAAATCAAATGGAGTAGTTTGCACAACTAGAACTTCAGAACAAGGTGCTTCAGTTCAAATTCCATTATCTACTTCCCTTTGTCCTATGTTCATTACAGACTCGCACCCGGATTAAGTTTACGCCAAAAGTGTGTTCCTTATGTGAAATTCTTTATCTAATTGAGTGGAGATCATGTGAAAGTTGCAACATTTCCCAATATTCTTACTCATTTAATGAAATGTAATCAGTAAATCAATTTCAACAAATCAATCGAGGATAAATTACAAGATAGAAAAATATGCAGATAACGAGTCAAGGAGCATTCAGTAAACTATGAATACATAACTTATAACATTGTTCATTTACAAGAGATGAAGATGTATATGAGTATAATTTATGGGTACCATCCAGGGTATCCATGTTTTCTTCAATGAGGGTTTCAGTTGTGAAAATAGGAAGGTTGTTAGCACAAGATTCAACAGACAAGGGTTATTTTCATTTTGTAGCAGGAAGTGAAGATTATGTATTTATCAATAGCTTGTAAGGGTAGTGTTTATGTCCTTATACACACCTACAAGCATGGAGAAGTCTCCAACCCACTTGGTGTGTCCTTGGAGGCACAAACCTAAATCCAAACCCATTTTCACCTCAATCTGGACTCCTTCTATCTAGGCTCACTCCTGGGGAAGACAAGGGGGGTAGACCCTATTAAACTATGTGAAAGTTTATTTTAATTCTAGGAGTTAATTTAGTTGTTAATTATGAAAACCCATCCCAATGAAAGACACCAAATGCAAAAGCACATTTCCTTTAATGAAAAGCAAAACCTTTGTTTATAAATTGACAATTAGACCAGTGCCTAAAGATTACCCCAAAATTGATTAATGAGATATACAACAAATATATAATTATACAAGAATGAAAAAATGTTATGAAATATATACACAATAAATAAATTTACACTTATACCAATTATGTTCAAATAAATAAAGAATGCTCGAAGTAAAGAATGCTTTAGAATAAGTAAATATCCATAATTAAAGAGTTTGTTGGAAAGTAAATTTCTTGAAAAAGTAACTTGCTTGAAAATTAAATGTTGTGAAAGAGTGTGTAGGTTTATTTTAACAAGTTTTAGGTCTCTCTTGAATTAAGGGGGAAATTAAGTGTGAAATATGCAAGCCTACACCATGTGACTACCCCTAATTCTTATCCCTTCAACCAATAGGAAGTGATGGGTTCTCAATAAGAAGAAAAAACAAGGTTCTTCCCTAGATCCACAAGTCAAATCCAAAATTATTTGGCACTCAACAAGGATGACACATAGTGTCGTGAAACCATCCCTGGCTTCAACCCCTTCTAACTTCCCAAGTCACCCTTTTTTTTGGTAGAAGCAATAATAAATTTGAGTGCCTAATTAATCTAGCCTCTCAATCCTTTTCCCTTTCTTAGTTACCAAAGATCCACAAAGTGGAAAGAGGGGGGGGATATGGGGAAAAAAGTGGGTAACCAATTTGATTACTTTCCAACAAGTTAACTTAAACTATCCTTCGCGATATTGCATGGATGGCAAAGCCAAGCACTATGCAAGGTGTGGGTGAAATTAAATAAATTAAATGACTTGAAAATAAAAGAACAACCTCACAACTATGGCACAAGATGGAGGACAAGCCTATCGGTTTTGGCCAAGGTGGGTAAATAAAAGTAAAACAAAAAATGATTTTTTAATCTAGCCTTCACAATATTGCATGGATGGAAATGCCAATCACTATGCAAGGTGTGGGTGAAACAATAAAACTAATTTACAAATTTTAGACTTGGAAAGAAAGATAAAAAATGCAAGCCTGAGAGAGTCTATTGGGTTGCTTACAATGCTTAAAGAGTGAAATAGAGAAGAGGGTTTGGCACCCAAACTCTTGTATGCTTCCTTGAGTCTTTAGGAACCAAAAATATGAAGAAATTATCCGTAAACCTGCAAAAAACTACAAAAACAAACAAGCTTTTCTTGCTGGAAATTACTAAAATGACTTGAAATAGGTTATTTTATATTAGCATAATAAACATAAATTATTTAATAAAAATATGAATATGAAAAGAGAGTTTATATTTGTAATTTTAGATGAAAAGAATGCTAGAAATTGATAGATATATGGCTGGAAATGAAAA
>ML804411.1:190503-217827 GCA_009831015.1 Picea engelmannii
GGTACAGGTTGATTACAGGTTGGTGCATGGTTGATGCACTTGTTTATGGTACAGGTTGATTACAGGTTGGTGCATGGTTGATGCACTTGTTTATGGTACAGGTTGATTATAGGTTGATGCATGGTTGATGCATGGTTCGGATTTATTGGTACAGGTTTACATCGATATATCTCACAGTGATAGTGTGACAGTGGTTCCATCATTCTACTTCTACTTCAGGGTGGCAGGACGGGGCAAGGACAGGTGGTTGTAGCCACCTTCCCGTTGTAGCCAGAGAACATTGGGGGTTGTAGCCTCCTTCTGGTTGTAGCCAGAGATTTGGGGAGTTGGAGCTTCCCTTAGGTTGTGGCCTGAGAAACTAGGGGGTTGTAGCCTCCTTCCAGTTACAGCTGGAAAACAAAGGAAGTTGGTGCTTCCAATGAATGTAATTCTTCAAGACATATAAGAAAAAAACATTTCGTGGTTTTCTCCCGATTTGGGTTTCCACGTAAAACACTGGTGTACTGTGTAGGTGTGTGATTGTTTATTTATTACTGCTCATTATTGGATAATAATTCTACATTGATATAACATTTGAAGAAAAAGGATTATAATTACGTTATTACTGATTCACCCCCCCTCTCAGTAATCCAACAGGTTAAAGGTAATCTCAGGGTAATAAGTAATTAGTGTTTGTTAATGATTCTGGGAGTTATGTCCTCCGAAGGATATGTATACTATGTGCTCCAAATCCCCCGAACACTGGATTTCTGAAGTGGCTCATCCAAATTTATTGCACATTTTAAAATGTTTAAAAGGGGGCGCCAAACTAGGAATGGATAAACTACATGTTCAGACTGCAGAAAGAATATCAGAGACTCCGGAAAATTCCAGATGACTTGCTTATTTCCTTTAGGGGATAAGTGGGGTAAAAACACTGCCGACATCCAACTATCTCCTAGTGGCCTCCAACAATGCGTTGCATGCCAATGCTCAATACAAAATGCAGTTATGTCACTCCCAGTCATTTCTTGCCAAATATTGGTTCACCCCAACATGCGCATCAGTGTAGCTTCAATGCTAGTAGAAGTTTTTAATTGTTCAATTGCAAAACTCTTTTAAATTCAAACATAATAAGTGGTCTTTTTTTTGTGATAAGAACCACTTCTTTTGTTAATTCAAGTTTGGAGTATTCATTAACATACTCCAACAATGTGTTTTAGTTAAGTCAATAATTTGTTTTACAACTGATGTGTAGAGCTAAGCCTCAGTTCCACACTAGTCGAGGGCCTCCACATCTATAATAAATAGGCATCTTTTGTATGTTAGAAGGGTTGATTGTTTTGGAGAGAAATACTTTTTTCTGAAATTTTGTAAGAGAAATATTTATGTGCAAGGTATTTTAATTAAGCATTTATGTTTAGAACCAAAGACACTTCTTTCATCTAAGGCGTGAGTGTGATTGGACCAGGGGGGATTATATATGTCTTCAGATTCAATATTTGTTGTTGTATTGAGTAAGAGTTATTGTATCTACTATTTAAAGTTATCTTATGATGTTGTAATAGTTCTTTTATTCTAGTTGATGAAAATAAATTGATTGTGTTAACCTGTGATTGATAATAGAGCATTGAAAATTACTTTTCTTTCACTAACTTCTTGTCACATGTGTATCTTCTTTCTGTGAATGTTATCTCAGACAATGTTGAATGTCTACTAATCAAAATGGTATTAATTCTAGTTTGAAGTAGTTTATATCTTCTTCGTCTGCATGCTACGGTATAAATGTTATCCCGCAATCCAACCTTCCCCCAACACATAGTTAGCTTCCCTCTGTCTTCTAGTTTAAATGTCTATATTTATTTTGTTATAAACATTATAAAATAACCAAAAAGAGAACTGCATAGCCTAAGTAAAGGCTTAACAAAAAAGACATATATTTCAATCATAATCAAATTCCATCGATAATTCTAGCTAGATCATGAATAAGGAGAACCTTACCACTCATCAAATGCTTACGGGTCTAATTGGGCCTCTTAGGAGGGTTTGTTTCATGTCGTTGAGTTAAAGGGATCTTAGAACCCTCAATAGAATTGGCGCTAGAAGGAGGGCTTGAACGAATGCATGGCTAACAATATTTCTGATAAAATATTCTGCAAAGCTTATAGATCCAAAACAACCCACATGCATGGAAATTCACTCTCAAGAAAACCCACATACAAAGAGTACTCTCGATATGAGTAACTCAACTCAACACAAAGAGGAAGAACACTTGTACCCTGAAATACCTTATTCTCTTCCCCACAAAGAGTTAAATAAGTTAAGAAGAATCACTAGAGCTTACGCTCGACAGATCAAAGCATTACCTTTAACTCCTTTACTTCCTTGAAGAAAACAAATAAGCAGACCAATTTTTGACACCCCTGACCAGGTATTTGTTCAGACGGTAGAAGGCCTGATATATTTTTCCCTTACAGAGATCGAAAAACCCATTAATCTGATACCTGAAACACCAGCTGGTAACTACTCTGAACCTGACGATTTTGAATTTGAAGAGGAAGGGTGTAACTCAGATCGCTTAGGTTCTGAATCAGAAGACATGGAGGATAAAAATGATAACAATGGAGAAGGGGAAAATAAACCTCAAGACAACCGACCATGGTTGGAAAGAGATTCTATGGAAATCCCATGACGAGTACATAACCTACCCAGACATCCAGAAAAATTACTTCCTAAATTTGACCCCGAAACCTCCGAATTTCCTGAGGACCATATTAATAATTTCATATTAGCTATAAAATTGATGAATGTGAAAAATGAAGATGTAGTGTGCCATATTTTTCCTTATACCTTTGAAAATTCATCCTCGAATTGGTATTTCAACCTGCTAGTTGGTTCCATAACTAGCTGGACAAAGTTTCAAAAGGATTTCTTGGACAAATTTTCCGAAGAAACTACCATAGGATCTTTAATGGATGAACTTTTCGCTGCCACTATGAGTCCAAAAGAAAAGTTTAAATATTTCAACCAAATGTTCACCACCATTTTGACCAAACTCCAACCTGAGGCTAAACCTACCCAGGAGTTTCAAATTGAAGTATACACTAATGCTCTCCCAACTTCTATTTCCATGTTTGTAAAAAGGGTTGCCAAACATCCTTTAGCTGAAAATTTTGAAGAAGCTAAAATGATTGAATTTCAAATGAAAGGGTGCAAAGAAGGTCATATGTCATTAATAAAAAAATAAACCCAACCTCTACCTAAGAGAGGACTTTTGTTAACAATATTCTCGAGAAAACAAATAGAACAAGTTCCTGATAAAGAAGGAGGGGATCTAGAAAACCTGCAACAGATGATAAAAAAAATATCCAACGAGATCGTAGATATGAAAAGGAGTGTTGGGGAGGGAAACCAAAATCAAATACCTTATAAACCATTTTTTAAAATAAATCCACCCTTCAAAGTTATATAACCTCCCCCATCTAACCTAAACGTTGACTTAGGGAACATAGCATCTGACTCTTTCTGCACATATCACAAAGAAACCATTTAGAAAGGGATTTTCCTCAATGGGTGCATGCTATGAATCTAATGGATAATCGATTCCTAGACAAATTTTCTCTAACCGAACAACCCATTAGCTTGGAAATAAATTCCATCGATCGAGAAAGTCAAGAGCCACCGGAAGAGACAACTATGTTGCTATGGGATTCCAACCACTTGATGCCTTTCAACGATGTCGTTGATCCAGATTATTTTCAGCACGAAATGAGAGCGGAGATATAATAAGGAAATGCACAGAGATATCGTAGATATTCAATAATATAACATAAATGTATCAGAGATGCAACCATAAACACAGATATACAGTAATACACGATTTCTATTAATGAAAGAAATGCACAGAGACTGTAAAAATACAGAGTGAAAGACTCGCTAGAATGGTGGCAACTTATCTCTGAGAAGAGATGTGATGACTACTCGCATTCACAAGAAGATGATTACAATGAGGCTCTGAAGGCACTTTTACAATAAACAGGAATGAAAAAATTCCTAGACATCCAAAAAACTAACCCTAGGAGATGAAGCGCCAAAAGTCATGTGGGCCCCGTTTGGGTAAGTTAGTACATCAACTTCCCGGGGTCATAACTTTTGCATACGATCTTTGTTTTAGACGTATGATAGCTCGTTGGAAAGGTATCGTCGAGGAGATTCATTTTGGGGGCTCAATAATTCCTTTGGCTATCATAGAGAACCTAGATCTCGAAAAACCTTCATTTAGGCCCTCAAAATGGCCCCATAAGTTAAAACCTGCTAAAAATATTAAATTGCCAAAATTGCCAGAAAACTATTTTGAGCCAGTCAGAAAAGGTGGGTGGCCACCGATATCCACCTAGATCAATCTTCTCTCCTTAGGAAGCAATGGTCTCCATTGCGTAAAGTTCCCGGGGGAGAGGGAAAATCGTTTGCTGGATCTACATCTGGGTGAGCTGCTTGTATTGTTGGAGACGTTGCGCTGCTTAGTTTGTGAAAGTATGTCATGAACCTTTTGAAGCTGAGGTTGTTCAAAAATTTGAGCTACATGAGAGGAGGGTGTGCAGAATAAATCTTTGTGCTTTGCCGCAACTTTTTCGACCTGCTTCTGTTGGATAGAAGGTGTTGGGGGCGAGACTGTAGTGGTTGCAGTGTCATTCTGTTCCCCTTTTGAACAGATTGTGAAGAAGCTGAATTTTGCAGTATGAGATACTACCTTGCGACACATTTTAGGTGGAACAATAGTTGGAACTACCTCTGGTATTTTGTAGAGATGACCCCCCAAAGTAACAATGACACTACGGGGTTGAGACTCAAAAACATGGCGTCTCCACATATATGGTTGTCCCAAGAGAACATCACAGACATCCAGTGGGGAAACATCACATAATACCTCATCCTTGAAGGGTTGGATGCCATATGACAATCGACACTATTGGCTGACACAAAGATCTCGTCCTTGCCGAAGCCACCTGATGTTGTATGGCTGCGGGTGTGGTGTTGTTGACAATCCCAACTGTTTGACGACCTCTGCTAAGATGAGGTTCTTCTGGATTCTGCTATCGACAATAAAATGCAGCGGGGTCCCCTTCACCCACATCTGTGAATGAAAAAGGTGCTCCCCCTCTTCAGGATCTGTTGGTTCTTCTAGTTGAATTGTTGCGGTCGTGACAATAGCAGTGGGGTCTGCGTCAATGATCTGTCCTTTGACATTATTTTTAGAATCAGATTCTGAATCAGGGTTCAACTCTTTGTCTTTGATCTCAGCCACCAATGACTGTTTTGAGCGACATTCATCGGTGTTGTGCCAGGGGATTTTGTGGAAATCACACCATTTTCCAGTGTCCTTCTTTGTCTTCCCGTGACCCTTATTTTCTTGTGTCTTGGTCTGGTTTTCGGGAGACTGTTTGTTAGGTTCATCTTTGTCATACTTTGGTTGTTGCATATTTGCAGACCCAAATTCCCGTTTGTTCTGGTGCTTAAATTTCTGCTCAATTTTAACAACATATCGATAAGCAACATCGAGTGATGAGATGTCCAGAAAATCCATTTCAGTCTGGATGTATCTGTGTAGAGCCCCACGGTATTTCAGAACCAAATGTCGCTCGGAGTCTTTGATACCCAACTTGGTGCACAAGGTATGGAAGGTATTGGTGAAATCCGGAACTTCTTGGCCCCTCTCTTGCCGCAGTGTGGTCCATCTCATGCACTGGTCTTCATAGTTGCCAACAGGGTAATACTGTTCCTTTACCACATCCATTAAAAAATCCCAAGTGGGATCGACCCCATATATTCCAGACTCCTTTGTGGAACTTTTCTCCCGGTAAGTTTCCCACCAATGTTTTCCATGAGGGAGAGCTTTAAGGAGTGCGAAGGTGATCTTTTCTTTGTCGGAAAAATTGTGAACAGAGAAATAACCTTCTAGCAGAGTTAACCATTTTTCTAGGGCTTCTGCATCTATTTGTCCTTCAAATACAGGAATATCAAAATTAACTTGTACCTTGAAAGGCGAGGTGCCTCCAAAGTGGCCGCTTGATGAAGATGCACCTGATGCTATTGGTAGGCATTTAAGGATGTGGGCAAAATTCTCCATCATTTCGTCCCTCTGTCGCGTAAGAGCTTGCTCAAGCAACAGATTGATAGGATCGTCTGCTCCGTCGATTTTATTTTCTTCCACCATTGAGGGTTTCTTGGGTGTGTGAGAGAGATTGTCTTCAAGAGAGACAATCTTGAGACCCAACTTGCTATACTCAGACCTCGTCGGGGACATGCACTGAAAAAAACGATCAAGAGCAGCCTGCTCTGATACCACTGATCTGGATTATTTTCGGCACGAAATGAGAGCGGAGATATAATAAGGAAATGCACAGAGATATCGCAGATATTCAATAATATAACATAAATGTATCAGAGATGCAACCATGAACACAGATATACAGTAATACATGATTTCTATTAATGAAAGAAATGTACAGAGACTGTAAAAATACAGAGTGAAAGACTCGCTAGAATGGTGGCAACTTATCTCTGAGAAGAGATGCGACGGCTAATCGCATTCACAAGAAGATGATTACAATGAGGCTCTGAAGGCCTTTTTTACAATAAACAGGAATTCCAAAATTCCTAGACATCCAAAAACCTAACCCTAGGAGATGAAGTGCCAAAAGTCATGTGGGTCCCGTTTGGGTAAGTTAGTACATCAACTTCTTGGGGTCGTAACTTTTGCTTACGATCTCTGTTTTAGGCATATGATAGATCGTTGGAAAGGTATTGTCGAGGAGATTCATTTTGGGGGATCAATATTCCTTCAAATATCATTGAGAACCTTGATATCAAAAAACCTTCATTTAGGCCCTCAAAATGGCCCCAGAAGTTAAAACCTGCTAAAAATAGTAAATTGCCAAAATTGCCAAAAAACTATTTTGAGCCAGTCAGAAAAGGTGGGTGGCCACCGATATCCACTTGGATCAGCCACTAAAGTGCAGGGACCTCTCGCTGAATTTATAGTTGTATAAACATGAAGTAACATTTAACTTGTCCAAAGTAATCCCACCAATACTCAGTTATCTAGAGGAAAACCAACGACAGATCACCCCAAACTGCTATTGTCTCCCCAAATAAACCCCACAAACATACACACATGGGAAAATCCTAAACTAGACTACAATGTGGTAGAAGACTTGAAGAATACGAAGGCTAATGTGTTTGTCATGGAAATGTGTAGGATCCCTCAACAAAAGGATTTTCTGTCACATGCCTTAAAATCAATAGATACCCCTATAACAAGCACTGATCAAAGTAGGGTCCCATCTCCCACCGATTTAACAAATAATCCAAGTGTGAAAGCTTGTTCTTTAGACAAAAGAGGAAGGCCTTTTGTTCCTCCTTTCATTTTGACATTTGTGGTTTTTAACAGAAATCTACATAATTTCCTAGTTGATTTAGGGGCATCCTCAAATTTCATGCCATTGTCAATATGTAAGAAATTGAATGCAACCCCACTCAAAAGTGATAAGAAAATTATACAACTAGATAGGACTCAGGTAAAGGTCATTGGGGAACTTAAGGATGTCATGATCATAATTTCTATTCACCCCAAATTTTTTCAAGTAATTGACATAATCGTAGTAGACACCTCGGAGGCATATGGACTGCTACTTAGTCAAGATTGGTCTGAGAAATTAAATGAATAGTTTAGTACCGACTAAGATCACCTTTGGTTTCCATTAAAAGGACAAAAAAACATGACCAGGATTGACTGAGAAAGATATCTCAAATATACCATCACTGATTTAGAAAATCCAAATGAACCCTCATTGACAGAGTTCCCTGTTTTAGGAAACTACTCTTGTGATTCTCATTTCAGTAATTTCTCTCCTCACTTGTGTGACATACCTCCAACTAAAAAATCCAAAATGACCTTTCAATTAGACTTACTAGCAGCTGCAGAAGAAAGCATCCTCTGCCGAGATTCTTCGACATGAGTAATAGACAAGGAGGATGAAAGTGAAAAAATATCTAGACATGAAGAAGTTAGTAATTCCCCCCCACAAATTTGGACGTTGTACTTTGATGGTTCTAAATCGAAAGAAGAGTTGGGAGCATGATGTATCCTGATTGACCTAAAGGGGAAACAAAAATTCTTATCCTGCAGATTAGAATTTGAATGCACTAATAACATTGTTGAATATGAAGCTCTAGTTCAGGGACTAAAGAAATCCATCGATCTAAACATCAAGGAATTGAAATTTTTTGGAGACTCCAAAATTATCGTTAGGAAAGTGAAGAATACTATCCATTCCAATTCACCTCACTTAAGAAATTACCAGCAAGAGGTGCACAAACTAATAGAAAATTTTGAGGCCTTCAACATTACTATTGTTCCTAGGATACAAAATACTCTTGCTGATGTTCTAGCCACTACGGCCTCAAGATTATCTCCTTTAGAAGACTATGAAGCCTCGAGATTCGTAGTGGAACTGCTCTACAAACATTCAGTACCTAACAACATTTATAACTGGAAATTCTTTGAGGGGGATGAACAAATTGTAAATTTCCTGACTAATCAAGAGAATTTTAGGGATTTGGCCATTGATGATGAAATATTCCAAGAACTACTCACAAAATCAAATCTCCACGAACATAAAAAAATGAAACAGATCACTCTGATGACAAACCAAAGTTTCACATGATACCAAAAGGAGTGTCCAATATGGATAACATTTTTGACATAAGGGAAATATTTATAGGGTCAAGGAATGCAAAAATAGGGATCTCATGTCCTATATACAAAACTATAAACCTAGGAACCCCTGAGAACCCCAAGAATGACAATCTGGGCAAAACAATGTCCAAAAAAGACAGGAAATCTTATCTCAAACTCTTTAAATAATATCAATATGTAATAGCTTGGTCCTACTGAGAATTGAAAACTTTTGATACTCACATTATCCAACACACAATCTCGTTAAATTATGGAGTAAAACCCTTCCTACAAAATCTTAGGAAGTACCACCGATATATTGAACCTCTGATGTATCAAGAGCTAAAGGAATTATTAGATGCCAATATTATCATTCAGGTAAGACACTCTGCCTGGGTAGCCAATCTGGTACCTGTCAGAAATAAATCTGGGGAGATTGTGTGTGGATTTCAGAAACCTTAACAGAGAATTGGAAAAGGATAACTATCCAGTCCCACCCATGGAACAACTCCCATAGATAGTATCCAACTCTAAAATCTTTTCCCTCCTAGAAGGTTTCTTGGGATATAACCAAGTCCTGGTTTCCGAAAATGATCGATTAAAAACTACCTTCTGGACCAAGTGGGGAACATTTTCTTATAAATGCATGCCCTTCGGTTTGATTAACGCAGGAGAAACCTTTCAGAGGGCCATGGACATAGTTTTTAGGGGATTAATTAACAAGTGTGTGGTAGTCTATTTAGATGACGTAACAATATACTCAAAAAACAAGGAAGACCACATTCAACATTTGACTCAGATTTTTGAAAGGTGTAGGAAGTATGGAATATCATTGAACCCTAAAAACACCATCTTTGGTGTAGAGGAAGGAAAACTACTAGGTCATATCATATCTCAAGGAGGCATTAGCATCGACCCTGAGTGGATAAAAGTGATAACTCAACTCCCCTTTCCTCACAATAAAAATTCCATGCAATCCTTCTTTGTGAAAATCAGTTTTGTGAGAAAATTTACTCGTGACTTCGCTGAAACTATTAAAACTTTACCAAAAATGATTTGCAAAAATGAAGAGTTTAAATGTGATGAAGAAAGGAAATGATCTTTTAACAACATCAAAACTGCAATATCCCAAGCACCAATACTACGAAGCCCTGATTTCAACAAAGATTTTTTCCTTTATACCTTTGCTTCTGACCAATCCTTGGCCGCATTACTTACCCATAAGGATGATGAAAACAATAAGGCACCGATATCATTTATGATCACTAACCTTCACGGAGCTGAACTAAACTATCTGACTATATAAAAATAGGCTTACACAGTTTATTAAGCGGTCAAACATTTTAGATCCTATATCCTGAAGAATCACACTAAAGTCATAGTCCCTCACCCTACAGTCAGATCTTTATTCACCCAATAAGAAATGGGAGAAAGGAGGGGAAATTGGATGGAGGTCGTTCAAGAATTTTATCTAGACATAAAACCTTCCAAAATAGTCAAAGGAAAAGGATTGTGTAAAATAACTGTTGATGCCCAAGATCTGATCAATGCAGAAGACTTTGGTTGGGAAAACGAGTTGTCATTATGGTGCAATGAAGCCTTATATGTACCTATCGAAAAATAATCCTAGTATGGAAACTTGTCTTATCTCCCGTATCATGGAACTTGTCCAGAAAACCTAAACCCTAGAGAAAGGATAGATCTCAGGTTAAATTATGCTCAATTTCGCCTCATAAATTCTGTGCTTTTCCGCATAAACTATGTTGGAGTACTCCTTAGATGTCTTGAACAAGATGATGCAAAAAAGGTACTGAAATAAATCCATGATGACCCAACAGGTGGACATTTTGCAGGAGAAACCACGACTCACAAAATATTAAGGGATGTTTATTATTGGCCTACTCTGTTCATGGATGCTCATGCATATGCCAGGAAATGTAAATCTTTTCAAGTGAGTGTCGGTAGGGAAAATATAGCAGCCATTCCACTCCAGCCGGTGACCATATCCAGACCATTCGAGCAATGAGGAATATACTTCATAGGATAAATTACTCCCAATTCATCGAAATAACATAAATATATCTTGACTGCTATAGATTATTTTATGATATGGACAAAGGCTATCCCTCTCCTGAACGTTAATGAAAAGGTAGTAATACAATTTTTAGAACAACAATTGATAACAAGGTTTGGATTTCCCTTCGTTCTTGTTTTTGAAAATGTTGCCTACTTTTCTTCCACACTCTTGACATAATTCTCCCTTGATAAGGGGATCATAATAATATATTCTGCAAACTACTATCCGCAAGGGAAATGGGTAGCAGAGTCAACCAATAAAAACCTGGCGAGAATTTTAAAAAAGACAGTTGTTGAAAATCAGAGGAATTGGCATAATTTACTTCATAATGCCCTATGGTCTGATAGAGTAACACCTAAAGAATCCATAGGAAACTCTCTATACTTTCTGGTATATGGGAAAGAATCCATTCTTCCAAACTGATTGTACCTTATATATTTAAATCTTGGCCAAGCATCAAGAGGTCAACCCTCATCCTCTCTACAACAAAGGATTGATACACTTCTCATGCTGGATGAAGAAAGAGAAAAGGATAAAGTTAATTTCATCGCTCATCAATAGGTAGTTAAAATATGGTTCGACAAACATAAGGCCAAATAATTTTTTTTTGAGGTAGGAGACCTAGTCTTGAAGTGGGATAATGCAAAAGAGTCCAAAGGAAAACACTCAAAGTTCCAAAATCTATGGCTTAGACCTTTTCAGGCAGCCAAGAAGATCGGGGTAGGCACATATCGATTGCAAAATATAAGGGGGGAATCCAACACCCTACTGGTGAATGGGCGAGCCTTAAAAGAATACTTCTCCTAAAAACAAATGTGTGTGTCTTTTGATGCTTTGTTTGAGTTTATGTTTCTTTTTAACATACATTTTTATCAGGATGAGTGTGTGGGTTTAGGGAAGACTAAATGCAAACTCCTTTTTATTTATTTCTTTTTATTGTTATTTTCTTTTAGTCAAGTTGTGTTCCATAAAGCAGTGGTTGAATTTAATAAATATGGTAAAGCAGACTCCGCTCCTGACCTACACTTACATGCAAAATAAGAGACGTTGGGAAAATACAAATTTTCAAAATCATATTTGTCTTTGTAAGCATACTACTTGGGGAAGTGATGAAATATCTTCCTAGTGGCCTAGTAATGCTAAATGGAAATATGGATGGATGGAAAGAATCACATGGACCTATGGACAGACCCAGGAAAATCTCCACCTTAACACTTTCACCTTGTCAAAAAATAGATATCCTCCTCTCTGACTCGCTCTAGGTATTTATGCCAGAAAAGATGATCCATAAAAAGAGTGTAAAGTTTGAGAGGGTGTGCAGACAACTCCTTCGAGGTTATGAATGCTCGTAGGAAGAAGAGAAAGGTTTGTGATGTCGCGGTGACTCCGTCAGGGCTATGGACGCTCGCTGGTAGCAGAGAAACACCATAAGGAAGGAATGATAGCTAAATTACCTCACACCAATGGACGCCATACCCGACTCTTATCTAGAAAGGACATGGATTGACGTTAAAAGAAAAGAGGGTGGAAAATCTAAACCCCATAGACAGATCCATATTTGCAGACTCGGGAAATTGTGTAGACATTGATAGAAAAGGTTATGTTGAAAAGGAATAGAATAAGGCCAAATGGTTTCTCAACCAATTTTCACAGGCTAAGCATGAGGGGAGGAGCAGAGATTATGTTTTCTCCCAGAGAATCACCATTTTTTGAGAACTCAATGCACCCTAAAAGTTGTGTGATTTTTTTCTTTTGGGTACCACTTTGTATTTTCTGAATTTAATCAGTTGTGCAGGGATCAACGAGTTTTTCTTGTTGTTATGTTTTAATCATTACTCACTTTCAGTTTGGTTTGGAATTGTTTAACACATTGAACTTTTCTCTAAGTAAACCTGACACTTAGAGTAAGTGTATGCAACTTAACATTTGATCCATGTGCCCATCATCGACATCAACGAAGTCTGAGAGGAAAATGCCCACATAAAAACGATAATCGTCGATCGTCGATTGCCGATGCACCATCGACATCAGAGAAATGGGAGAAAGGGCCCGCTGATTGCTGATTTTGGCCTATGAAAAAGTTTTTTAAATATCGTCGATATACCATCGGTATCGACAGACCAGAAAGTTAAATCGTCGACATAGGAAACCACAATTGTCGATCACTGATCGTTGATATACCGTTGGCATCAACGAAAAGGGGAAAGGAAACGTCAACCTATGTCAAAATAAAAATACCTGATGCCGAAAAGAAACTCTCCTCACGCCCCTCCTGCCTTATTTTCCATATGCCTTAATCAAAATTATTCCTCTCCAGGTTGGTTAAGTCAGTTTCCCATTACTAAATGACTTGGTTTTTCATCATTATCTTTCTTGATTGATTATTTGCGCAAATTGTTTTTGTTTTCTTGAAGGATAATTGTATGTCGTGATTTGGTTCAAAATACTTGTCATCATGTTTACCATTGATTGAGTGTGCAGTAGGTCCACCAATTATTTTGTGTGTACACGAGACATCTAGTACCACCAAGTCCTTTGTATGCAGAATAATTTTCCGCAAGAAAGACGCAACAATTCAGAGAAGTCCATTTAGGGCTTAGATTTCAAGCCAAACAAATAGGTCAAATATTCAACGGTTGAGATCTGATAGTTGATGCATATCAACGGATCTCGTGCACGCATAGTTTCAAACTCATGTGAGGTTTAATTCCAGAGTTACAAAAACTTCACTCTGCGACTTCGACGCCGAAACGTCCGAGCTCATCTTTGTTGAAAACTCTCCAATGTCGAACCACCGCACTGCTTTGTAAGATCAACCATCCAGGAGATCTCCACACTTAGCACTAAAAAAATCCTAAATTTCTAAATGCCATAGACACGTGGAATTTTTTAGTTGAGACACGTGGAATTCATCAATGGAGACACATGGCACTCATTTAAGACACCTTTGGTTACATCATCTTCCCATTTTCGGGTGACATGTGTCACCCTTATTTCTGTGACACGTCAGCGATATGACATTAGACTGCCACATCAAATCCGAAGGATCAACCATCCAAGAGTTTTTACTTCAATACAGGCGCAAATCAACGAAGTGTCGAATATCCGAAGACACATGGAATCCATCGGTCGCTGACATGTGGCACTCGTTGCAGGTCATTTGGGTTACATCATACACTATTCTAAGTGACACATGTCACTCTCTTTCATGCGGACATGTCAGCAATAGTGACGTCACGTGGACACATCAAATATGGGAGATCGCCACTCCGAAGGATTTCAATTCAGAGAAACACAGAAACTCTCGAACCCCGAAGAGCCGGAGTCTCGAACTCCCGAAGTATTTAATGGTAAAAAATTTCTTAATCTCAGATCAATTAGAAATAATCATGAATTAATGTCTCTAGGAGATTGTCTCTTTAGGATATTCCAACCCAGATAAAATGGAAATCGCCAAAGTGCCAAAGTGCCGAAGAGTCGGAGACGCGTGGAACTCTTCTATCATGACACATGGCATCCATCAGTTGAGATACGTGGCATCCATTCGTTGAGACACGTGGAATTCATTATTTGACACACGTGGCACTTATTTTAAGCACATTTGGGGCTATCATCTGTACTATTTCAAGTGACACATGTCACCCTCCAATTTGTGACACGTCAACAATATGAAATCATACTTCCATGTCATATTCGGGAGATCGTCCTCCGGGGGATTTCTAAGCACAACATTAAAATAAACTCCTGAACCTCGAAGATTCAGAGTCTCAAAGTCTCGAAATGATGAAGGTTAAAGGTAATCTCGGAGTAATAAGTAATTAGTGTTGGTTAATGACTCTGGGAGTTCTGTCCTTCGAAGGATGTGTATACTCTATGCTCCGATGCCCTCGAACGTCGAATTTCTGAAGTGGCTCATCCACATTTATTGCACATTTTAAAATGTTTAAAATGGGGCACCGAACTAGGAATGGATAAAATACATGTCCATACTGCAGAAAGAACATCAAAGACTCTAAAAAATGTCAGATGACTTGATTTTTTCCTCCAGGGGATAAGTGGGGGAAAAACACTGCCAACATCTAGCTATCTCCTAGTGGCCTCCAACATCGCGTTGCATGCCAATGCTCGATACAGAATGAAGTTATGTCACTCCTAGTCATATCCTACCAAATATCTATTCACCCCAACATGTGCATAAGTGTATCTTCAATGCTAGTAGCAGTTTTTAATTGTTCAATTGCAAAACTCTTTTAAATTTAGAAATAATAAGTGGTACTTTTTGTGTGATAAGAACCACTCCTTTTTGTTAATTCAAGTTCGGAGTATTCATTAACATACTCCAGCAGTGTGTTTTAGTTAAGTTAATAAGTTGTTTTATATCCGATGTGTAGAGCTAAGCCTCAATTCCACATTGGTCAAGGGCCTCCACATCTATGATAAATAGGCATATTTTGTATGTTAGAAGGGTTGATGGTTTTGGAGGGAAATACTTTTTTTTTTTCTGAAATTTTGTAAGAGAACTATTTATGTGCAAGTTATTTTAATTAAGCAGTTCTATTTAGAACCAAAGACACTTCTTTCATCTAAGGCGTGAATGTGATTGGACCAAGGGGGATTATCTCTTTCTTTGGATTCAATATTTGTTGTGGTATTGAGTAAGAGTTATTGTATATGCTATTTAAAGTTATGTTATGATGCTGTAATAGTTCTTTATTCTAGTTGATGAATAGAAATCGATTGTGTTAACTTGTGATTGATACTAGAGCATTGAAAATTACTTTTCTTACACTAACTTCTTTTCACGTGTATATCTTCTTTCTATGAATGTTATCTCAGAAAATGTTGAATGTCTACTAATCAAAATGGTATTAATGCTAGTTTGAAGTAGTTTAGATCTTCTTCATCTGCATGCTACAATATAAAGGTTATCCTGCAACCCAACCTTCCCCCAACACATAGTTATCTTCCCTCTGTCATCTAGTTCAAATCTCTATCTTTCTTTTGTTATAAATTTTAGAAAAGAACCAAAAAGAGAAATTCATAGCCCGAGGAAAGGCTTAACAGAAAATAAATATATGTCAATCACAATTAAAGCCCATTGATAATTCTATCTAGATCATAAATCTGGAGATCGTTACCACTCATCAAATGCTTACGAGTCTAATTGGGCCTCTTGGGCTGGTTTGGTTCATGTTGTTGGGTTAAAGGGATCTCAGACCCTCAACAAAACAATGCAGAAGAAAATGGTTCTATGCATGGTTTTGAATGCAAAGGAGATGGTGCATGTGAATAATCCATCTCAAGTGGCATAGACTTAGGAGTGACATTCCCAGAGGTTGGAAGTATCACTTGAAAATATGATGGTAAATTGAAAGAAGTGTTTTCAATTAATTCTATGCAACTAGCGAAGGAGGCATATGTGCATCCTTATAGTATGTTAGATATTGGATATGCAATTCAAGTTGAGGCTAGTTGGAAAAGAGAAGAGAAGGGTACAAGAAACCTCATGTAGTAAAGAATTCAGTCAGGAAAGGGCTGGAGTAGTTCAGTCTAAAAAGTAAATGGATGTTGAATATCCAACGCTTATAAGACAACATGATTGGAATTATAGTTCATCCCAGTATGAGTTGGGATAGATGGATCCAGGAAATAAATAAAAGTTGAAGGTTAATATCAGCTTAGCATTTGGTTGGAAAATAAAAGGCAGCCAAGGGTGATTTGGCTAGAAAGTGTTCATGTCATAAATAATCATTCACAGTGATTACAGTGAGAACACAAGAAGATTCAGGGATCCAGGAAGAATTGAAGACTTCTGGGATTGATAAGAAAAGTGATACAGGGAGAAAGAAGTTGCTGCAATTTCTGCGCAACAAGTATGTTATGGCTTGTTGGGAAATCCATAAAGAGAGAATGCTTGCATGTTTCCAAGTGTTTCTGATGATGTTGTTGCATAGGGAAGGAAGCAACAAAAAGATGGAATGTTGATTATAAGATTGATAAAGAGGCATGGAATCTTCTACTGTCATCAACTAATCATGTAGCATCAAATTCATTTAATGGAAGCTATGCATGTAAGTATTTCTCTTTTGAAATTATGTTGCATAATTGCCCAAGGGAAATTCAGGTAATAATTTCCCCAGATTAAATTCTTATAATACACAATATGGTATTGTTTAAATGCATTAACATGCATAAGATACCACTAGGTGTGGTAAAGGATAGAGGCTTGTTATAGTTATCAAAGATTCTTAGCTTTTGAATGCACACACTGACATAGTAGCATGTCATGTTAATTTGGTTATGAGGTAATACCCAAAGAAATAAAAGATAAGAACTTGTTATAGGAATGATTCCAGGAAATCTAGTCATGTATGAGACCAGGACATGGTTGGATATGGAAAATTATGGATATAGAAAGGTTATATACCACACAAATACCAAACGCTTCCTACCTTTAAATAATTCTTGGACTACAACATTTTTTCTAACACTAATGAACACCACCAAATTATATTCTTGGTGTAGTGTTCAGTTGAAAAGGAAGGAATCCAAATAATCGAGAAGACAATGGGAAGTGTGTGGAGAATGTGTCAAGACATTGGCCAGATTTCCAATTTATGGATGGTTAGATACATGACTTATGTAAAGATCATTTTGAAAATCAATGCAAAGGTGCATTGAATAGATATGCATTGAGAGTTTCACTCATGCCTAGTAAGTAGCAGATTTGCACTCATACATGATAGAATTGTATACTTAAATGCATTTGCTGAATGCGTTTTGTGAGTGCATGCATACATATTATTGCATGGAAATAATTATACTAACGACTGAAATGTTGCTAACTCATGGAGTTGAGAACATTTCAGGAGTTGTTATACATTGCAACATGAAAGTTGCAAGTCAAGTAGTCACATGAACACTGACTGTAGGAAAGTCTTTGTTCAGAAAAAGAAGTAATGAACTAACTGATATTAATTATGAACATATGTATGCACAGAATGATAATTCATTCTATCTAATAAATTATTTGATAATTTTGATTGAATTGATCAGTGTAGACAATTCTAAGATCATGTTATAAGGTTTTGTACCTATTTCAATGAGAGTATGATGTACAAGAAATATTGACAATTTGTTGGTTGAATGCAAGATAGAAGAATTGCAGGAAAAGTGGTATTAAACATGGTTCTTGATGAAATCTAGAAGGAAGACTGCATCTTATTATTGCAACAACAAAATAAAAATAAAAATAAATTATGAAATAGAATTTCATATTTTGGGGAAAAGTTGAATTAATTATGAAATATGTTTGAGTTCTAAATGAATTATTTTATTTCTCTCATGATAACTGCATGTGTGTGATGCATATGAGATAATATTGATTAAAGTTGGAATGCTGGGAAAGAACAACTACTGTTGAGGACACTAAAGTCTTATAATTGTAGAACCTTGGTGGGGTTCTAGTAATGGGTTAGCGCTCTCCTTGTGTGTGAAAGCCTTGGCAAGATGGATCATTGAAGGACTACCTAGTAGTGAAAGGATGCCTGAGACTGGAAGGGTGAGTGCAACAAGGAGGAGGAAACTAAAGGATGCTTATGGCATGGTAGCTTCCATAAGGAGGGTGTGTCAAATGGAACAATAAGTTTAATTATATCCAAAAGAAGCTCTATGTAATACATAAGTTGACTTTCATATGCAGTATGAATACCATAATTGGCACTGGAAAGTAGAGCACCAGATGGATAACAAGCTTCCAATAGCTAAATCTTGGAACTTTTTGAAGGATTTTGAAAATATTGATGGTAATATGTAAATAATTTGCACTGAGGACAATGAAAAAATAAGGGGAGGGGATTGTGATATCCCAAGACCGAGCCCCACTTGTAATTGTAAATGTAACATGTTTTATAGGATGGTGAGCCAAGTGATTATAAGTTAGGAGGCTTATGTGATGATTAGGTCGGAGAGCCTATATGTTAAAGGCCATTGAGCCCATTTTTGTATATGTAAATACTCATATCATTAATATAAATACATCGTTGTGTGTAGACCGACCATGATAAAAGAGAATGGGGGAATAAGCTCCACTAGGTAGGGAAAGGGATGGGGATAAGAGGCTAGGAAAAATGGCTTAGCTTGAGGGATTATCTCTAAGGGAATAATATTATATTATTATTTCCTAAAAACTAAGGTTGGTCATAACCTATGTTATCCTATGTTCCAGTGGGAAGGGAAACAAATTATAGGTGGAGCTCATGCAGCTTCATGAAGACAAATGTCTGATTTGGGACATGCAGATATATTTGGGAAACCTGTCATTCTTGGAGGGTTATATGCAATTCTTTCCAGGATTCCCATGCACTCACACCTTCACGCGGGGAGCCATGAACTCCATTATTGACCTCTGAGCATGCACACACCTATGGAACCCATAGTTGTACTTGAGTTATCTTGTGTATTTTCCTGTGATGCATAGAACTCGTATTCCTCCTAGATGGCACAACAAACTGGTATCTACCTGACCCTGTGCTAACCTTGTCTGTTATGAGAAACACCTATTCCAAACCTAAAGGTGGTTGTTGCTGCTATCACCTGTGCATTAGCTGAATGTTGTTGTTGTTTTCACCTAAGCCTGTTGCTGGTTTTCTAGGAGCAGGATTGAAGAGGTGGGTTTTCAGGCCCATGGAATGAAGAAGTAGGTTTTCAGGCCTATGAGAAATTCTCTCTAGGTGAGAGAGTTTGCTGGAAAGAAGAAGCATGTTGTCAGGCCTATAAGAAACTCTCTCCAGGTGAGAGAGGCTGTTGGGGAAGTGAGTTCTCCTGGAGGGAGCCAAACAACAACTATAGTGCTATGAGAATTCATGTATGGCCTATTGCTGGAGCCCTAGAAGGGAAGTGGGGAAACCAAGGGACTTTTGAGCATAGAAGGGGCACACTTCCTGGGGTGGGGCAGGCATGTGGGGAATGAGAGGCTATAGGTTGTGTGTATAATTTGGCTGCCAGAAGGGAATCCTTCTTGATTGACTGTGTAGCATCCCATTGTCTCATCTTGGCCTAGGAATCCATTTACTTGGGTGGAGTTTAGTCCCAGCTCAGGGGTGACCCACTGCTGAGAGTGATGAGCAACGTGGTCTATGGCTGAGTGGTTCGTGGAAAGTCTGCATGCAGTTGGTGGTCTTCTTCAAAAAGATAAGTACCATTCCTATGTTCATTTACATGTTGTGTATTTGTACATGTCGAATATTTATAAGTATTGTCTGTATATGTTGTAATTGTAGGCTTACTGATATTTCTTCATTAATCTATGTATTAGCACAATGTAATTGTATGTTAATTTTTATTTGTATGATCTTCCGCAAGAGTTTCTGTGTGCCATAGCCCAACAAGTCTATGGTTGGGTATGTTACATTTTGGTTATCATAAGCTCAATAAGAAAGTGTTTTATGTGGCATGGCCCATCCTGGGTGGTCAGGGATGTTACAGAAGCACTTATTCTCCTCTCTTAGGATTTCACCAAGCAAGATGTCTAGCATGAAAAAGTAAAATTTACCATGAAACATTAAAAGAATGAAGAGAAAATTGCAGAAATTTCACTTAATTCACCAACATACCATGAGATAAAACCTTGATTGCATAATTTCCATCCAAAAAATCAACAAAAGCATCCACAATTTGACCCTCAAAGCATAGTGCATAGGTGTAGAAGAGACAAATAACCTAAGAGGGAGTAAATTTCAGACTTATTTCTCACAAAGGTGAGAAGTGATGATGAAAAATGAAATGTGAGCATGGCCTACTTATATGAGGCTACCCTAAACCAATTTGTCCACATAATTTTGTCAACTACAAAATAGAAGAGGGCCAACCCCTTAATTTGCCTCTACAATATGCCAAAAATGAAAAATACATAAAATAAAACCTTAAAAGGGTGATTTCATGCCCTAGAAGGGTGATGTAGTGCTCAAAAGTGTGGTGCCAAGCCTTAAGGAGGGAGACGTTATTCCTCCAAATTCCATAAGGCATGCTCCAATGTGAAAAAAATTGAAGCAAAGTGTCTCCTCATGTCAAATCACCTCTGGAACCACACCATCCATCAAACCCTAGCCTCCAAAGGTGACGTCAAGGGGTAGAGGGTGATGGTATAGGCCTCCAAAAGGCCACACCCAAGTGCAAGAGGGGTGAAATCTCATCCTCGAGTGATGCCAAGGTGACTCCAAAGGAAATGTACTCCATCCTCTGTGCACAAAGTCTTTGGGTGATCTTCCTAGCCTGTGGGATTCTCAACCCATGTATGCCACACACTGACCAAAACAACTCAAACCAAGCCTGTCTATCCATCGTCCAAGGTTTGAAGGACTTTAGATCCACTATCTAAGGGTGTTGATTCACTGGATGACTCATTGCTCTCCATCACATGTGCTAAAGTCCTGCAATAAGGCACAACATCCCGAAAAGAACCAAATATGTCCCTCAAAGAACCATGTAAAGGCCATTCAAAACAAAGCAGGATATAAGACAAAGTAAACTAATGTTCATAAGACATGTTAGTCCTTAAATCATACCAAGTAAGTTGATTCCTAAGATAAAATCCTTGTAAACAATTCACCCCAGTATCCCCTTCAAGTATCACCCAAGCCTAAGACCTTGTGAGGGTTACCAAGTTTAAGTATGGGAGGGCCTTCATCCATCCCTACTATGTGTGCCACATAGACAGGAAATAAATTACCTTGGTATAGAGATAAGTCTCGAGAGTGACAAGGCGACCAATACTATTTAGAGTACCTGGTTGGTAGTTTCTATATGCATTAGAACCGTCATGCTATTCCTGGAAGCAAGGAATTATCTAATGAAATATGTTTCAATTCTTAAACAGTTCCTTTTGCCAATATATTGCAAAACATACCTCTTCCCTTTTCTTAGAAGAATGCAACTGCCAAATAAAACATAGAAATTCTTGATCAGATACTTCCAAGAAGAATTAAGATTTAAAATAAAAATTACATGTATCCTTTCATACAAGAGTGCAAGTAAATATTGTAGGTAATAGAAAAGGAACTCACTTTCTCCATGTCACCACAAATGATTACATGTTGCAAAGAATCTTGGTTGGGATATGAAGATGCTTTAAAATAATTCAGTTGTCCCTATTATCATAGGATTTGTACTTGTGCAAAGCCTCACTACCAGTATTCAAATATTGTGTAACTATAGAAGATCCTATCACCATCACCTTAGTAAGAACTTCCCATTCTTTAGTGATGGAATAGGTCCACCACAAAGGAGACTTCCCTGGTGACCTCAAGGGATAAAAGTAGCAAGTATTGTAGACAAGCCTACCATCCCCTCTCTTGATCATCGAGTAAAAGTTCTAGGTCAAGGAAAGATAAGAGGTGTAAGGTTGTGTTAGCACATATTCTTGCAAGGGGGGTGTTTTCCTTTGGATTTGGCCATTGGGTGACCAAATGTGAAAGAAGTGGGCTTGGAAACCCATAGGTGTCTTTCACCCACAGTCGGGGCCCGATTGTGAAAATGCGTGCACATGTCTGGTCGGTGGAAAAATCCAATCAAGCACAGGCTCAGTCTCGATCGTTATATCCATCAGATAGTTAGATCGGCGGTTCACGGGTAATCAAGATCATAGAGTTGCACGAATATTAGCGTCAGGTGGAGGCCCGAAATGATCTTGGCTGTCCATTCCAGAAGGACAGGTGGCAACCGATCCAAGCCTTCGGGGGATTGAGCTTCTAGAAAATTGAAGTGAGAAGTGTGCCTAATCCCCTAGTCCCAACATGACGATGGGCCGAAGCTCTGATTGTTGATATTCCAAAATCCTGAAACCCAAGATTCGTGGGAGCCATCCGATCCATTGGGGATAGGTGGCCATGGATTAACATAGTCACGATTTCGTGACTCAGAGCAGTAAAGGGGTCAGGTCGCGAAGACTCACGAAACTCAAAGTTGCTAAATAATCTGGGCCACCCGATCAAAGGGGGCGCATGGAGCTTGATCCGAGCATCGCGATTTCACATTTTGGGGTTTCAACGTGGAGCACGATGAAAGTTCATGAAACACAAAATTCCAAAACACCTGGGAGTTAGGCACACAGTTGCAACCCAGGGTCATATGGAAAGAAGGGCCATGAAGAGGGGTAAGTGATTATTAATCAAGGAGCGACTAAGGTTGTTCAAAGAGGTGATCTTAGTCGTCGGTTTCAGGCGGATCCAACTGTTGATACATATGGGTCGTTTCATGATTTAGCGTATCGGGAGATTTAAAGTCAAGGGGAGTGAGAAATCCCAAAATTTAAAACCCCAAAATTTTATGGGGGATAAGTGCTGGGTCATGGCCCGAGGTCATGTGTAGGTAGAGGCGTAGAGTTTTCATGAGTTGCGCCCTAAGCGACGATGTTTCCATAAAAGGGGTTGCTACGTTCTCCATGTGCGAAATCAACTCGGCCTTGTTCTGATCCCTGTGAAGAAGTAAATGAAAGTGAGAGGAGGTGGTTGAAGCCTCACCTCACCCCATAAATGAAAGTCATGGAAGAGATGAAAGTGGAGGCAAATCGTCAGCCCGTGGTACCCCTCGATGGTCGTTTTCCTGCAAGGCCCATGCTGAGTTAAGGTGGCGTCTGAAAAATGAATTCCTGCACAGCCTGACTGAGAAGACGCCACACCCTAGAGGTTTGAGCATGCCTCTGCTGGGTGAATTTTTGAATATATGTATGAAGTTCTGTTATTTGGTTAGGGGGGGTTTTTGGTCCAGACTGGGGGGAAGCTTTGAGAGCTATTATGACTGTATTTTTGTTGTAAGTCCGAGGGCCTGGATTGTAAATTGTTATGTTAATGAAGATTAATTTAAGTTGTTATATCAGACTGTCTTCTTAGTTTTCATTTTCTGTTTCTATTTCTTGTCTGCATGTAATCTCTTTGATTTATGGATTCCTGAGGCGATGGAGGATCTGTTGTTGTCATGCCCATATTTCATCGCTCAGAAGATGTCCTATGTTTTTCTTCTTTTTTGGATCGTTGTAAACCCCCTGATTTCTAGATTCCTGAGGCGGTAGATGATATGTTGTCTTCTTGCCCATTTTTATGGTTTATCATTCAAACACTTTCTTCCTTTCTCCTTCCCACCACCACTTAAATCCCTTGTCTGATAGGGAGATTAAATGCCTTCATTAAGCAGACTATTTATGACTCCATATCCCAATGGTCCATCATTGATCTATAGTGATCTCTGTTGTCTTTTATTTCTTTAAAGTCTCGCAGACTCACCCACTCACACCCTTTTAATCCACACATAACTTATGGGTATCAATCTTACCTCTTCTGCAATCCAGGGGTGACTTCTGATGCTAAAATTTCTGGTGCCCTTGTCGGGGACGAAATTGAATATTTTCCCTGGGTAGAATGACAATGAGCTTATGATTCTGAAGATGCATTAGAAATCAGAACGATTGAATATTTCTACTGTGCACCTGACAAATCCATTGATGCGACTCCACTGATCCGAATCCACTATTTCAGTTGTGGATAGCCTCCAAAAGGTGATGTCAAGGGCTAGAGGATGACATCATAGGCCTCCAATAGGCCACGCCCAAGTGCAAGAGGGGTGAAATATCATCCTTGAGTGATGCCAAGGTTCCTCCAAAGGAAATGTCTTCTATCCTTGTGCACAAAGGCTACGAGTGTTCTGCCTAGCTTGTGGGCTTCTTAGCCCATGTATGTGACACACTGACCAAAACTTCTCAAACCAAGCCCATTTGTCCATTGTCCAAGGTCTTAAGAATGTGAGAGACACTATGTGAGGGTGTTGACTCACGATATGACTCACTTCTCTCCATAACACATGCCAAAATCCTGCAATAAGGCATAATATCCCGGGCACAACCCAAGATGTCTCTCAAAGAACCATCTTAGTGCCATTAAAAAAAAAGAAGAATATAAAAAGTAAACCAATTTTCATAATACACATTAGTCCTTAAATCATGCAAAGTAAGTTGATGCCTAAGATACAAGGCATGTAAATAGTTCACCCCAGTATCCCCTTCAAGCATCACCCAAGCCTAAGACCTTGTGAGGGTTACTAATTTTAAGTATGGGAGGGCCTTCATCCAGCCGTATTAGGTGTGCCACCTAGAAAAGAAATAAATAACCTAGGTAGAGGGATAGGTCCCGAGAGTGACAAGGGAAAGTAAAAACCCATCAAGAGTAAGTGTGGATATTTTATGGTTTAGGGTTTCCTTCATGGCTTATGGTGTCCATATCTATGCGTGCTTTTTTTGAGAGTGTACTTTCTCTTGAGTTACCCAATATTTGTGTGCCACATTTTTCCAAACCCCTTCATTATCTGTTTTTCCAATCCCTGATTTCATTTATAATTTGGAAATTTGAGGGTCCCCCTTTATGGATTTCCAAGATTTAGCATTATTTTTTTGGGATTGGGGCGAGCATTGAATGAGTAGATCTCAATTTGGATCGACTTTTGGTGGTCCTAATTTGCTATGTTCAATTTCATTTTCACATCATTTTCTCATTCTTTTATAGTAACTGCAATCTACCTCCAGGTCGTTAGCCCCCTTTTCCTAAGGGAATGGGCCATAACCAAAGTTTAGAATATGTGAAATGTTTTATAATGGAAAATTTTAAGTATGGTCAGGAGCGGAACATTACCCTTGGGAGCCCCCCCCCAGTATTACCCCTTTTCCCTGGGTGGTGAAAACACGAGACTAGGGCACAAAATCTTACCACCAAGGTGAAACAAAGAAACCAAGACAATTTCTCAAGCAAGTGATCCACTATCCAAATTGATCCAGATTTTATGAGAAGAACAAAATGAATACAAGAAAAAGTAGAATATAAAACAAAACAAAATATAAGACAAAGTAAACTAATGTTCATAAGAGACGTTAGTCCTTAAATCATGCCAAGTAATTTGATGCCTAAGATAAACACCATGTAAACAATTCACCCCAACATCCCCTTCAAGTATCACCCAAGCCCAAGAACTTTTGAGGGTTACCAATTTTAAGTATGGGAGGGCCTTCATCCATCCCTATTATTTTTTTCCACCTAGACAAGAAATAAATTACCTAGGTACAGGGATAGGTCCTGAGAGTGACAAGGGAAAGTAAAAACCCATCAAGAGTAAGTGTGAAGATGTTATAGTTTAGGGCTTCCTTCATGGATTATGGTGTCCATATCTATGAGTGTTTTTGTTGAGGGCGCACTTGCTCTTGAATTACCCAATATTTGTGTGCCACCTTTTTCCAAACCCCTTCATTTTCCATCTTTCCAATCCCTGCTTTCATTTATAATTTGCAAATTTGAGGGTCCCCTTTTATGGGTTTCCAAGATTTAGCATAAATGTTTTGGGATAGGGGAAAGCACTAAATGAGTAGAGCTCAATTTGGACCGGCTTTTGGTGATCCTAATTTTCCATGTTCACTTTATTTTTAGAGTCATTTTCTTATTCTTTTATAGTAGCTGCAATCTACCTACTGGCCATTAACCCCTTTCTCATGAGAGTATGGGCCATAGCCAAATTTTAGAATATGTGAAAGGTTTATGATGGAAAATTTTAAGTATTTTTAGGAGTGAAATGTTACCCTTGGGAGACTCCCCCAAAATTACCCCTTTCCCCTAGGCATTGACAACACGGGACTAGGGCATAGAAGCTGACCACCAAGGTGAAATGAAGCAACCAAGACAATTTATCAAGCAAGTGATCCACTATCCAAATTCAACCAATGATCCTTGTCCACATTCCCAATAAATTAAACACAACACCTTGCATGGAAAAAGGATTAACCATAACTCATGGTGACGTTGTATTACCATGTCCCATACCTCAGGTTGTTTGAATGTGACAAGCCTAGGTTGATCTGCGCTGAGAGGAAAATCAGAGGGGTTGTTGGGATTCCATTTGTGGAGATGTTGATCATCATCATCATGGTGTAGATCATGTTCTCCATTGCGGGCCTCAAGACATTATCTCCTTCAGTTACCCCTAGGCATGGGAGGTAACATCTAGCTCCAACATGGGTACATGTGCTCACCATAGAGCACATGAGAACCTTAGTATTTATGGTTGTCCAAGACCTGTAAAACTACACCCACTTCTACCAAAAAATCACTTTAAAAGTATATGTCGGTGGATGTTATCCATCGACTGTCTGTGATAATCCATACTGAAAAGAACATTTTTCCTTAACTATGACATGATAAAGCAAAATTCTCAATAATAAAATGAAAAAATGCAATTTCCTAACATGTATTCAAAATGAGAATGCAACATGTATATATGAAAATACAAGAAAATGAAACTACAGTAGCATGATATTCAAGATGCAATATATATACAAATGCAATGTAAAGTGAAAATGTCTAACCTAATCTACCTACTCTAATCTATGTTAGTTCAAGTCAAGTCTCTTCCTCATGATGGGGCTTGAGAAGGAACCCACTAACCGGTAGTGAACACCTCCTCCCCTGTAATGTGGATATGTAGTAGGAATCACTGATGGACT
>ML804411.1:218246-235063 GCA_009831015.1 Picea engelmannii
CTCCTCCCTTAAGTTCAATTTCTTCTTGTATTACTATGGTATATTATCTCAAGGGAGGGGGGTGGGACTCTGTTGTAAGAACATCATCTTGGCTCGATCTAATTAGTAAGTCCTTATCATATTTATTTCATATCCTAACAGATCCAATTTCCTTATCTTTGTACTTGTCTAGTTGTTGCTAGTAATATTCCCTTTTAGGCCACTCTATAACATCAAAATCCTCTTCTTAGATGAAAGGAAGGTCATATGGGAAAAAATATGGAAGGGCCTCCTTGAATACTTCATCGATCTCCTTAGTTTCTAGGTCAATGCCAATTTCCTCAACATGACTCTTTTCCATGGTCAATTTGGGTAGGTAAGGATAAGTATATTCATCCACAAGTATAGTAGCATAGGTCAAATCCATTTGTAAAGTAGCACCCAATGTTGCAAAAAACATTCTAGAGAAGAGAATTCCCCATACATCTAGAACATTTACAACCACAATGTCAATCGGGAAAACCATCTCGGGATATCGATCAAGGCAAACCTTTACATTTTCTATTACACCATGTGTGGGGATGGCCCTAGTTTCAATCTTGTGGACATTTCTATAAGGCCTTAAGGTCAACTTCTTCTTGTATTACCTTGGTATATTGTCTCAAAGGAGGGGGGTGGGATTCTATTGTAAGAACATCTTCTTGGCTCAGTCTAATTAATAATTCCTTATCATGCTTCTTTAATATTCTGACAGAGCCAATTTCCTTATCTTTGTACTTGTATATTTGTTGCTAGTAAACTTCCTTTTTAAGCCACTCTATAACATCAAAATCCTCTTCTTGGGTGAAAGTAAGGTCATCTAGGAAAAAATGTGAAAGGGACTCCTCGACTACTTCAGGGATCTCCTCAATTTCTGGGTCAATGTAAATTTCCTCAACATGATTATTTTCCATGGTCAAATTGGGTAGGTAAGAATAAGTATATTAATCCACAAGTACAGTAGCATAGGTCAAATCCATATATAAAGTACCACCCAACGTTGCAGCAAAATTTCTAGACAACAACATTCCCCATACATTTGGAACATCTACGACCACAATGTCAATCAGGAAAACCATCTCGAGATATCGATCAAGGCCTGCCTTTACATTTTATATTACACCATGTGTGGGGATGGATCTATATTCAATCCCACAAACATTTCTATAAGGCCTTGTGGTTTCCAAACCCAATTGCCTCATTACTTTCAGGGACATGATACTTGCACCTGCTCCTAAGTCAAACATATAATTATTCAAGATTTTTTTATTCATTTCTAATGAGGTGAAGAAAGACGGGTGTTTGTAATATTGTGTTTTGAAATGATTGGCTCGAAACATTATAGGAGGGTCCATGGGTTCAACTTGTACCTTGAATAATTTCTCAACTCTAATTTTCATTGAAGGAATATTAATGATATCTTTCAGAGGTACAGATACATAGATCTTTTCCAAGACACCATATATGTCAATATTCAAGTCAATATCATTAGTCTTTGGCAAAGTGGAACTAGGGAGACAATTGCTTGTTGGTGTAGGAGGAGGACCCTGTTGGGGAGGCTTAGGGTCACTGGTGGAGCTTGTAGTGCATTTCTTCATATTGTATATTCTTTTAATTCCTTCTTCTTAAGTCTCTCCCTTGACTCCTCATCCAGGTTTTTTATGATTTCCATCCTAGCCCTACTGGATGCTTCCTTTTTTCCTTCCTCAAGTTGTTCAGGTGTGATATTGAGGCGCACTTAAGGAGATACCATAAATATATGGTTTATAGCATCAAAGGTATTCATTTGATTGGGTTCCCTATTACTCATTGGGAATTCATATTCCCAATGAAAGTCTCTGCAAGGAAAGCACGAAGGGGTCTCCTCTTGACTTATAACATTTGAAGGATCTAGAGTATTTGTAACCCTTTGTTCATTTGAAGGCCTAGCTCCCCATGCTTGACCAGGATTTTGGGGTTGCCCCTTAAAAGGAGGATTGGGGCTTGTTGTTGTGCCCTTTACAAATAAGTAATTATGTTCATCATCAAGGTTTGGTTCTTGGTGAGGTCATTTATATATTCTTCAAGTCATGCCCATGGAGCGTTATTATCTTGAATGGGCTCATAGTTGTGTACTATCTTTGGTTTGGTATCATCCTTGGCTCTCGGGGAATAGAAAGGTTATACCTTGCATGATGAAAGAATAGCCTCAATTCTTGAAACCGTCTCTTGGGATTCTTGAATGGTCTTTGGACCCTTGTCTTTGAGTAGGTACACAAAGTGTCCTGCGAAAGCCTTGATGTAGAGGAAAATAAGGTAATATTTCCCAAGATGATGAGCGGTAGGTATTTGTTGAATAAAGTTATCAAAGTTGGTATCAAATTCTTTCACAGTTTCATTCTCTGATTTCTTGATCTCATTAAGTCGTTGTTGCGCCTCTTTTGTCACCTGAATGAGAAAAATAGAGGTGCTTACAAGTTTAGTTGGGTCAGCTAAGCAAGACAACAGTGAAGGAAAGGGTTAGAAAAATAAACATAAAAGACTAAAATAAGAATTAAACTAAGAAAGGAAATAACAACTAAACTATTGAGCATATGGACATAAGAACAAGAAACAAACAAGACTCGTGTCACCAATGGAAAGGATTGTATTAGTGAAAAGAAAACATCGAGAAGAAAGAGGACTTTGGGTCCCTTCTTCCTCCAAAGGAGGGCTCTTGGACCCCCACAATTGAGCTCTTCTTACAACTTTGAAACTTGAAAGAAATGGTGAAAGAATCCCAAGCTAACCCACTCAAAAGGTGATGTGGATTGCCCAAATGGAATGGTGCTAGTATGCCCTTGATGAGAAAAGAGGATTCCCCAAGAGAATAGCAGCAGCATAACCTTGCAAATGAATTCCTTGAAAATGTAGTGCACCCATGGCCTTGTTTTATAGCACCACTTTGAGGTATTATGCAACCAACTTTTAGTGTGAAAAGGGGTTGTTTAGGGCACCTTTGGGTCTTTGAATAGCCACCTAGTTGGATCCAGCCGAGATTTGGATGTCAAATCAACTTGGAAGTTGAACCAGAAGTGGGTGGGAGGCTGACCAATCTCATAAATGCGCCATTCTCAGGTGTGCACGACTTTTAGCGACCACAGTCACGCATCATGCGCATGTGCGCTTTTTCTGCGTTTCTGAATGGTGCATGTGCACGCACGCCTTGTGTAGTCATAGTGCATCTTGATTTTATAACTGGTTGTATAATTTTGGACCTTTTGGAAATTATTTTTTGGTAATTTTGGTCCATGGTTGGACTCATAGGTGTTTGAAGATGTTGGATTCCTGTAATCATTTGCAGATGAAATTTCAGTGATCGCTGCCAGAGGTATTGTTCGAGGGAGGATTTTATGTCGAGCTCCATGGTGAGTATCGGGGCTATGGATTCCCTGGTTCATCGCTTTGTAGCAACGATGGTTGTGAGGGTTTATGGGTCCCTCACGACTTAGCGGATCAGTGGTGGTTAGTTGAGGATTATGGGGAGGGCATTGACAGGAGATCATTTTTCCTGGGGCTTGATGTTGCATGCCAAGATGGTAGGGCAACTCGACAAGTGTCAGGTTGTGTACTCAGAGGATTTTGCCTTTGGGTCCATCTTGGTGGCATGGTTTTTGGAGAGGGTGCCGATGTTGCGCCCTAGAGTGTTATTGGGCGCACCTAGTGCACGAGAGCCTCGACTGATGCAGTGGTCGGGGATTTTGATTCGCCACGGTGGTGGGGAGGGTGGCCATTGTTTCACGACCGAGGCTGCACAGGTGTGGTAGAAGATGCCGCAGATCCTACTGCACTATCCATACTATGGGGTGGACTTCTAGGGTGATCCGGATATGGTGTTACCTCCAGGAGAGGTGTTCAACCACCGAGGTATGATATGATTTTTTATGTTTTGATATTTAGATAGTATAGCATTTGTATTATGTATAGATGGATGTTGATGCTATCCTTTGTTTGTTTGTATGTGTAGATGTGGGACCTCGCGGGCGTGAGGTTGAGTGGGTTAGAGTGTCATCTTGTCAGGGGCCGGTGAGGCCTCCGCGGGGAGAGCCATGGGTGGAAGAGAGACGATGACGCAAGGATGTTGAGGAAAGACCAGCTAGAGATGAGAGAGCGGCTAGGAGACGTTGTTTTGACGACCCTGGTGCAGGGCCATCACATGCTCCTTCGGCCAAGGCCGGGGGAGATTTCGAGAATATTCGTCGCCGCTTAGAGGCGGTGCTATAGGGTGTGCCTGAGGGCATGTGGTCATGCATCCAATATGAGGGTGTCCTAGATCAGTGTGTGGGGGTTCCATTGATGTGGTAGACTGTGGTTCAACGAGCAGTAGTAGTAGGTGCTGCGATGACTGGGCGGTTACCTCCAGGGCCGGAGGGACCGATAGCGAGTGGGGCACCACCTCCTGAGGGAGGGCCAAGTGATGGTACTCTAGAGGCACCATGAGTGTCTCTGTGTGTATTTTTATATATTATATAGGCTAGTGATCCCATTTGGTGTGGTGACACCATTTTTGTACCGAGGTGGTTCACTGGCTGACCGNTATATATATATATATATATATATATGGATATACATTTTGGGGTCTTTGTGATGTTCACATGTGTGTGAGAATTTTTTAATGTTGTGTATGATGTCTAATCTATATGCTGTGATAGACTTTTGATGGTTTATGTGTGTGTAAAGGTGTCTTGATGTGATATATGCCAATCTAGTATAATGTTAGCTAGGTTATCTGTAATGTAATTAAATTGTCTTGGAATATGTGTAAATGTAATGAAATCAAAATGTCGAGATAAAAGTCTAACTTGTAGGTATTTGCGAAAGAGTCAAGGATCGCAGACATGATACACATTGTTGAGCTAGAGGACGACCAGTTGAGAGTCAAGTAAGATGCTAAGGTGATGAATACGATGATGGCTGACATCAATGAGGAGACCAATGACGACAATGTACTTGGCTTGGTTGTTGGTTGTGGAACCCAAACATATGCCGCTGGAGTGGAGCAGTTCATGTGAGGGGGAATAGAGGGCCCAAGTAGCCGAAGTGAGATTCTGTGTCCAACGACTAGCACCGTCGGCGTAACCGATGTGGTAGGCCGATGGAGGAGGCATCTGTCAATAACACAAATGATAGTTTAGGTGTGAGGTATGGAAAAAATATTAAAAACACTATAAAAGAAAATAACCTAATGTAGAATGTCTATGCTCAGGCGTAAAATTTATTTAAGTACAACCCGTTGACGGGTTCTTTGAGAGAGAGGCCCTTGGGGGAAGCTAGGATGTATGCGCCTTTGGTGAGGCAATGTTGGGTAATGTAAGGGCCATGCCACCATGACTCAAATTTTCCATGACCGAGGGTATCGTGAGCGATATTGTAAGCAAGGACGAGGTCACCTTCATGAAATGAGTGAAGGTTGACATGGCGATCAAAGGTGGCTTTTGACCATTTTTTAGCTGCCTCATTGGTCTGTAATGAAGACAGACGATCTTCATCCAGGGACTCTAAGTGCAACAAACACTGCTCCATTGGAGCAGTGTCGGGTAATAGCTCAATTGTGGTGCGTAAGGTGGGGATTTCACACTCGATAGGAAGAGTGGCATCGACCCCGTGGACTAGATGAAATGGTGTGAAATTGGTGGCCATTTTCACGGCCGTACGGTCAACCCATAGCGCAGAAAATAACATATGATGCCAATTGGTCTTATGTTTGTTAACCATGCACTGTAACATGGTCTTGAGGACCTTGTTAACTGCTTCAACCTGTCTGTTGGACCGAGGGTAATATGGTGAGGAAAACTCGTGGGAGAATCCTAACCAGGATGAGAATTCGACGAAAATCTCATTCTCGAAATTTTTCCCATGATCAGAGACTAGTTGGAGTGGTACTCCAAAGAGGGATATGACGTGATTGAAGAAAAAATGTGTTGTAGTGTCAGCGATGTTGTTGAAGGTAGGCATGGATTTAGCCCACTTTGTAAAGTAATCGACTGCGACAACAATGTATTTGTGTCCATTGCTGGATGGAGGGTTGCAAGTCATGAAGTCGATGCCCCATTTACAAAAGGGGCCTGCAGTAATGACTGGGTGTAGAAGAGTAGGTGGTGCTCGTGCTTTGTTGGCATAAAGATGACATTTATCGCATCGCTTCATAACATGAATGCAATCATGAAACAATGTAGGCCAAAAGTAACCTGCGCGGATGATTTTTTGAGCGGTGGAAATCCTCGAGAGATGGCCCCCGCATGCACCACTATGGTAGTCATTCAAGACTTTATCGGCCTCGTCAATAGTCAAGCATCGACGTAGTATGGTGTCGACCCCTCGCCGATATAAGATATCTCTGATGAGGAGATAGTGGGGGGCTTGGTGGCGAATACGACGACGATCATCTCATGAGAGGTGGTTACCGAACTTTTGGGATCAGAGGTAGATGAGGAGGTTGTCGTACCAAGGATCATCCGAAGTGATGTAAAAGAGATGTTCATCGGGGAAGTCGGTATTGACGGGAGCATTGGTAGTATCGAAGGGGAAGGATGTGACGAGTTCGACGAGGATGAGAGATTTATTTCTCTTGGGTGTTGAAAATTTGACATTGTACTCCTGAAGGATAATGATCTATCGGGAAAATTTACCATTAATTTTCCAACGACTGAGAAAGTATTGCATGGGGTTGGACTCTGCTATGACTTTGGTTTTGCAAAGCATAATGCAATGTCACAGTTTCTGGACTGCGAGAATGATTGAAAGGGCTAGTTTCTCTTCGTGATTATACTTCAAAGGTGGCCCTGAGAAGTTTTTACTAATGTAGTAAATGACATGCTCACGATCATCATTGCCTATTTGAACGAGAAATCCTGCTACTGAGATGGTTGACGCTGATACGTAGAGGATATAGTCTCGATTATAGTCGGGTGAACTAATTAAAGGGGCATTGGAGAGTGCCATTTTAATATTGTCAAAATCTTTTTGGGCATGTTAATTCCAGTGAAATGGGATGTCATGGCATAGTAAGCGAAGGAAACAATGTGCTCGAGTGGCATAGTCTGGGATAAATCGCCGTAAAAAGTTAGCTTTTCCTTGTAGGCTCTGGAGTTGGCGTAAATTCTAGGGGGGTGGAATTTCTGTGATGGCTTGGACTTTGAGGGGATCCACGGTAATACCGCTTTGGGAAACGATGAATCCGAGGAGGCACCCAACAGTGACGCAGAACACACACTTGAGGGGGTTCAAGCAGATGTTGTAATGATGACACCTGTGGAAGATGATTCATAAATCACCAAGATGCTAAGTGTGTTTTTTGGATCGAGCTTTGAGGTCGTCCAACTATGCGAGGATGATATGATATGAGCCAGATCATGAAAAATGTATGTTATAGCCCATTGGAAAGTTGCACCAATGTTTTTTAGGCCAAAAGGCATGACACAATATGAAAAAGTACCCCAAGGGGTGGTGAATGTGGTTTTGTATTGATCGACTGGGTTGATTTGGATTTGGTTATAGCAAGAGGAACCATCCATGAAGGATAAAGCCTCGTGGCCTGCGCAGTCGTCGATAATTTGATCGATGAAAGGCGTTGGAAAGTTGTCTTTGGGACAGGCGTGATTGAGATTACGAAAGTCCATGCATACATGGATAGTGCCCTATTTTTTGTTAACGGGTACAGGGTTGGAAACCCATGAGGTATAGGCAATGGGGTAGATGAACCCAGCAACACGTAATTTTTCAATCTCGACTTTGATAGCCACTGCTTTGGATGGGTGTAGCAGTCGTTGTTTTTAGTGAACCAATGTGATATTAGGCCAGGTGTCTATGCGATGTTCGATAATAGAGGGATCAAGGCTAGGCATCTCTGTGTATGACCAGGCAAAAATATCCCGGTATTCTTGGAAGAGGGATTTGTAGGCGGTGATTTTTTGAGGAGTGCATGCGGTGCCAATGGTGATTTCCTCGACGACTCCATTTTTTATGGAAATATCGATTTTGATGGTGGGGGAAATGTTGGTCATATTGCCTTCTTCAAAAGCATCAGGGGCAGGGATGGGGTTGTTGAACCAGTAGATATGCCCTGATGGGATAAAATCCTTGGTTTCGACTGTGTATATGGGGTGTTGGTTAGGAGGCGTGAAGGCTTCCTATGAAAGGAAGAGCGCTCTATGGTGTAACGCATCCCATGGGTAGTCGAGGGTGGTTAATTCCTCGAGTATGTCCTCGTCACAGTAGAATTGTCGGGAATACAAGGGATTGAAAAGAGTGATATCGGTGAATATCACTGTGTGGTTGTCCTCTAGTGATGAAGAAGCAAGGGGAATGACGCAATGAGATTGCAATGGTTTGCTCGACATAAACCAAATATCGAGATACTGAGGATTATTAGTGGTAGTTGGGCGTAAAATTTCCGTGGGGAAATGAACGGGAGAATTGGGGGGATTTGGGGGTAAATCCTCGTATAAGTCATCCAAGAACCATGGAGGAATAGGGAGTGCTTCTGGTTCAGGAGAAAGAATATGAAGAATCTCTAGTGATGGGGTAATGTCAATCATTGATTCTATAGGGGGTGGATGAGTGTGAATCAAGGTCACTTGGCATTGCCTGTATTCAATGATCATAGGACATTGATATGTGAAATGATCTAAGGATTCACATAGAGAGAAAGGGCATCTCATACGTTCATTGACTAAAGTCGTGACATAATGGATGTCAGTGATATTTGGTGGGGATGATGTAGCTGGACTGGGTTCATGTTGGAAGCTTTGGCGTACTGCTACTAATGTCTATCAGAATTGAGATAGCACGGGGAAATGGTGTGTATAATGGCCATATTCTGAACATATGGCGCAAGCGAATTTGGTTCGAAGTCCTTTGCTACTTATGTTAGGGGAGTTAGCGGCAGTACTTGATAAAGTGATGAATGGTGATGGTGTTTGATTGAGTTGAATTAGGTTACATAACTCGAGTAGAGATGGGCATTTGTTGGTTGGGTGTCCATCTTTCTCACATAGCGCGCAAGGAGGTTGGACGCGTGGGGGAAGTGGAGCTGTGGGATCCTTCTTCTTTCACCTGCCCCCAGCTATGGTAGGGAGGTTAGTGAGTGGGGGAGTAGGGGGTATGGTGGGAGTGAGTATGGGAATCTGCATTGGGATTCCTTCTGTTTGGGGGGGAAGGGGTGGTTGAGGAACCATCTCTGGTTGATGTAAATACCATACTAGGATTTCCAGCACCATATTAGGGAGGGTAAGCGTTGCGGCTACTTGGAAATCTTGTACGCTTGATGGAGGGTAAAAGAAGGGGATTTGAGTAATGGCTTGGGGAACTGTCTCCCAAACTGGGATATGGCCTTGGGGTGAGGTGGAATCGTGAACTAGTGGAGTCAATGAGTTTGCAGGAGGCTTGTGAGGGAGGGCTCTATGACTAGTGGGACGTCAGATATGAGAGAAGCCTCACTGGGGGGAAGGGTATCTTCAATGTCAGTTCTTTTGGACGAGACAACACATACCTGATTGGAAGGATGAATGAGCGGTGGTGCACCAAGGTAAGTTCCTAACAAGGATGGGTCTTTGAAAATTCTGGGCCCCATTTCAATGAGTGGGTACACCTCAGGATTAGTATGGACGAAAGGGAGAATGTTATCGATGTTGGCAGAAGGGTTAGGATCATAATGTGAAACTTGATCAATGGTAATGATTTTCCCGTTATGGGGGAACATCATGGTTCGAAAGACAGAAGAGGAAACGACCTTCATAGAGTACATGTAGCTACGACCGAACAAGATATTGTAATCGAGTGGGGCGTTGATAAATTCAATGTCGATGAGAATGGTCTTGCCCCCGAGTTCGACAGGGACATTTTGGAAGAGCCCTTTGGGAGAAGATGGTCGCTCGTCATAAGCTCTTAAGGTAATGGCAGATGGTATGAATTCAGGGGAACCAAGTTTCTTACATACTGACTTGGACATGATGCATGTGGACGCACCTTCATCAATGATGCACTGATGGACTGTAATGTTCCAAATTTTCACTGGGATTTGAAAAGTGATGAGAGCAGGGAGATGAGGTTCTCCACTATCGAGATCAAATGTGATGAGTTGAGTATCCACAAGGTCGACTGCCCCCAAGGAGGAAAATAATGATTTCCACTGAGTGGGACAAGTTTGAAGTACTTCTAAGACTGACATTGTAGTTGGGGACTGTGCTAAGTCATCGACCAAACTGTAATTATGAGCCGCCCTAGCCTGCGGGTTGTGGAAATTCCTACGTAATGAGATGCGAGGGATGCGAAGAGGTGTTTCTGTGTTAGGGCGAGGAATCATCAATGGGGGTCCCGTTGGTGCTGGGATTGTTTCTGGGGGAGTGGGAGGAGACTCAACAGGTGGACAGTATTGACGACTACGTGTCTGTAGAAGGAATTCTTCCTCACTAGTGAGGAGGATAGTATGATTTGTGGGATTGCTCGGGTTGAGAGATTGTCCCAACTATGGTGGGGTAGGCTGCATGTCCTGTTGGGTGTTCATCACTCCTTGGTGTAGAATGGGGTTCTACAACAAGACTAGGGGTGGTTGTTGTACGTATTGTTGTGGGGCTCACTGAGGGGCAGGCGATGCTGGAGGATGTGGTCCATTTACTGAGTCTTTCATCCGTTTAAAATCAACGATTTGGGGGCAATGATGAGTATAATGACAAAACTCACCGCAAAAGGCATAGGGGAAGTTGGTTCAAAGGTTATTTTTACTTTTCCCTTGATGCCTGTTGTTGTTCCCCCCCTGGGGGTTCTGCATCCCTTGGTTTTGGTTGCCACTAGTAGGCTGGCTCTGTTGGGGGTGATTTCCGCCTTGGCCTGGGTTGTTGTTGTTCCAGTATTTCCCTTTATTTTTGTCATTATTCGACTGAAGGGTTGGGTTTTCCATATTCATATGTTCAAAATTTTGATATTGCTGAATGGGAGAGGGTTGAACAAAATTAACCCCATCATGAGGGTGTCCTTATGGTGGAGCTATGGGCTGTGGAAGGCCAGTAAATGGAAAGTATGGATTATTTTGTGTTAATGATCTGTAAGGTACATAGGAAGGCATGGCGCTTTCGCTATTACTTAGAGTATAAGATGAGGTAGAGGGAGTACCAGAACTTGTTTTGATAGGTGGGCATATTGTGGGTGTCGACGGTGGCTTGCTCATGGGTGGAGGAAGGGCAACAGGGTATGGTTGTTGATAAGTGGGTGGGGGATAATAAGGGGTTCCTCCATATGCCAACAAATATTGAGGTGTGCCATACATTGGTGGTTGTTGGGGTTATGGATTGTGGTGCGTGGTGTTACCAATCAATCCGTCTACTGAGTGAGACATCCCGGGTTTATCTTTTCCAAATGGCACGGGTTTTGGGAGATCAGGAAGTACTATGTACAAGTACCCTGATTGTGAATAGATGAGGTCGTATTGTTGAGCCTTACTGATGGATTCTTCTTTTGATTGAGGGATGGTGGAAGCTACATATTTACCGAGGAGAGAGACAAGTGATTTGAAAAACCAATCAAGACATTGTTGTTTGGTGGTTTCTTCTTTGCACAAACTACGTTGTCGACGCCACTCGTGAATGTGATCAGCGATATGTGTGGCCGAGGTTTGTTTAAAATTAGAGAGTAGTTCAAGACCATTTTCATGGAAAATTGGTAATTGGAAGAAGGTAAAAAATGCTTTGGCCAAGGACTTGAAAGTCGCATGGGACCCCGATTTTTTGTCTACGTACCATTTGGCTGATGGGCCAGTGAGTGTGCATTGGAATAATCGTAGTTGGATGGAATCATCCATAATGTTGTTGGAAGAGCACCATAAGTGGAAAGTCATGACACGGTTGGCAGGGTCATCTCCTACCTTTCCTTCAAACTTGGGGATATCTGAAGGTAGTTTGGTAGGCATTGCAGGCCATGTGGGGTCATGCAATATAGGATCATTTGTGAGTTTTCTTAGATCTGGTATGTTGAGAGAGGCCAAGTATGACATCTGGAGTAGTGGTGGAGGATTAATTCCAGCCATGGTGTGAGTGGTTTGTGAACCTGACCCTTGGGGAGGACTAGGTGGGTTTGTACTTCTCCCTTAAGAGGAAGTTGGCCCCTCTCTTCTGTGTAAAGGAGAGCGAGTGGACGGTGGACCTTGGGAATTGGACCCAAGTAAGGTGGAACCAAGCAAAGCTAATCCTAAGACAATGGCACTCACCAGAGTGTGAGAAGGTGGAGCTGATGAGTTGGCAAGACTAGGAACTCCTCCTAGAATAAGAGGGAGTTTTAGCAAGCATCTAAAATGACGGGGGTTCTGTGGGTCCCCTATGATGTCCAACTAGCTGAGTGAATGTGTGAAAATGGTGAGAGCAAAATAAACAAGAGCCTTTGTTGCAATTCTTGATCTTTACATGATATATATCTAAATCAAATGTAATCAGAAGTGCATCATACATAAAGTGTTTTGATAAAGAAGCATATATGTGGATAAGTGGATTTTTTCCGCATGGGGGAACAAATAAAACAAATGCTTGTGTCCTAAAAGACGTAACGTCCTTCCTCTCAAAATAACATTGGACCTTCCAATAGCACTCGACAGTGGGGTCTGAAGCCACTGGAAGAGGAACTAGTGAAGGATGAAGCAATTGGTTATAATGAGGGGTAGAGGGGGCATATCCCGAAAGAACTGGCGATATTTTCCAATATCCACACAAAATCTGATTAAGGTGCAATTGCAGCCCACAATTGCCACCTGGGTAGATGTCCTAAAATTTGGTCACTAGGTACCTCAGTCAAAGTGCGACATTTAGATTTTCGGCCTAAGAAATGGGTCACGGGTTGGATCCCGTGCAAGAGGTGGGTGCCTCAAGGGGGGACGCACAGAACAACCAGATCTCAGCCTTCAACCCTTCATGGGTATCTCCCTACCTTATGGTGTTAGGAACACTTGAGTTAGAGTATTTAAAGTTCCCTTTTTGACAACTTCTATTGTTTTGAAAATGTGAGAACCAGATAACGGGGAGTTATTTGGATGCCTATCCCCAAAATCCTACCTAGACTAAAAGATTTCTTTTGGCACCTCCTGTGGAGGAAAAATTAGTGAGTTTTTAGGAAAATTTTAGATGTGGTTGTTTGAGAGATTGGGGGTGTGAGCCAATCTTGTTGGAATTAAGTGGGATTGGATAGTTTCATCAATAAAAGGGTGGGGTGTTTCAGAATCCCTTTGGATAAAACTTACTTCAACCTCCACGTTTCGAGATAAAAACTATGTGAGTGAGAAGTGACTTTTGTGTGTGAATGAGTGAAAGTGTGCCAATGTTTAAATGAATTAGGTTTCACCTTGCTGCATGTGGACTTCGCTTGGTCCTTACAAGTCTTTGATTACCTAATTAACTAAATGTCTTTGGTACAACCTTGCGGAATTCAAAAGTCCCTAGGAAGCTAGCATGTGGACATGTGGGTCCTTTACTATTCCTTTGACTCCCTAATGTGATTTAATCTAAGAAATCTTTGAAACTATCCTAGATTGTGATCATGTGGGCATGTATGGGCCCGTTACAAAACCTTTAAACTTCCCCAGTGATTTGATCTAAGGAAGTAAATTTCAACACTATCCTATCTTTGTAGCATGTGGGCATGTATGGGCCTATTACAATCTTGATATGTGTTTGAAAAATAAACTAAGAGGAGTCCCGAGGGGGTTGTTGTCCTCTCCTAAAGGTTTAGTCTTTTTAAGGGAGATGAAATTGTCCTACAACCTTTTTCTGATTCTCAAGATCACTTTGAAGCGCGAGAGAAGAGCATACTCAATGATTGATATCCAATTTCTGGTCCCAATGTAAGTTTTATGTGATTACAAATGATTCCAACTTATACTCTTAGTCAAAGAAAGCCATCCATGTGGAAAAATGAAAACAAAAGAGGAAATAATGATTTTAAACCCCCTAAGTGCCTATGTGTTTTTGACTAATCCCTTTATATGGAGAGGGAACTAAGTGTGGTGCAGATTACAACATGCATGGAATCATTTGTTTAAGAAGGCTAGGGGCCTTCCACAAATCACAAAAAGGCTTACAATGTGTATTTTTTTGCTTAGGTGCGCGGGTCTTAGAGTAGACAGAGGCACACTGAGCGCCAATGTGCGAACCGAAAAAGAATTTTGGGCGCAGGTGTGTGGAAGGCGCTGAATAACACAGTAATTTTGGCGCACATGCGCACGATGCACGACTGTGGGCCAATAAACCCGCGCACACCTGTCACATGGCCATGAAGAAAATTTCGGATGGAATTCTCTCCATTCAGCTTTGAATTGGATGTTTTGCAGGTTGTCTTGGGTCGGTTATGGTACTTGCAGATTAAATAAACCGAAAGAAGAGCTAGAATAACCCAAATGGGGTAGGAAATTGATACCTATCCCCAGTGGAGTTGCCAATCTGTTGCGCCTCTTTTGTCACCTGAATGAGCAAAATAGAGGTGCTTACAAGTTTAGTTGGGTCAACTAAGCAAGATAGCAATGAAGGAAAGGGTTAGAAAAATAAACATAAAAGACTAAACTACGAATTAAACTAAGAAAGGAAAGAACAACTAAACTATTGAGCATAAGGACATAAGAACAAGAAACAAACAAGACTCCTGTCACCAATGGAAAGGATTGTATTAGTGAAAAGAAAACACTGAGAAGAAAGAGGACTTTGGGTCCCTTCTTCCTCCAAGGGAGGGCTCTTGGACCCCCACAATTGAGCTCTTCTTACAACTTTGAAACTTGAAAGAAATGGTGAAAGAATCCCAAGCTAACCCACTCAAAAGGTGATGTGGATTGCCCAAATGAAATGGTGCTAGTATGCCCTTGATGAGAAAAGAGGATTCCCCAAGAGAATAGCAACAACATAACCTTGCAAATGAATTCCTTGAAAATGTAGTGCACCCATGGCCTTGTTTTATAGCACCACTTTGAGGTATTATGCAACCAACTTTTAGTGTGAAAAGGGGCTATTTAGGGCACCTTTAGGTCTTTGACTAGCCACCCAGTCAGATCTAGCCGAGATTTGGATGTCAAATCAACTTGGAAGCTGAACCAGAAGTGGGTGGGAGGTCAACCAATCTCATAAATGTGTCGTTCTCGGGTGTGCACGGCTTTTAACGACCACAGCCATGTATCGTGCACATGTGAGATTTTTCTGTGTTTCTGGATGGTGCATGTGTGCGCGCGCCCTGTATAGTCATAACACATCTTGATTTTATAAATGGTTGTATAGTTTTGGACTTTTTGGAAAAAAAAATTTGGTAATTTTGGTCCATGGGTGGACTCATAGCTGTTTGAAGATGCTGGATTCATGTAACCGTTTGCAGACAAAATTTTAGTGATAACAGTCGTGTCAACAACAACTTTGGATCTTCTTTGGTACTCCATCTTTGAAGAAAGGTCTCCTCGAGTTGATCCATAATAGAGTTACATTTATCCCGATATTATTAGATTTATCATGATAATATCGCCAAACACAATCTTGCCGATAAGATCACAAGAAATTATCGCGAGAAATTCCCCTGAGAAATTCCTGATAATATCGCGAGTCGAAGGAAATTATCAGCCTGCTAAGTTTCCACACGCCTTTTGGATTATAAAACTGGTTTTGGGGTTTTATTTCCTCATTTTGCAAATTTTTCTTGTGGGGTTTGAGCTCTAATGGTTTTGTAACCATTTTCCATCAAGCAAACAAAGAAAAATCCATAGTTTTCGATGCCATCAAGTAAGAATTTTTGGAGTGGGGATCTACTCCAATCTACCATATCCATTGAACCGTGTATATAAACAAATTTATGCCTTCATTTTGTTTGTTTTTCAAGATTTAGTATAAGGTTTGCATGTCCATTATATATAAATTGTTTTCCCCATTTTTAATGGAGTATTTAACAATGATGTAGGTATGGTAGTTTAATTGTAGCATTTTTGAAGTTTTTTCGTCGATTTAGATTCTAAATTTCCCCCANTTAATCAGTGATCCACACATTTCAAAATGCCAAAACCATTGGACCCAATATGGGAGTATGGTATACTTTATGATGGCCATAACATAATGAGGTTTAATTACAAGTTATGTGGTATGGAAATGTTTGGTGGCATCAGTCGCTTGAAATACCACCTTGCCAAAATCCTAGAGAATGATGTGGATATTTGCAAAGCATCTAGACTAGATCTTGTCCACATTTCTAATCAATCCATTTTTGAAATGAATAAGAAGAGAGATCAAAGGGAATAAACAAGTCTTGAGTTTGGAAATAGATATGGAAGCACCTCAGGAGTGGGGAAAATCAAATCCTTGGGCTCACATTCCACAATTCCAAGCCCCTCAACATCCTCACCTTTCTTTGTGTCGACGTCAGTGCCTAAGGGGAAACCTTCTATTCGGTCGATGGTGAAAAAAAAGGAGAAGGAGGAAGTTGACATGATTGTTTCTAGATGTTTTCTATGGAGTGGAATACCATTCAACATTACCAAGAACAACTCATTCTGCCACTCCATGTTTGAAGGTGCTGCTATTGTTTGTCCATGATACAAGGTACCTTCTTTTAATGACTAGAGAGAGCCTCTCCTTCAAGGGAAAAATACCGATTTCACAAAGATATTGGGAGAGATGAGGGAATCATGAGAGATCACATGATACACCATTATGTCAGATGGTTGGACATATGGGAAGGGCATGTCCATTCTCAATTTCTTGGTTAATTGTCCCAAGGGTCAATGTTGATCAAATCTATTGATGCATATGCATATGTTAAATATGCACAGTTATTATGTGAGT
>ML804411.1:239857-252274 GCA_009831015.1 Picea engelmannii
CAATTGGCTAAAGAAGGTATTTCTCCTTGTATCCTCATAGTGTGCTATCATTTCTTCCATGAAAATTGTCCAAGTGACGAGTGATTTGCGAGAACAAAGTCATCGATACCATACAAATTGATTAGGTTCTAAATATAAAGAAGCAATTCGTACCTTTTTTGTATGTGGCACATTGTGTAGATCAAAGAATTGCTCCATTTGAAGTATCCATGTGATTGGGTCCTTGCCATCAAACTTCCTCATATCGATCTTAGGAACGTGGTTGGTCTTAAACCCAAAGTTGGAGTTTCTCCATTCTTTATTCACCTTCCTTTTGTCCTCATCATGAATTTCATGGGATGCATTTTCACTTTCAGGTGTCTTCTCTATTACAAAATGTTTCAATACTTCCATGATCTCCTCTTTTAAACCATCCATCTTTGCCTGCAACTTAGCTTCCATCTCTTGTAGTTCATCTTTTGTTACTATCTTATTTTGTAAATCATTTATGTCCCTACGCATTTCTTCACCTTCATCAAGAGTCCAAGTAGGATTGTATGGAGGCTTATTTGGTGTAGAAGTTCCATTTTTGGGTGGCATGCTGGCCAAGTATCACTTTTGAACCTTGATTTTGAGGTGGTTCTGCTAGACAATCTTTCTTCTATTGTATCTCCCAAGTTTCGACCCTTCTGGGTATGAAACTTTCTTTTATGTAGTTCTCTGATATTTCTTCTCTGCAATTCCACAGGTCTGATCAAAATGGGATTTGCCAATTGGAATTTACGGTAACTTCCCCACAACTTGCCGATTTTTGGCCTTTCCAGGAGATCTCACTTGTATAGCGTGCCCCACACAAAATAATTGATATACAATTCTTAAACTTGTACCAGAAATACTACAAACTGTCCGTGATCCAATGAAACCAGTCCCACTCAATTTGGATACTCTAGGAAGAATGTATGATTGTTTTACCTGGAACACCTTCTTGAGACTAGTCAATAGGACTAGTCAGATACCCTATCTTACACAGGGTGTATCTACAAATTTAAGATGACCCAGAAGCTGAAATTTTTACCACAGATACCTTACTAATTTATATGAATAGCCTCCAGAGTTCAGGGTTTGAAACATTACAAAAAATATTTTATAGTGAAAATTCCGCAATGACTCATTTCAGGATGATTCCAGAACCCTATCTTGTATAGGCTGTATCTCTGAAAGTATAAGGCCTAAGGAGATGAAATTTTAACCCAACATACATTGATCCATCTACTAAATATCCTCCAAGCCATTCCTTCTGAAACATTGTAGAAAAAACGTTATAGCAAAAATTCCAAGGTGTATTAGATGTAGCAGAGAAACCCCAAGACCTTGAGCTCTGATACCATATGTTAAGAACCAAATATCAATATAGCATAGAAAAACCTCAAAAAAAGTACTCAACGCCTTGAAACAATTTTAGATAATAAGCCTCTTTGAGGGGGAAACCTCCTTTTACCCCACTTAAATGTTCAAGTACAAGATGATTCCAAATGAAAATGTCTTCTTGGTATATATACGAGACTAGGAGGTATAATTACAACTAATGCAATAAATCCGACATAAATAAAATAACATTACTAATGTAATATGCCCCAATTAAGGGGTAATGAGCCAATATTAGGGCTTAATAAGATATCCATCGGTACTCTGAGGACAAGGGGGAAGAGGGATTCACTAAATGAGCCGAGATATAGAGTGTGATTAATGAGCGATGGAAAAACACTCTCCATCATCGGATTCATGCAATAGAGCTCTACCTCAACCCCGCATACTCTTATGCATGTGGATTTAGGTTTCATGTAGAGGTTATGGATGGATTTTCCCAATGTGTTCAAAGGATGGTGTTGACTCCTGTTGAACGCTCCGAGATTTCCAAACAAATTCAGATATATAAGATGAGTGTTTGGACATTTGGGTATGAGCTGGCTATCCAAGACAGGACCCCTATGATGCCAGGTAAGCTACAATTTATTTCAAACTTTCAAATTTCAATGTCTTTACTTTCTATCTATTAAATATTTGTTACTCAATGGGAATACAATTCATTCTCTTTCCTTTCCATTTATTTGCTATATATGTTTGGTTGGAAAAATATGGCAGTAGAATCCTCGAGTTGAAAAAAAATTCCATTCAGGTGCTGAGTCAAACTTGCAACTATTCAGGGTGTCAGGGAAATAGGAGTGTCTTTGAAAAGATACACTCCAAGAAGCACAACAGGTTAGAAATGTTCAAATTAAAATTTTAGTTTTTATGATCTCATTAATTTTAATTTATGCCCATGGGACATCATGATTCATCCTCTAATTACAAATTTTCCTTCATACAGATTATATGTCCACTGCCTCAATGACATGGTCTATGTCTACTACAATTTGAGGTTGTGGGTGAAGTAGATAAACAAAGTACCCAACATTGATGCCATTGTATTGGATTCAATTGACACCACGATTCCGTGGAGGGTAGAAACCAAGGAGCCTATCATGGAGGAGGAAATTAAGTGGTTGGAGAATGATGTTGATGAGTTGGAGGGGGAGGAGGTATCAAAGCCATAGGATCTTCCACTTACAGGAGAAACAAATTTGGAGCAGCAAGAGAACATTGAGAGTTTTTCTGAGCCAGTGCCACAACCTCCACAGAGAGTCGAGAGAATGCCAATTAGGGGAAGAGGTGGAAGACATCCCACTACATATTCCACCTTAGAATCGTTATCACCAGGAGTTGCACCTACCACCTCATGATCAACCTCAACACGTCCACCTACTGCTTCTAGAGGAAAAACACTAGCGATGACCTTTTCCCATAAAGGGTGTAGAGGGAATCGTTGATGTCTTAGTGCATCATGATTAACCTTGTATGCTTGTAGTATATAGATTCCTCATGATAATAATCTCATGAGATACATTTTTTTTTTGTTTGATGTGATTTTGTATTATCTTATTAGGAATTTTATGACCCAAGAGTCAAGACATATATCATATTCAGTATTGATGTTTGATGTACCACTTGACATCTTATATATATTATATTGCAGTTTTATTTTCATATTTATGTGACAATGTGTTTCTTTTATGTTGATGTTGCTTTAGAAGTTTAAAAAGTTGAAAAAAAATGATTATTTTTGTATTTTTTTAAATTTTCCCAATAATTTCTGATAATTTTCGATAATTTCCCTGATATTACCAATAATTTAAATTTTGGACCCCTGACAACAAATTCCCGATAATTATAAGTGTAACATTGATCCATAATATTGATACTCTTATTAGGGAGACCATCATACCATCTCCTAGCAACATTGGTAGGAGTGGCCGAGAAAAGTTTCATTACCAAATATTTGGTGTCATCACTCACAAGATTAAATTGAAAGAAGGCCCAAAAGTTACTCATATGTTCTTCACCAGTGGTCACATAATTACTAGGAAACTTGGGCAGCCATTTCTCATACTTTGGAGGAATTTTTCGAGGGTATCCTAGGATAGCAGACATTTCCAAGGGCGCCTTGAAGATATTGGATGCCCATTTCTTTTGAGCCATTGTAGGCAAATGAATCTTTCCACCAAACAAGGATTTCACTACAGGTGAGTTGTGGGGAACCCTTCTCTTGTAAGTGTTAGGAGGGTTAGTATACCTCCTTGAAATTTTTGGAGTCGCCAAATGATCCCCCTTAGATAATCAAAGGAAGGTTAGGGAATCCCCTCAATGGAATCTCCAGGTAAAATTTGAAGATAAGGGCTTCAGGAGAAAGTTTACCAAATATATTTCATTGAGGAGAATGAATCAATCCTCCCGGGAACAACACCAAAATGTTATCGTGGGATTTGTCCTTGTGCAAAGCCCCACTACAAGTCTTCAAATCTTGCGTAACTACAGAAGATCCTACCATTTTCACCTTAGTAAGAAATTCCCACATTTTAGTGATAGAATAGGTCCAGTACCACAAGCGAGGATTCCCTAGTGACCTCAAGGGATCAAAGTAGCAAGTATTTTAGCCAAGCCTACCACCCCCTCTCTTGATCACCGAGTAAAAGGTCTAGGTCAAGGAAATCTAAGAGGTATAAGGTTGTTTGAGTACCCGCCTGGAACAATAACACTTTATAGAATTTAAATGATTATTTCCAAGTTCAAACAAGCAATAAATGCCTCTTAAAGACTCCAGGCATGAAAAGTTGTTATGGTTGTTATGAATTTGCATAAATGAACAATAAATAAATTATAATAGCAGCAAAAAATATTTATTAGAAATGAAAAATTGACAAGGAAAACTTAGCACAAATCCACTAGAACAATATCCAATTGTTAGATGCAATTTCTGAAAGAGTTCGACCACCAATAAATGAGTGTATTCAGAAAATTAAAGAGTTATCAGGTGGTTGTAGCAAACTTTTGCAACAACAACAAGTTTACTAGCAAGTTAGTTAATGTTTGTGTTAGTAAAATTAGTACAGAGATTAAGAGAGTGTTTGTTGATCAATTTCACCACAAGAGAGCTATGTAACTGATACCTCATGTCAAATCACCTCCAGAACCACACCATCCATCAAACCCTAGCCTCCAAAGGTGAAATCAAGGGATAGAGGGTGATGTCATAGGCATCCAAAAGGCCACGTCCAAGTGCAAGAGGGGTGTAATCTCATCCTTGAGTGATGCCAAGGTGCCTCCAAAGGAAATGTACTCCATCCTTGTGCATAAAGGCTCAAGGTTATCTTCCCATCCTATGGGATTCTCTGCCCATGTATGTAGCACACTGATAAAAAATGCTCAAACCAAGACCATTTTTCCATCCTCCAAGGTCCCAAGAATGTGAGAGCCACTATATGAGGGTGTTGACTCACCAGATGACTCACTGCTCTCCATCACACATGCCAAAATCCTACATTAAGGCATAATATCTCGGGCAAAACCCAAGATGTCCCTCAAAGAACCATCTCAAGGACATTCAAAACAAAGCAGAATATACGACAATAAACCAATGTTCATAAGACATATTAGTCCTTAAAATCATGCAAAGTAAGTTGATGCCTAAGATACAAGCCATGTAAACAATTCACCCCAGTATCCCTTTCAAGCATCACCCAAGCCTAAGACATTGTGAGCGTTACCAAGTTTAAGTATGGGAGGGCCTTTATCCATCCCTATTAGGTGTTCCACCTAGACAAGAAATAAATAACCCAGGTAGAGGGAAAGGTCTGGAGAGTGACAAGGGAAAGTAAAAACCCATAAAGAGTAAGTGAGAAGATGTTATGGTTTATGGTTTCCTTCATGGCTTATGGTGTCCATCTCTATGAGTTGTTTTTTGAGGGTGCACTTTCTATTGAGTTACCCAATATTTGTGTGCCACATTTTTCCAAACCCCTTCATTAGCCATCTTTCCAATCCCTGCTTTCATTTATAATTTGCAAATTTGAGGGTCCCCCTTTATGGATTTCCAAGCTTTAGCATTACTTTTTTGGGACTGGGGTGAGCACTAAATGAGTAGATCTCAAGTTGGACCAGATTTTTGTGGTCCTAATTTTCTATGTTCACTTTCTTTTTAGCATCATTTTCTCATTCTTTTATAGTAACTACAATCTACCTCCAGACCATTAGCCCCTTTCTTTTGAGAGTGTGGGCCATAACTGAAGTTTAGAATATGTGAAAGGTTTTATGATGGAAAATTTTAAGTATGTTCAGGAGTGGAACATTACCCTTGGGAGGCCCCCCAGTATTACCTCTTTTCCCTGGGCGGTGAAAACACGAGACCAGGGCACAAAATCTTACCACCAAGGTGAAACAAAGAAACCAAGACAATTTCTCAAGTAAGTGATCCACTATCCAACTTGATCTAGATTTTATGAGCATAAAGAAATGAATAAAAATATATATTATTAACAAAGAGATACAATGAACAATAACATATATATAGTAAAACTTGGCTTCTATTCAATAAAGAAATATGCTAAAACTGTAAAATGCAGACTAAAACAAGCTTGCTAGAATGGTGGCGGCTTATCTATAAGAAGAGATGTGACAGTTGTGCTCATTTGCAAGAATATGAGTACAATGAGGCTCCAGAGGCCTTTTTACATCAAACATGAATTCCAAAATCCTAGACATCCAAAAACCTAACCCCAGGAGATGAAGCGCCAAAAGTCATGTGGGCCCCGTTGGGGTAAGTTGGTACATCAACTTCTTGGGGTCGTAACTTTTGCATACGATCTTTGTTTTAGGTTCACAATATCCTATTGGAAAGGTCAATCCGAGGAATACACATTGTGTCATCACACTATGATTTTGTTTACAGTGTGACTATGGCAAGCCCAAAAAACATTGTTTAGGGCCTAAAAACGACCCCGGAAGTTCAAGACCCAAAAAGCTAGGAAAATAATTGCCAAAATGAAAATTGCATTTGAGTAATTTGGAATAGGTGGGTGAACACTGATATCCACCTGTATCAATCCTCCCCCCTTAGGAACAAATGGTCTCCATTGTGTTGATTTCCCCCATCAAATGAGGAAATTTTTGTTGAATTTGGCCCCAGGTGAGCCACTTGCCTTGGTGCAGGATCTACCCTGCTTTGAAAACCCAATAAAGTTGGATCCTTTGTTGGCGAGTGTCCTTGACCTATGTGTCCACAACATGATCAGTGGATTCTTGTTCCATGCAATCAGGGTTGAGCTATGTTGGTGTCAATTATTTTTTTATCTCTAAGGTATCCAATAGTGGTGGAAAATATGGCTGAAGGAGGTCCACATTAAATACTGGGTGCAAGCCAAGGAAGGGGGGAATGTTGAGCTCAAAATCATTGTCTCCCACAACATTGGTGATGGTGTAAGGTCCATAGTGGAGTGGAAAAAGCTTCCGATGGGGCCTTGTAAGGCGTTCTTTCTTCAAGTGCAACCAAACTTTATCTCCCACTTGAAACTTGCGTGGTACCTAGTGTTGATCATGGCACTACATGTACTTGGAATTGGACTTATATAAAATATCCTAAACTTGTTTGAGCATGGGATGAGTCTTCCTGGGTGGCCGCAAGGGGTAGTGCAACATCCATGGGACCCAATGGTTGAAATCTCAACCCCACCTGAAATGGGTTGTGGTCGGTTGAGCTATGTATGTCTCTATTGTAGTTGTGTTGAACATAGGGAAGATTCCCATCCCATGTGTGGGGATGCTTGGAATTATACATGCATAGGATATGCACAATAATCCGATTGATGACCTTGGTTTGGCCATCTATCTAGGGGTAGAAGGTAGTGGATTTGGTGAGCTTGGTGTCTAGCAGTGACCAGAGGCTCGACCAGAATGTGTTGAGGAACTTCTTGTCCCAATCTGAGAGGATGTTTTGTGGTATCCATAAATGTACCCACACTTGTTCGAAGAAGAGCTTGGCAGTAGCCTATGTTGTGATTTTCTTCTTGTAGGTGGCCATAATCGCCATTTTAGAAAAATGGTCAACCACCACAAAAACACATTCATTTCCCCATTTGGTTGATGGAAGGCTTGACATTTAGTCCATCGAGATTCATAGATCCTTTCAGGAGTAGGAAAAAGGGGTGTACATGCCTTGTTTCTTAATGGCCAGTTTGGAAATGGTGCATGCAGTGTAGGACCTGATATACCTGCTGACATCCTATTGAAATTTCGACCAATAGAAATGTTGTTGCAACAAGCCACTGTCTTTTCTAAGTCGAAGTGTCATGCCACCTGACTATAGTGGGATTCCAAAATCAGCTTCTCTCGCTCACTTAATGGAATGCAGAGATGTACCAGATGGCACAATAGCCCTTCTTGAAGATGGAAATCAGTGACAATTGTGTTTGCACCAAACATTGTTAGGTGGTAGTGAAGTCAAGATCTCTCTCATAGATATGGGGCCATTCGAAGGTCTCATGGTCGTGAGTGTTTAGTGTTGTGGTGAGTGCTGCAACTGGAGGGTGGTTGAGGCAATCAGTGACACAGTTGATGCATCATGTCTTATACTTGATGTTGAGATGAAACTGTTGCAAGTATGTGGACCAATTCTAATAGCGCTCATTCTGCAATTTTCCTTGTTTCTTCATGAACTGCAATGGCTTATGATCAGTGTGAATGATTGTCTCCTTCTCGAGAATGTAATGCCTCCACTGGCGAAAGGATTTCACAATGGAGTACATTTCTTTTTCATAAGTAGGGTATTTATGGATGGCATATGATAGTGTCTCACTATGATAAAACATGCGGTGTATGTGCTGAGTGAGAACTACACCCACAACATAATCTGAAGCATTTGTCTCGATCTCAAAGGGTTGTTGCAAGTTGGATAATGAGAGCACCAGGGTTGAGCACAAGTGCTACTTAAAATAATTGAATGCTTGTTGTTGTGATAGGTCCCACACAAAATTTTCCTTACCACCACCCATGGTTACTTGGCTAAGGGACGATGCAATATGGGAGAATCCTAACATGAACCTGCGATAGAAATTGGCAAGGCCTAAAAATCTATGAAGCTCAGTGAGTGTGGTTGGGGTTGGCCAATCACGAATGACTTGGATCTTGGTTGGATCCACATGCACCCCATGTTAATCAACAATGTATCCTAGGTACTAGGCCCTGTCCATGTTGAAGGAGCATTTTTCCAAATTTTCATATAGCTTGTGTTGTCGTAGAGTGTGAATAATATGTTGAATACACTGCAAGTGTTCCACCCAACTCTTGTTGTAGATGAGGATGTCATCCAGAGACACCACCAAAAAATAATTGGTAAAAGGCTACAAGATATCATCCATCATCCTCATGAAATTTGTTGGGGCATTCGTCAAACCAAAGGGCATGACCAACTATTCAAAAATACCTTCTTTGGACTTGAAGACAATTTTTCATACATCTCTATGATTTATTGGGACCTGATGGTAGCCAGGCTTCAGATCAATCTTACTAAATTATTTCCCCCCTTTGATTTGGTCAAGTAGATCATCGATTCGAGGAATTGGGTACCGGTTTCTGAATAAGATTTTATTTAGGGCCCAATAATCGATGCAGAGTCGCCAGGTCTCGTATTTATTTTGCACAAGCACAATTGGGCTTCCACATGGTGATGATCTGGGTCAGATGTTCCCCTTTTGAAGAATTTCTTGGATTGGATGATTGATATCCTCATTTTATAACAGAGAGAAGTGATAGACTGGCCCATTCGGTAGTGGTGCATCGGGGGTTAGATCGATTGAATGCTTGACCTGAAAGTGCAGAGGTACCCCAGTGGGTGAGGAGAAGATGTCTTTCTATTATTCCAAGACCTTTCCCACTTAATTTTTTTGTGTGGATATATCAATCTCAGATTCCATGGATGTGGTTGCAACCTTCCTCTCACTTTGAGAGTGAATCACGAAGAAGACAAAATTCTTGATCTGAGATATGGAATTCCTACATTGCTTGGTAGAGATCAAGGAAATGGCAGTAGGTGGGACTAGCAGGACTACCTCGGGTATCATGTACAATTTCCTATCCAAAGTAATAATAACACTATGAGTCCTAGACTCATATACAACATGGAGTTTCCATAAATAAGGTTGGCTCAAAATAACATCACAAAATTCAAGGGGAGCGACATCACACAATAGATCATCTTTGAAGGGCTTGATGTCGTAGGATATGAGACAATGTTGGCTGACGCGAATATCTCTTCCTTGGTGGAGCCATCTGGTGGTGTATGGATGCGGGTGCAGTGTTGTTGATAGGGCCAACCACTTCACGACCTCTGCTGATATGAGGTTCTTTTGGTTACCGCTATCAACGATGAAGTGTGATAGAGTACCCTTCACCAACATTTGTGAATGAAAGAGGTTCTCTCCTTCCTATGGCTCATCAAGTTCACTAGGACATATCTTGGTGGTAGCAACGGTGGCACTGGGTTCCCCATCAATAATCTATCTCCCCTTTTTTGGTTCTGACTCAGAGTCAGAGCCCACATCTGATTCAGAGGCTTTCACCTCAGCCACCAATGATTTCTTTGACTGACAATCAATAGTGTTATGCTAGGGTCTCTTATGGAAGTCACACCACTTTCTGGTGTCTTTCTTTGTCTTTCCATTGTCCTTTGTTTGTAGCTTAGACTAGTTTTCCTGAGGTTGTCCATCTTTGCTCTGCCCTTTGTTCTACGGGTTGGTGCTTCCCTTTCCTTGCTTCTATTGTGAGGGGTTTCCAGACCCAAATTGTCACATCTTTTACTTAATCTTTTTCTTGATTTTGACAACATATCGATAGGCTGCACCCAAGGCCAATATGTACAAAAACTCCACTTATGTATGGATGTATCTATGCAGGCCATCATGGTACTTGAGCACCAGATGTCACTTATAATATTTGATACACATCTTGGTGCACAAGTTATGAAAGATATTTGTGAACTCTGGCATTGTTTGGTCCCTTTCCTGCCACAATGTGGTCCATCTTGTATACAGGTCATCATAACTTCCAACATGGTAGTATTGTTCCTTAATAGAATCCCTAAAGGACTCCTAGGTTAGTGCGAATGTAAATTATGAGGGTTCCTTTGTTTCCTTTTGCTCACAAAAATTCTCCCACCAATATTTGACATGGGGGATGACTTTGAGGAGCACAAATGTAATCTTTTCTCTATTGGAAAAGTTATGGAAAGAAAAATACCCTTCTAGCATATTCAACCATTTGTCTACAACATCTGTGTTTATCTGACCTTCAAATATAGGAATATAAAAGTTTATGTGTACCTTGAAGGGGGTGGTGCCATGGAAGGTCGCTTGGGCATACAAGATCTCTTGTCCTCAAGAGAAACAAGATCGAGACCCAACTCTTTGTACCCTGACCTCATCGGGGACATGCACTAAGAACGCCAAGGAGAAAACGGCCCAGATACCACTGATCCATATTTTATGAGTAGAATGAAATGAATAAAGATATATATTATTAACATAGGGATACAATGAACAATAATAGAGATACAATAAATCTTGGCTTCTATTCAATAAAGAAATATGTTGAAACTATAAAATGCAGACTGAAACAAGCTTGCTAGAATGGTGGCAGCTTATCTTTGAGAAGAGGTGTGACAAATGCACTCATTCGCAAGAAGATGAGTACAATGAGGCTCCAAAGGAATTTTTTACATCAAACATGAATGCCAAAACCCTAGACATACAAAAACCTAACCCTAGGAGATGAAGCGACAAAATTCATGTGGGCCTTGGGGTAAGTTGGTACATCAACTTCCCGGGGTTGTAACTTTTGCATATGATCTTAATTTTAAGCGCACGACAACTCGTTGGAAAGGTCTATCTGAGGACTACAAATTATTCTATCAAACTTGACTTTTTTTTATATTAAGACTATGGAAATCCCACAAAACTTTGTTTGGGGTTTCAAAACGTCCCTAGAAGTTCAGGGCCCAAAAATCTAGCAAAATAACTGGCAAAATGAAAACTGCATGTGAGCCAGCTGGAATGTGGCCACCGATATCAACTTGTTTCAAAACTTAAACCAATGATCCTTGTCCACATTCCCAATAAATTAAAAACAACACTTTTCATGAATAAAGGACTAACCATACTTCATGGTGACGGTGACTTTCCATGCCCCATACCCTAGGTTGCTTGAATGTGATGAGCCTTGGTTGATCTGTGTTGGGAGGAAAATCAGGGGTGATGTTGGACTGTTGTTTGTGGACATGTTGATCATCATCATCATGGTGTAGATCATGTTCTCCATTTTTCACCTCAAGACATGGTCTCCTCTAGTTACCCCTAGGCATGGGGGGTAACAGTCGCCAAATATATGACCTAGTAACTAGCCTATGTCCAACCTTGTAGTAGTATTTGTACCATTATTGTTCAAATTAGTAGTGAAACTAGGTAAACCATATCTATCAGTTAAGGAGTTAAGATAATTTATATTTAATATTGTTGTTTAGTGCTTTCCTATCCTTTGAAGAGTTGGGAATTGCATTGAAATAGAAAGGAGTGTCCCACAAAATTTAAAAGTTTCAAATTTACAACAATCATTTAGATAATTTCTATAAATTGCATTTACAATGCTACTGCAAAGATGCCTTACTTGGAGTTTGGCCATAAATCTGTCAAGATACTTGTGTGTTTGAAACCAGGGTCTCGCTAGCCAATTGTATGTGCGGGTTGACCTACAAAATGAAAATGAAAATGTTAGGTTTTATGAGAAAATATAACTCCAGGTTTTACAGGAAAATATATATTTCTTTCAAAATATTTCAACACAAATGAAAATGGATGGCAAGAAAGTGCTTATGTGGAAATATTTTAAAAATTAACAACTCCTAGAAGGCTAGAAGTCTTGAAACTAGAAGCCACTAATGTGTGTAACCTTAAATTTCAGAGTCATCCATGGCATGAATCTTCATATTTTATCCATTTTTTTAACATTCATTCTCAATAA
>ML804411.1:252374-294459 GCA_009831015.1 Picea engelmannii
TCAAGGAAATCTAAGAGGTATAAGGTTGTTTGAGTACCCGCCTGGAACAATAACACTTTATAGAATTTAAATGATTATTTCCAAGTTCAAACAAGCAATAAATGCCTCTTAAAGACTCCAGGCATGAAAAGTTGTTATGGTTGTTATGAATTTGCATAAATGAACAATAAATAAATTATAATAGCAGCAAAAAATATTTATTAGAAATGAAAAATTGACAAGGAAAACTTAGCACAAATCCACTAGAACAATATCCAATTGTTAGATGCAATTTCTGAAAGAGTTCGACCACCAATAAATGAGTGTATTCAGAAAATTAAAGAGTTATCAGGTGGTTGTAGCAAACTTTTGCAACAACAACAAGTTTACTAGCAAGTTAGTTAATGTTTGTGTTAGTAAAATTAGTACAGAGATTAAGAGAGTGTTTGTTGATCAATTTCACCACAAGAGAGCTATGTAACTGATACCTCATGTCAAATCACCTCCAGAACCACACCATCCATCAAACCCTAGCCTCCAAAGGTGAAATCAAGGGATAGAGGGTGATGTCATAGGCATCCAAAAGGCCACGTCCAAGTGCAAGAGGGGTGTAATCTCATCCTTGAGTGATGCCAAGGTGCCTCCAAAGGAAATGTACTCCATCCTTGTGCATAAAGGCTCAAGGTTATCTTCCCATCCTATGGGATTCTCTGCCCATGTATGTAGCACACTGATAAAAAATGCTCAAACCAAGACCATTTTTCCATCCTCCAAGGTCCCAAGAATGTGAGAGCCACTATATGAGGGTGTTGACTCACCAGATGACTCACTGCTCTCCATCACACATGCCAAAATCCTACATTAAGGCATAATATCTCGGGCAAAACCCAAGATGTCCCTCAAAGAACCATCTCAAGGACATTCAAAACAAAGCAGAATATACGACAATAAACCAATGTTCATAAGACATATTAGTCCTTAAAATCATGCAAAGTAAGTTGATGCCTAAGATACAAGCCATGTAAACAATTCACCCCAGTATCCCTTTCAAGCATCACCCAAGCCTAAGACATTGTGAGCGTTACCAAGTTTAAGTATGGGAGGGCCTTTATCCATCCCTATTAGGTGTTCCACCTAGACAAGAAATAAATAACCCAGGTAGAGGGAAAGGTCTGGAGAGTGACAAGGGAAAGTAAAAACCCATAAAGAGTAAGTGAGAAGATGTTATGGTTTATGGTTTCCTTCATGGCTTATGGTGTCCATCTCTATGAGTTGTTTTTTGAGGGTGCACTTTCTATTGAGTTACCCAATATTTGTGTGCCACATTTTTCCAAACCCCTTCATTAGCCATCTTTCCAATCCCTGCTTTCATTTATAATTTGCAAATTTGAGGGTCCCCCTTTATGGATTTCCAAGCTTTAGCATTACTTTTTTGGGACTGGGGTGAGCACTAAATGAGTAGATCTCAAGTTGGACCAGATTTTTGTGGTCCTAATTTTCTATGTTCACTTTCTTTTTAGCATCATTTTCTCATTCTTTTATAGTAACTACAATCTACCTCCAGACCATTAGCCCCTTTCTTTTGAGAGTGTGGGCCATAACTGAAGTTTAGAATATGTGAAAGGTTTTATGATGGAAAATTTTAAGTATGTTCAGGAGTGGAACATTACCCTTGGGAGGCCCCCCAGTATTACCTCTTTTCCCTGGGCGGTGAAAACACGAGACCAGGGCACAAAATCTTACCACCAAGGTGAAACAAAGAAACCAAGACAATTTCTCAAGTAAGTGATCCACTATCCAACTTGATCTAGATTTTATGAGCATAAAGAAATGAATAAAAATATATATTATTAACAAAGAGATACAATGAACAATAACATATATATAGTAAAACTTGGCTTCTATTCAATAAAGAAATATGCTAAAACTGTAAAATGCAGACTAAAACAAGCTTGCTAGAATGGTGGCGGCTTATCTATAAGAAGAGATGTGACAGTTGTGCTCATTTGCAAGAATATGAGTACAATGAGGCTCCAGAGGCCTTTTTACATCAAACATGAATTCCAAAATCCTAGACATCCAAAAACCTAACCCCAGGAGATGAAGCGCCAAAAGTCATGTGGGCCCCGTTGGGGTAAGTTGGTACATCAACTTCTTGGGGTCGTAACTTTTGCATACGATCTTTGTTTTAGGTTCACAATATCCTATTGGAAAGGTCAATCCGAGGAATACACATTGTGTCATCACACTATGATTTTGTTTACAGTGTGACTATGGCAAGCCCAAAAAACATTGTTTAGGGCCTAAAAACGACCCCGGAAGTTCAAGACCCAAAAAGCTAGGAAAATAATTGCCAAAATGAAAATTGCATTTGAGTAATTTGGAATAGGTGGGTGAACACTGATATCCACCTGTATCAATCCTCCCCCCTTAGGAACAAATGGTCTCCATTGTGTTGATTTCCCCCATCAAATGAGGAAATTTTTGTTGAATTTGGCCCCAGGTGAGCCACTTGCCTTGGTGCAGGATCTACCCTGCTTTGAAAACCCAATAAAGTTGGATCCTTTGTTGGCGAGTGTCCTTGACCTATGTGTCCACAACATGATCAGTGGATTCTTGTTCCATGCAATCAGGGTTGAGCTATGTTGGTGTCAATTATTTTTTTATCTCTAAGGTATCCAATAGTGGTGGAAAATATGGCTGAAGGAGGTCCACATTAAATACTGGGTGCAAGCCAAGGAAGGGGGGAATGTTGAGCTCAAAATCATTGTCTCCCACAACATTGGTGATGGTGTAAGGTCCATAGTGGAGTGGAAAAAGCTTCCGATGGGGCCTTGTAAGGCGTTCTTTCTTCAAGTGCAACCAAACTTTATCTCCCACTTGAAACTTGCGTGGTACCTAGTGTTGATCATGGCACTACATGTACTTGGAATTGGACTTATATAAAATATCCTAAACTTGTTTGAGCATGGGATGAGTCTTCCTGGGTGGCCGCAAGGGGTAGTGCAACATCCATGGGACCCAATGGTTGAAATCTCAACCCCACCTGAAATGGGTTGTGGTCGGTTGAGCTATGTATGTCTCTATTGTAGTTGTGTTGAACATAGGGAAGATTCCCATCCCATGTGTGGGGATGCTTGGAATTATACATGCATAGGATATGCACAATAATCCGATTGATGACCTTGGTTTGGCCATCTATCTAGGGGTAGAAGGTAGTGGATTTGGTGAGCTTGGTGTCTAGCAGTGACCAGAGGCTCGACCAGAATGTGTTGAGGAACTTCTTGTCCCAATCTGAGAGGATGTTTTGTGGTATCCATAAATGTACCCACACTTGTTCGAAGAAGAGCTTGGCAGTAGCCTATGTTGTGATTTTCTTCTTGTAGGTGGCCATAATCGCCATTTTAGAAAAATGGTCAACCACCACAAAAACACATTCATTTCCCCATTTGGTTGATGGAAGGCTTGACATTTAGTCCATCGAGATTCATAGATCCTTTCAGGAGTAGGAAAAAGGGGTGTACATGCCTTGTTTCTTAATGGCCAGTTTGGAAATGGTGCATGCAGTGTAGGACCTGATATACCTGCTGACATCCTATTGAAATTTCGACCAATAGAAATGTTGTTGCAACAAGCCACTGTCTTTTCTAAGTCGAAGTGTCATGCCACCTGACTATAGTGGGATTCCAAAATCAGCTTCTCTCGCTCACTTAATGGAATGCAGAGATGTACCAGATGGCACAATAGCCCTTCTTGAAGATGGAAATCAGTGACAATTGTGTTTGCACCAAACATTGTTAGGTGGTAGTGAAGTCAAGATCTCTCTCATAGATATGGGGCCATTCGAAGGTCTCATGGTCGTGAGTGTTTAGTGTTGTGGTGAGTGCTGCAACTGGAGGGTGGTTGAGGCAATCAGTGACACAGTTGATGCATCATGTCTTATACTTGATGTTGAGATGAAACTGTTGCAAGTATGTGGACCAATTCTAATAGCGCTCATTCTGCAATTTTCCTTGTTTCTTCATGAACTGCAATGGCTTATGATCAGTGTGAATGATTGTCTCCTTCTCGAGAATGTAATGCCTCCACTGGCGAAAGGATTTCACAATGGAGTACATTTCTTTTTCATAAGTAGGGTATTTATGGATGGCATATGATAGTGTCTCACTATGATAAAACATGCGGTGTATGTGCTGAGTGAGAACTACACCCACAACATAATCTGAAGCATTTGTCTCGATCTCAAAGGGTTGTTGCAAGTTGGATAATGAGAGCACCAGGGTTGAGCACAAGTGCTACTTAAAATAATTGAATGCTTGTTGTTGTGATAGGTCCCACACAAAATTTTCCTTACCACCACCCATGGTTACTTGGCTAAGGGACGATGCAATATGGGAGAATCCTAACATGAACCTGCGATAGAAATTGGCAAGGCCTAAAAATCTATGAAGCTCAGTGAGTGTGGTTGGGGTTGGCCAATCACGAATGACTTGGATCTTGGTTGGATCCACATGCACCCCATGTTAATCAACAATGTATCCTAGGTACTAGGCCCTGTCCATGTTGAAGGAGCATTTTTCCAAATTTTCATATAGCTTGTGTTGTCGTAGAGTGTGAATAATATGTTGAATACACTGCAAGTGTTCCACCCAACTCTTGTTGTAGATGAGGATGTCATCCAGAGACACCACCAAAAAATAATTGGTAAAAGGCTACAAGATATCATCCATCATCCTCATGAAATTTGTTGGGGCATTCGTCAAACCAAAGGGCATGACCAACTATTCAAAAATACCTTCTTTGGACTTGAAGACAATTTTTCATACATCTCTATGATTTATTGGGACCTGATGGTAGCCAGGCTTCAGATCAATCTTACTAAATTATTTCCCCCCTTTGATTTGGTCAAGTAGATCATCGATTCGAGGAATTGGGTACCGGTTTCTGAATAAGATTTTATTTAGGGCCCAATAATCGATGCAGAGTCGCCAGGTCTCGTATTTATTTTGCACAAGCACAATTGGGCTTCCACATGGTGATGATCTGGGTCAGATGTTCCCCTTTTGAAGAATTTCTTGGATTGGATGATTGATATCCTCATTTTATAACAGAGAGAAGTGATAGACTGGCCCATTCGGTAGTGGTGCATCGGGGGTTAGATCGATTGAATGCTTGACCTGAAAGTGCAGAGGTACCCCAGTGGGTGAGGAGAAGATGTCTTTCTATTATTCCAAGACCTTTCCCACTTAATTTTTTTGTGTGGATATATCAATCTCAGATTCCATGGATGTGGTTGCAACCTTCCTCTCACTTTGAGAGTGAATCACGAAGAAGACAAAATTCTTGATCTGAGATATGGAATTCCTACATTGCTTGGTAGAGATCAAGGAAATGGCAGTAGGTGGGACTAGCAGGACTACCTCGGGTATCATGTACAATTTCCTATCCAAAGTAATAATAACACTATGAGTCCTAGACTCATATACAACATGGAGTTTCCATAAATAAGGTTGGCTCAAAATAACATCACAAAATTCAAGGGGAGCGACATCACACAATAGATCATCTTTGAAGGGCTTGATGTCGTAGGATATGAGACAATGTTGGCTGACGCGAATATCTCTTCCTTGGTGGAGCCATCTGGTGGTGTATGGATGCGGGTGCAGTGTTGTTGATAGGGCCAACCACTTCACGACCTCTGCTGATATGAGGTTCTTTTGGTTACCGCTATCAACGATGAAGTGTGATAGAGTACCCTTCACCAACATTTGTGAATGAAAGAGGTTCTCTCCTTCCTATGGCTCATCAAGTTCACTAGGACATATCTTGGTGGTAGCAACGGTGGCACTGGGTTCCCCATCAATAATCTATCTCCCCTTTTTTGGTTCTGACTCAGAGTCAGAGCCCACATCTGATTCAGAGGCTTTCACCTCAGCCACCAATGATTTCTTTGACTGACAATCAATAGTGTTATGCTAGGGTCTCTTATGGAAGTCACACCACTTTCTGGTGTCTTTCTTTGTCTTTCCATTGTCCTTTGTTTGTAGCTTAGACTAGTTTTCCTGAGGTTGTCCATCTTTGCTCTGCCCTTTGTTCTACGGGTTGGTGCTTCCCTTTCCTTGCTTCTATTGTGAGGGGTTTCCAGACCCAAATTGTCACATCTTTTACTTAATCTTTTTCTTGATTTTGACAACATATCGATAGGCTGCACCCAAGGCCAATATGTACAAAAACTCCACTTATGTATGGATGTATCTATGCAGGCCATCATGGTACTTGAGCACCAGATGTCACTTATAATATTTGATACACATCTTGGTGCACAAGTTATGAAAGATATTTGTGAACTCTGGCATTGTTTGGTCCCTTTCCTGCCACAATGTGGTCCATCTTGTATACAGGTCATCATAACTTCCAACATGGTAGTATTGTTCCTTAATAGAATCCCTAAAGGACTCCTAGGTTAGTGCGAATGTAAATTATGAGGGTTCCTTTGTTTCCTTTTGCTCACAAAAATTCTCCCACCAATATTTGACATGGGGGATGACTTTGAGGAGCACAAATGTAATCTTTTCTCTATTGGAAAAGTTATGGAAAGAAAAATACCCTTCTAGCATATTCAACCATTTGTCTACAACATCTGTGTTTATCTGACCTTCAAATATAGGAATATAAAAGTTTATGTGTACCTTGAAGGGGGTGGTGCCATGGAAGGTCGCTTGGGCATACAAGATCTCTTGTCCTCAAGAGAAACAAGATCGAGACCCAACTCTTTGTACCCTGACCTCATCGGGGACATGCACTAAGAACGCCAAGGAGAAAACGGCCCAGATACCACTGATCCATATTTTATGAGTAGAATGAAATGAATAAAGATATATATTATTAACATAGGGATACAATGAACAATAATAGAGATACAATAAATCTTGGCTTCTATTCAATAAAGAAATATGTTGAAACTATAAAATGCAGACTGAAACAAGCTTGCTAGAATGGTGGCAGCTTATCTTTGAGAAGAGGTGTGACAAATGCACTCATTCGCAAGAAGATGAGTACAATGAGGCTCCAAAGGAATTTTTTACATCAAACATGAATGCCAAAACCCTAGACATACAAAAACCTAACCCTAGGAGATGAAGCGACAAAATTCATGTGGGCCTTGGGGTAAGTTGGTACATCAACTTCCCGGGGTTGTAACTTTTGCATATGATCTTAATTTTAAGCGCACGACAACTCGTTGGAAAGGTCTATCTGAGGACTACAAATTATTCTATCAAACTTGACTTTTTTTTATATTAAGACTATGGAAATCCCACAAAACTTTGTTTGGGGTTTCAAAACGTCCCTAGAAGTTCAGGGCCCAAAAATCTAGCAAAATAACTGGCAAAATGAAAACTGCATGTGAGCCAGCTGGAATGTGGCCACCGATATCAACTTGTTTCAAAACTTAAACCAATGATCCTTGTCCACATTCCCAATAAATTAAAAACAACACTTTTCATGAATAAAGGACTAACCATACTTCATGGTGACGGTGACTTTCCATGCCCCATACCCTAGGTTGCTTGAATGTGATGAGCCTTGGTTGATCTGTGTTGGGAGGAAAATCAGGGGTGATGTTGGACTGTTGTTTGTGGACATGTTGATCATCATCATCATGGTGTAGATCATGTTCTCCATTTTTCACCTCAAGACATGGTCTCCTCTAGTTACCCCTAGGCATGGGGGGTAACAGTCGCCAAATATATGACCTAGTAACTAGCCTATGTCCAACCTTGTAGTAGTATTTGTACCATTATTGTTCAAATTAGTAGTGAAACTAGGTAAACCATATCTATCAGTTAAGGAGTTAAGATAATTTATATTTAATATTGTTGTTTAGTGCTTTCCTATCCTTTGAAGAGTTGGGAATTGCATTGAAATAGAAAGGAGTGTCCCACAAAATTTAAAAGTTTCAAATTTACAACAATCATTTAGATAATTTCTATAAATTGCATTTACAATGCTACTGCAAAGATGCCTTACTTGGAGTTTGGCCATAAATCTGTCAAGATACTTGTGTGTTTGAAACCAGGGTCTCGCTAGCCAATTGTATGTGCGGGTTGACCTACAAAATGAAAATGAAAATGTTAGGTTTTATGAGAAAATATAACTCCAGGTTTTACAGGAAAATATATATTTCTTTCAAAATATTTCAACACAAATGAAAATGGATGGCAAGAAAGTGCTTATGTGGAAATATTTTAAAAATTAACAACTCCTAGAAGGCTAGAAGTCTTGAAACTAGAAGCCACTAATGTGTGTAACCTTAAATTTCAGAGTCATCCATGGCATGAATCTTCATATTTTATCCATTTTTTTAACATTCATTCTCAATAATATTTTCCCATGTCTTCATCACTTTAAAATGTTTTAATTTGTCTTTGCAAACAAAAATAAACTAAATTTTATGGACTCACCCAAATTCCTAACATCAATGTAAGGTAAATAATTAGAAGAAACATCATGTACTTGGTTTCTAAGAATCAATTACCTAAAGAAATTACAATGTCTAGTAATGGAATGCTATCTGCAACCTCTGATAAAAGTATGTCAAGATCTCTATGTAATTCAATAATTTATGCACCCATGAAAGTGAGGATAAGCGAAATATGTGACACAACACTCCAAGATTGATTATGTATTCTCTCATTCTACAGGACTAAATGAGCATCCTTATAGAGTCAATATTTATTCATGGTCATACCATGTATTAGTACTGTTGGACAATAATTTTGGATGAGAATAACTAAGTTTTGGGAACTATGCCATAACAGAGGAAAAAGTAAAAGGCGGGACCAGTGCACACGGAAAGAGAAAGAATTTCAACACAAAAGCAGGGAAAAGCAACAATTCAATGAAAAATCAAGGAAAGCAACAGATCGACGCTAAAGCAGGAGAAACTGTTATGACTTGTTAGGGTTTTTGGGACAAGTTGTTACTAGGGTTGTTAGCCCTAATTCTATGTATAAATATGTAAAGGGTTGGGGAATATGAGGTTGGATGCTAGGAATATATTAGGCTGAGAGTAAGAGAGTAGGTTGCTCATGATTGATGAGAGAGTTTATGCATAGATAGTCTTGCATTGTAGAGCGGCTAGGCAGGTTTGGGGATTACAATATGTTATATATTTTGTAAACGCAATGTGTAGGCCTAATATGATTATTGTACAAAGAATTATATAAGAAGCCAATCGTTGTGGACGTAGCCCAAGGATTGAGTGAACCATGTTAAAATCTTGTGTCTGATGTGTTGTTGATGTGATTAATTGTGGATGTTATGTTTATGCATGATTAGTATAGATTTGTTTAACATATGGTTGATGTACAATAATAATGAATGATTTAGTAGGTTTGTTATGTCACGATCTATGTTATATCGTTTATGCACACTAGGTTTAGGGTATTGAATAAGTCTTGTATGGGTTATTGTTGCACCACTGTTATGGTAAAAGTAATAAGTTGTTAGTTAATGGAAGTCATGCATAGGGGTTGTTGACCGATAAAAGGATGTTAAATAAGGGTCATGCACATAGGGTGAATAAGTAGTAATGGTTACGCTACTAGCCTCACATCCCCTCATCCTTTCAGGAACTTGGTTCCTGCAGCATGTTAACCCCTAGATTTTCACCCTTGAAAGTCTTGAGGGTTAAGAGCCAGCATGCAACACTTTGCTTGACATACTAAGATTTTCCCATGGTTTCAACACTTATGTTGAGCAGGAGGTTGGTTCACACACAAGGAAGGTACATGGTCAGTATAGGTTTTCTTAGTTCAAAGTCACAGTCTAATTAGTTTTCATGCATTTTTGAGAGAGATGTATACATACAAGGTGTTGCTAATTTTTAGGAGGCACGGTTTGAGTGGGTCTCCTGACAATTTGGAGAAATTCTGAGCATATAGTATGAGTCCTTGTAGGATTCTAGGCCCGATGACATGTTTTCTAGGTGCAGGCCAAAGGCCGAGGTGGAAAAGCAAGGCATTTTTGGGAAAGAAAGCATGCACAAGGAAAGTGACAGCTGGAAGGAAACACAACACAAGTGCACGCAAGGAAAGAAACAACTGGAAGAAAGAACAACACAAACGCATGGGAGGAAGACCTAACGATGGTAGGGTTAGGGTTTTGGTAAGGTATTGTAATGGATGAAGAGCCAAAAATGTATAACTATAGATACCAAGATACTATAGGGAGGTTGGTTTGGGTTTTTGTATTGTTCGGATTATTGCTGCTATAGTAGTTATGCATGAGTTGATGCGATATGTAAGGGTTTTTGTTGTATGATCTATTTTGTATAAGCTATTGAGCTTAAGTTGTTGAGCGAGAGGGAAACCGAGGGAGGGTAGATCTTTAGGGTTAGATCACAGGCTGTGGATCCTGGTGCAATCTAGTCCACCTCATATAGATCTTAACCGACTATTGAGAATTGTAAAGCGAACGACGTTGTATATGTATAAATACCATAATAAAAGAGCCAAGAGCCAAATCTTTGTGGACGTATCCCAGGAGGGGGTGAACCACGGTAACATATATGTTATGTGATGAATGCATGCATATATTTATTGTCTTCAATAGTTATTATTATGTTGAATGAATGCGTTATTATAATGCCTATTTAATTACTGTTGCGAGATTGTGGGAATAATATTTTGGAGTTACTGCATAGTCGTGAAGAACAATATGTTTCATTTACAAGTTATAATAATCGTTCAATATTCATATCCCTTATCTCACACTCAGTCCTAGGTTGTAAACACATGATTCTTACAACCACCCATTAAAGCTATCTCGGGTGAGACTGCACAGGGCATTCTGTGTGTTGTGTTGCCTTCTGGTTCACCAAGAGGGCCGATAGTTTTAGAGGCTTTGTTGGAAACCCGAAAGACATGAACCCTGGGTCAATATAAACTCAGAAATTATATAAGAGAAGTAAACAACAAATGGTTCTGTTTTCGTTGGTAGGAACATGAGAGGGTTGAACATATGAGATAAGTTGACCAATAAAAGAGCGACGAAAAGAATAAATCAATGAGCCAATAGAAGGGGATGTTGAGACCGTGGAATCCCACAAAAGAAGAGATCGAAATTTGGTTGAGAACAAAAGATCTAGAGTTTGCACAAAAAGACAATAGAAACCCTAGAGAAACACCCCGCAAATATCTGGAGAGATATGTGTTTACTTATTTGCATGAAGTCTTTTTCTGTGATTTTCCACACTTATTGCAGGAGTGGATACTAAGGTTAAAGGATAAACATGCAATGAACTGGATTCAACAGCTAGAGTGGAACCCAATACAGATTGAGCAACTTCAGCAGGTGAACAACAAGTTCACCTGCGCATTCAATTTTTGGTTGGACAATATTGTGGTAGGTTTTATCACAGAGTTTGCAGTAGACACAATGAATTCATACAGCGCAGTGGAGCAAGAGTTTCTACGGGGACCTCGAGGAAGGTACATTCGATCGCTCTATACTTTGATTAAGATATTTCTATATAACAAAGGTGTAATGGCAATGGAATCAGACAACTAAACTTCCCTGTGTGCATGGGGGGAGGGGGGAAGCACTGACAAAAAGAGGATAAATGGAAGGAGGAATGGATAAGGGAAAGAATGAAGAACCCTTGGACCCAATCATGATGGATGATGACCAGATCAAGAAGATCATGGCAATAGCTGCAAAGATGCGTAGCGAAGTACCCTACCAATACAAGGTGAATACCAAGAAGAGATTCATAGCCGTGAGGGAAGGCTTGGCGAGTGATGAGGAAGAGGTAGAGGATCTCTAGGCTGTGGAGCAGATTGAGGAAATCCTTCATGCAACATATGAGAGGAAGACGAGAGGTCCAAGAGTGGGAAGAAAAGGCAACAATCTTATCCATATTAATGTCAGTGTGGAACCCATAAACCCATGTGTGACTAATACACCAAAGGGAACACCACTGTTTAAACAACCAAAGTTCCGAAGCAGTCAGATAGTAGGAAGTACATATACACAAGGAACAACAACTAGAGGAGCCAATTCAGGTAGCACTAGTCAAGTATCTACACCGCACAGAGGTAGTAGTTCAACATTCAAAATGGCAGGACACACTCCGATCGTCAGGTTACCCGAATTTTGAGGAGAAGCATCAGAAGACCCTGAGAAACATTTGTTCATTTGTGCAAAGATCTGGGAAGAAAAGAATATCATTGTTGAAGATACCAAACTTGCGCAACTATCTATTATGCTAAGAGACCGCGCACTAGAATGGTACATGAGTTTAGACGCAAACAGTTCCCTTGGGATGGAAAGGACACTAGAATACATTAAGAAGTTACTGATAAATGAGTTCCAAAAGTTGAGCTCAAAGGATCAGTACATGAATGACATTATCAAAATAAGACAGAAACTAGGAGAGTTTATATGGGATATTGACCATAGATTCAAGTGACTGAAGGGGAAGTTGAAGTATCTCATGACCGAGATGCAACATAGACACTTATTTTTTAATTCATTGTTACCACACTTAAAATACCCTTTGTGACAACAAAATTTCCAATCACAGGCAGAGGATTTGCAAGAAAACCTGCAACTGGAAGAAAATTAGTATCAACAGATGGACCCAACTATTGAAGAACTGAAGGAGGACTTGAAGAACTTAACGTTTCAGCTAAACCAGAATAAGAACAAGGACAAACAATAAGTCATTTGGTGTACTACATGAAGGATAGAAGGACACCACAAGAACAAATGTCCAACATTCACACAATATATTGCAGAAGGAATGCCAAATCCGTTACCAACAGGAGGACTACGGTGTGAAATCTGCAAGGAACTAGGTCACGACCCTTATCATTGCATGATGATGCATAAATACCAGACAGTCTCGAAGTGCTCATATTTCACCTTTTGCAAGTTAGTGGGCCATGATGACAAAGATTGTAGAACTATGGAGTTGATGCGAGAATGGACATCAAACGCATATAGAGTGTAGGCATAAATGATGACTGGGAAATCCACACCATATTTTAATCAATTTTCAGCTCCATACAACACTGCGCAACAATAGTATAATACTACGCATCAACCATAAAATAATGCACAACCGCAGTACAACACGACACAACCTCAGTACAATACCGTGTAGTATAATCAGGTGCCTCAGTATAACACATCGAGAGGAGAACGAGTAGGCTACAGAGGAGGAGGAAAAGCCCGAGGAGGTTTTAGATGAGGTAGAGGACTAGTGGTATGTCACAATTGTGAACAACTTGGACATTACGCAAAGGAATGTTCACTTCCACTAGCCACTTTTATGTACTGTCGCACATCGGACCATGGTACAAAGGAATGCTCGACACTACTAGTAAAGATCTAGGAAAAGAGGAGCCAGAACAACCAAAATGTTCAGTGGATTTCTGTCGAAGCAAGGGACAAAGGATGAAACATCAATACAGTTACTCGTGGAGGAGCTAAAATAGGCGACGACTTTGTTCGACAAGAACCAGTACAAAATCAGTGGGTAAAGAGGAACGTCGAACCCAGGAAGCAGTTCGACGCACAAAAGGATAAGGAGATATTTAAAAAAGCCAGACAAGAATTTTAGAAGGAAGACATAGCGTCGACTTCAATTGTGCAGCAAAAAAAGGAAGTACCAGAGTACGAGATGCCTCCATTATTGGATCATACCAACGAAATGCAACCCATGGGACAAGTAAGTACAATCAAAGGCTTCTTGCAATCATGTGTAAAAGTATTAAATGATCCATCATCTGTGAAACTCTTGCAAAACATATTAGAAAAATTTAGCATCGATACGGAAGAAAAACTAGAACCAAAAACTGTCAATCACCTACATACAAGGAGAAGAACCAGTAGGGAATTCAGACTAAATTCCAACATCGAAGATTTCAACATGGGAGACATCATACTAGATCTGGGATCTAAAATCAATGTACTACTAAAGAATACATGGAAATGCATGGGAGAGCCCACATTAGGATATTCACTTGTTCAATTGAAACTGGAAAACCAACATAGAGTCCTTCCAATCGGAAGATTTAAATGAGTAACAATAGACCTAGATGGAGTCTACACTAAAGAAGATTTTGAATTCATTGAAATAGTGGACGACACCACACCTTATCCAACATTTCTTGGATGGGACTGGGCGTTTGAAAACCATGCCATAATCAGCTTGAAGACCAGGAAAATGACATTTGATTTAGGATAATACAAGGTCATCGCACCATTAGACCCATCTGAAGGGGAGAGGTTTGTAGAACCAACTTTCCTAGACTTAGAATAAATCGACCACTTGTACAGAACAACTACGTGCGATGAGGATTATGTAAACCCAACTACAGACGGGATACTCAGTTGGCAGAGAATTACCTCATGTGCAACAACTTCAGACACTGTTTTAGAGAACTAGAAACAAAGGCCACACAAGGTTTCCATGCGCAGATGTGCAAGAATAGACTGCGGAGTAAGATGGGTAGGAACAAAAATCAGGGAACCACCCAGTTTCCATGGAATAAACAATTTGGAAACATTCTTGACACAGTACGAAGACGTAGTGTTAGAGAACCAGAGACTATTAGCACTTGATTTAGCACTCAAGGCCACACCCGCAAGATGGTGGGGTGCACACAAAGAGACAATCATAGATTGGTACCAATGTAAGCAGTTATTGCGCATAAGGTTCGTTGCAGAACAAAAAAACAACAAACAATAGAAATATGATGGACAAGGGGCACCAGTGGAACACTTGGAGAAGTGTAGAACGCTGTGGAAATTGACACCCCCAGAAGAATTGCCTCATTATTTCATACACACCCTAGAAGGCATACCAACGAACTGGTATACATACCTGGAATTATGCAAGGGAACTGCGACCTAGATGACATTGCAACATAATTTTATAGTCACTTTCTCATTCGAGCATGAGAACCCAAACATATATTCCGTGCTAAAAAATATAAGAGTAATATTTATTGAAGATCCAGAAGTTGAAATGATCACAGAAGAACAACAACAAAACAAACAGACAGTCAAGGAACTGTTGTCTTATTACCACGTACAAGAAGAAGCACCAGATGAAGATGATCCAAGCGATATTCAGATTGAAGAAGTGGAAGGATAAAGAGAGGTGGAAGGTCTACCTATATAATCATAAGTTATTGCCTCACCGATCAAAGTAAATAAATTCAATATTGGGACAACTGAGTAGCCCAAAATGGAAAGCATTGGAGACTACTGGGATGAGCAAGCAGTAGAAAGCATAACAGAGTTACTGCACAAGTAAAATGACCTGTTTCCCACAACATTTACAAATATGAATGGCATAGTCAGAGAGCTAGGAGAAATGAAGATACCACTCAGACCAGAAGCAAGACCGATCAGACAACGACCGTACAGACTGAACCCAATATATAAGAAAAAAGTCAAAGATGAGATCGACAGGATGCTCGAAGCTGACATCATCGAACCAGCTGAAGAATTAGAATGGATAAGCCCAATGGTAGTTCAAGACAAGAAACAAGGAGGGATCAGGATATGTGTCGACTTGAGGAAGTTGAACAATGCATGCCTACATGACCCATTCCCTACACCATTCATGGACGAAGTGTTAGAGAATGTAGGAGTACATGAAGTTATTCGTTCACTGATGGATTCTCAGGCTAACATCAGATTAAGATAGCACAAGAAGATAGATACAAGACCACATTTGTGACAGAATGGAGATCTTATCAATACACAGTCATGCCAATCGGACTGAAGAATGCACCAACAATATTTTCTAGAGTATTCATTGCTACGTTTAATGAATTCATCCATCAATTTCTTGAAGTATACCTGGATGATTGGATATTTTACAGTTTGTTGAAAGACCATGTAGAAGTCTTATGCCTACTATTATAAAGATGCAGACAATGCCATATATCACTGAACATAAAGAAATTCATATTTGGAACACCATTTCGAATACTATTGGGCCATACAGTATGTAAACAGGGTTTATTAGTAGATCCCGTAAAGATTGCAATAATTGTTAACTTGCAACCATCAAAAATAGTTCGTCATCTAAGAGAGACGTTGGGACATACAGGATACTATAGGAAATTTATCAAAGGATATGTGCAGATTACTGCACCAATGGAAAATATGTTAAGAAAGGACATAAATTTCCAGTGGAACAATGAGTTTCAACATGGTCTGGACACTCTGAAGGAAAAGATGGTTACCGCATTGATATTAGTATTTCCAAACTGGGAGAAGACATTCCATGTGCATGTAGATGCATCATCCATAACACTTAGAGCTATATTAGTGCATCCAGGAGTGGGAGACTTGGATCACCCGATATCATTTGCGATCAGAAAGCCATCCAACTCAGAACAGAACTATAACACGATAGAAAGAGAAGGCCTAGCTATGGTTTATGCACTGCAAAAATTCAGTCAATACTTACTGGGAAAGTTTTAAAAGATGTTTATAGATCACTCAGCCCTGAAATACCTAGTCAACAAGCCAGTGTTGGGGGGGAGAATCTGTCGATGGTTACTACTATTCCAAGAATTTGACTTTGAAGTAATAGTCAAGCCAGGAAAATTAAATGCAGGACCTGACCACCTATCAAGAGTCACTAATGGAGAAGAACCTACAGACTTGGAGGAAAACTTTTTGGATGGACAGTTATTCTCATTACAAATTGTTGATGAACACTTTACATATATCATTCAGTAATTGAGTACAGGTACTGCACCACAAGAATATAACACCATGTAGAAGAAAAACATGGTAGTCTGTGTTGCCGACTATCAACTAATTGCATGACACTTATACAAAATGGGTGCAAATATCATATTGTGAAGATATGTGTTAGAGAAAGAAAGACCAAGAGTCTTAGCAGAAGCTCATGAAGGAATAGTAGGAGAGAATTATGCAGGTAAAGCTAACACGTAGAATTTATTGTGAGGAGGACTATGGTGGCCAATGATTAACAGAGACTTGAAGGAGTATTGTCAAAGATGTGACGTCTGTCAAAGGGTAGGTAAACCCAACAGAAGGGACAAGATGCCATTGCAACCACAAGTAACATTACAAGCATTTGATAAGTGGGAAATCGACTTCGTGGGACCAATCAACCCACCAACAAAAAGAATAGGAGATAGGTACATTATCACCGCGACAGAGTACCTAACAATATGGGAGGAGGCCGCACTAGTGAAGGATTGCAGCGCAAAAACATCAACGCACATTTTATTTGAACAAGTCATTACTCGATTTGGGTGTCCAAGAATTTTTATGAGTGAACAAGGCACTCACTTCATAAACAACACCATCAGCGCGATGACTGAAGAGTTTGAAGTCCATCACTAGAAGAGCACACCATATCACCCACAGGTGAATGGCACAGTGGAAGCATTCAACAAAATTTTGGAGAATGCGTTCATGAAGATATGTAACGTCAACAGGGATGACTGGGAACTTAAAGTACCAGTAGTATTATGGGCATACAAAACTAAATGCAAAAATTTGATAGGGCACACACCATTTTAACTGGTTTACAACCAAGAAGTAGTGGTGCCATTAGAATTTTTAGTACCAAGCTTGTGCATAGCAGCCATCACACAAATGACAGAATAAGGTGTAGTACAGGAGAGACTGAATCAGTTAATGACCATGGAGGAAGAAAAAATCTTGGTAGGATTTCAGCAACAAGTTAAGAAAGCAAGAGATAAATCTTGGCACGATAGACACATCAAGAAGAAAACGTTCAAGGAAGGAGACCTAGTACCGATGTATGACAACAAATCATTTCAGCACCTAGTAAAGCTAAGAATGCATTGGCTAGGACTGTATGAAGTAAAATATGTCACAGATGGAGAAGTTGTATAGTTGAAATACTTATCGGGTGCAAAACTCATAGGGATGATTAATGGGAGTCGACTGAAGCTCTACAAGGACAATCGACCAGCCGCCGTGCAGTAAAACAAAAAGTGTATTGAAAGAGAACTAAAAGGAGCACAGTGTGACGAAGATAGGAAGGGCACACACACTTAGGTGAGGAGAAGGACAATGGTCACATACAAAGGGAAACAAGAGGGAAAAGGAAAGTTGACAAAAGCAGTACGACAATACGATGTTAGGCGAAATTGAAGGTTGGAATGGACCGATGGGACATCACATTAATCGTGCCAACTAGAGTCGAAAAAGAAGGAGTAATGGAAAGTATGAAACCGTCGGAGATGCATTGAACCAATAATTAAGGTGAATTAAACCCATAATCAAGGAAGCGTCCTTGACAAGTTTCATGGGAAATCCATACAACACACGGATGCAGGAGCCAATAGTCTATTCACAAAAAGAGAATAGATAGAGAATGACAGAGGCTAAAGAGAACATTGTGACTTCACATAGATAATAGAGATCATTCAAATCTAGTAGACATTTGAAATTCACCACCATGGCACCCCCAATCAAGAAGAAGTGAGCCAGACTTCCAGGAAAACCAGAGTTCAGACCATGTCATGAGGACAGGCGGAAGAAGGTGAACAACAACCGCCAAAGATCATGGATATTGACAAAATCTCGTCCCTAGACACAACACCGGTGAACCCTACACCCATACTGGAAGAAATCCAACAACCAACACCGAAGGGCATGAATATGGGTATACCAAAAGAAATATAGGAGCCACAGAACCAAGAAACATAAACCCTAAAGGAGGTGCAACTGGAGAAAGACTAAGCAGTTCTGATATTTAATGGAATGACGTCGATTCAGGAGTCAACAGTTGAGCCAAGCAATTCACAGACGACCATATTAGACCACCCAACAGAAGGGACAGTCGAAAATGACTTAGATTGTCTAGAATGGTATAAAGAGGAACAATCATAAGCCCCTAGAAATTAAAGCCAGCCACCACCAGAAAAGAAAGACAAGATACAAATACCCAGGTCACTTCGAAAGAAACTTGCAGTAGAAATCGTTCTACCATGAATATTAGAGGGGGTACAGGTAGGACCAGACCTAATGATCCATATAGGGAAGCTCAAATACTATGACCATGATGTAGAAAATGAAGACAAGTTCCCAGAACTTACAAAGAGGGTATTCTTACAGACTATATGCATAAATAAGGTTGGGGAACCGTTTGATCAGCCACTCCAATGGGCAACCGGGTTGGATAAAATGGGAATTTTAGGTCTGTTGGACCTACCACATTTTGGAAGAGGTAAACATGCAATCACATGCGTCAAACAATTGTTAGCAGTTACGCATGGTGGGGACATATGGTTGGATAAGCTCGTCTCAATAGACGTTGAGCTTATCACGAAGATAACATGGTTACCAATTCAGGGTATGGATCTCGTGCAATTTCTGGATGATAAAGCTAGGGAGAAAAAACTAGCCGAAGAGATGAAGAAGAAGTATGGTACCGACAGAGGGGCAAGATGGATCATCATCAGGAGTATCAATGATTCTGCAACACAACTAGGAGTGAAAATCTTGGCCTGTAAGCTGCTAAGAAAATGTCGCAGGGAGGAAGTTACAACTGGAGTTATCACAGTTGCAACTCAATGCGCAGAAGGCATCATAGTCAACTGGGTACCATACCTCTTGAACTTATTCCTAGATGACTGCAAGGATGCATAGGATCTAGGAACAAATTTTCACTACTCATGGTTGATCACATTGATATCCTTCATGGGATGGAAAGAGCCAAGGTATGTAGTTTTTTGTACCTGAACCAAACCGAATCAGGGAGCGAGATATTTGCTGCTCAGAGCCAGGCCAAAGGCTAGGATAAAAAAGGTGAACGGGTCCATCTTTGAAGTATACCTATGTGACCTGCAAGAAGCCATCTCCAATATGTGTAGAATAATACCAGAGGTCGTCGCACGATATGGGAACATTTCCAACTTCAGGGCCACACGACATACAATGTGGATACAGGTGTGGAAGGATCCTGCTAAGTAGTTTCTATAGATGCACTATTGCATCATAGAGGGTGACATTGACATGATCATCAATGGATGGGATTGTGAATGAAGGATTCTAGCCATCACCCAGGAATTGTCGGAAACAACAACAAAAGAAGAGGCAGGGAAGGAAGAAACCCAGCCAAAAGAAATCCAAGTGTCGAAGAGACAAAGAATGGGCCAGGGAAAGACAACACAAAGATATGAAGGGCCAACAAAGATAGGGACCCAGAACGGGAATAAAGATAAGACACAGTTGGCCAAGGAGCAACATAAACAGGTTGATTCCATGCAAGAGACCACAACAAATCCCAACCCACAGGAACTGGGGGGAAATAAGAGGGCATCCACACAGCCAGGAGGAGAGCGCAAGAAATCGAAGGCACAAAGAACATCACCATAGTATACGATCACAGATGACGATGGAGAAATGATATCTTGAATGGTCTAGGATTGTCTAGCTGAGGACCTCGACCATGCAACACACCACATGGATACGATTCATGAGGAACTGGCAGACATGCGACAATTCCTCAAGAAAATCGGGGAAGGGAAGACAACTAGCAATAGGGGGACCAAACCATCAACACCGCAGATAGAGGAAAGAGTGCAAGAAGAAGAATGAGATTCAATCCAGGCAATAATGAAGCCACATGTAACATTCCACATCACCCCTAGTATGTTGCGCATGGACGAAATTGTGGGGCAGACACCCTTGAAGGACTTAATCCAAATCCAACTAGTGTTGACGAGGATACCAGCTGGGGCACTACATAGGTTGTAGGTTAGCGTGAACCATGACGTACAGTCTCAAGCACGCAAGGACTTAATCAAATTGAAGCAGATAAGAAAGAAATGGGACGCACTAGAAATAGTCTATGAGCATGCTAAATCTGAGACCCAGGAGGAAAGGGATCGCATAAAAGGATTGGAGCAGAAAGTGGCAGGAACTTACAAGAAGATTCCACAGGCCACGTAGAGAGAGGAAATCACAGCAACAGAAAATATTGATTAGATTTCACAGGAAATTGATCAATATCAAAAGGAGATAGAGAATATCCAAGAACATCTCACACCAACCACTCCACCAGTAGTGAAGGAGCAAAGGAAGAAGGAAGCAACAATGCAGCTTCAAGAGATAGAGCAACAGGTCAACACAACAACTGATTTGTTTGATAAAGAAGCACAACTTTGGACTAGCTTAGAGGAGGATCAGCAGGTCCAATAGTGGGACAAGGAATAAAAAAGGATAAATGTAGCGATCCAAGAGATCAAGCCAGAGCAGAAGACAATACCAATCATAGAACACATCAAAGGGACACAGGACATGAAGATATTGCAGGTAGAGCTAATTACTGCGCAAACCCAGAAACATGAGCGACAAGCTCAAATGGAACCGTTGCAAGAACATGTAGTATAAGTGTTGGCACAAGCAGAGGACGCCAAGACACGTATAGCACATACCCAGGAAGAGTGTGTGGAATTGATCAGTGATGAAATTGTAGTCCAGAAAGTGGACACACTCAAGGAGAAGACTGCGTAGGTGCAGAGACAGGCAACAGAGCTGAAGGAAAAGTTTCAGGCGATCACCAAGGAGATCGAGCGAGCACACAAATGTTAGGTGGCTCGGGATGAGCCACTTGTCAATGTTGGGGGCATGTTAGAGGTAGGCCAAAGGCCAAGGTGGAAAATCAAGGCATTTTTGGGAAAGAAAGCATGCACAAGGAAAGAGACAGCTGGAAGGAAACAAAACACATGCGCATGTAAGGAAAGCAATAGTTGGAAGCAAGAACAACACACACGCATGGGAGGAAGACCTAACAACAGTAGGGTTAGGGTTTTGGTAAGGTATTGTAATGGCTGAAGAGCCAGAAATGTATAAATATAGATACCGAGGTACTATATGGGGGTTGGTTCAGGTTTTTGTATTGTTTGTATTATTGCTTCTATAGTAGTTACGCATGAGTTGATGCGATATGTAAGGGTTTTTGTTGTATGATCTATTTTATATAAGTTGTTGATCTTAAGATGTTGAGAGAGAGGGAAACCGAGGGAGGGTAGATATTGAGGGTTAGATCATAGGCTGGGGAGCCTGGTGCGATCTAGTCTTCCTCATATAGATATTACCCGACTGTGGAGAATTGTAAAGCGCACAGTGCTGTAGATGCGGAAATACCATAATAAAAGAGACAAGAGCCAAATATTTGTGGACGTAGATGAGGAGGGTGTGAACCACAGTAACATTTGTGTTATGTGATGAATGCATGCATATCTTTATTGTCTTCAGTAGTTATTATTATGTTTAATGAATGAGTTATTATAATGCTTGTTTAATTACTGTTGCGAGATTGAGGGAATAAGTTGTTGTAGTTACTACATAGTCGTGAAGAACAGTATGTTGAATTTACAAGTTATAATAATGGTTCAATATTGAACTCCCTTATCTCACACTCAATCCTAGGCTATAAACACATGAGTCTTACAACCACCCATTAAATTTATCTAGAGTGAGACTACGCAACACATTATGTGTGTTGTGTAGCCTTCTGGTTCACCAGGAGGGCTGATAGTTTTAGAGGCTTTGTTGGAAACCCGAAAGACATGAACCCTGGGTCAATGTAAACTCAGACAGTATAGAAGAGAAGTAACCAACACTAGGCAACATGCATGAACTTTCTATTTTTGGCAGGTTGAGGTCCCGGCCCCAGATTTAGATTCTGAGAGCACAGTATTGATCCTTGAGGCATCCAGAGGCATTTGGACCTTTTTCCAAATGATAGCACCCATATTACTATGTTTAGCAAGATGAGCATCAGGGCCCGCATGACACTATTAATGAGTATGAATTCAAGGGTATTCAGACAACTTTATATTTTTGGCAGTATTTATGTGGTGGTGTCATCCTAGTCATCCAGGGTGATGTGGACAATTTTTCTAAATATAGAACCATGAATCTATTTTTAGAGGTTCTATTTTTAGAGAACCCTATATTTAGAGGTTCTATTTTTAGCGGGTCCTACTTTTAGAGGTTCTATTTTTAGCGGGTCCTACTTTTAGAGGTTCTATTTTTAGCGGGTCCTATTTTTAGAGGTTATATTTTTAGCTACCTCTATATTTAACAAGTCCATTCATTGGTCATGCGGTTCCAAGTGTCATCTTTAGAGGTTTTAATATGGAAATGATGTGGCATCCACCTAAGCTAGGGTGCATATTCCTAAAAATTTGAGCATATGATAATTAATTAATGATGGAGAAGAGGTTGCATGAGTTTAGTCGTAATAGCCAACACCATGATCCAGTTAACTGAGCATTCACTCTTCTGTTGGAATATAATTATGGTATTTTCCATTCAATTAATTTCACCATGCACTCATGTGCCCACTCTAAACTCACACTCTAATTTTTTTTCCTTCTCCCATGCATACCATGCGCCTCACTTCACCCCTTTTCTCACTCACTTAACACGTCATTCACTCATTCATGCACATTCAAACTCACACTCACTCTCATTCATCTCACTACTCCCCCCCACATCCACTTAGACTTTATTCTTACCCTCTTCATGCATCCTTTCTTCTCCTTGAGATATGTGCCCCCTCTAGCTATATATTGGAGGCTTGCCAATATTGGTTATTTCGTCGGTTCTTAGCAGAAGAAACATAGTGTCTCTCTCATTATTCTCTCTCTCTCTCTCTCTCTCTCTTGTCTAGTGGCATGTCATTGAGAAAATTAGTCATTGTATTGGTTGTGATATTTCCAACTGTGGCATAACCAACCCCCTTGTAAAGTTGGATAAATAAATAAGATTGTGTTTATTGTTCAAACCTCTCTTCTTGACGGTATTGTGGTGAATTTGCAAATCTGATGTCATTTTTGAACTATTTATTGTGATGGTATCAATCCTTTGAGTAGTTTTATTTCTTTTTCAATTCTATTATCATTTCTCTAACTCTGCAGGTTCTCTCCAAGTGTGTTAGATCAACTTTTTCCACCATTTTGTACTGCTTTACACGTTATCCAAGGAAAAATAGCTCATTGATTTTTTAATTTTCAGACCTTAAATCAGCCACAAGGGTGCTTCATTGTGCCTAGGGACTCCCCCAAAGGCTAGCAGGGCCTAGCCCGAATGGAGAGGGGTTTATCCCATGACATTTGGGGATATTTCTCCTGTAATTAGCCAATTTTTTTACCGTTGTCATAACAGGTTTATCAACTCATATTGGAGAGTAGAAATTTGTGCTAAACAATTGGCCCCGCGGTAGGGGAACATCAGCCTTGGTAAATGACATCAGTGAGTTTTTACTTTAATTAATTTATTTTTTCTAACTCACCTAGAGACTCCACAGTATCTAGGGATGAATCCACAAGGGACTTACACAATAATATATTTCGGTTTCGATTCCCTCACAAGGTCAAGTTCTAAGCGTCAACAAACTTTAATATCTTTTTCTAGAACAATACTTTTCTTTTGCCAAGAAATATTCTCAAACTGGGTAAGCATATCGAGTTCTTAGGTAATTTATTTTTCGACGAGCACTATGGTGAGTGTATCTTCAACATCTTCATATTTATTTTATTTTCATCTCGAGCAAGTTGTGTTTTTTTCTATCTGAGACTAACAATATGGTGTTGGATTTTCCTTATTTACAGATCATTAGTGTTACTTGTGTTATTTTACTTTGTTACCATTAACATATATATCATGTACTAAGAAGTAGAAACATAAATAAGAGACAGAAAAGAACACAAAAGATTTATCCTAGGAAAACCCCAAATGGGGGAAAAACCCAACAACCTTTCTTAGATAGATTTAGTTCACAAATAAAGTCCAATCAGATAAACCCTAGAAAAATTTATAGCTTAACTAGAAATACCACCCCAGTTGCAACAAGAGCACCATAGAAAGGTAGCGCACCTCCTCAAGGAGTAGCGCACAAGAGAGAGATACCAAAAAGACTGAAAAATAACAAACTGTACAACTGTAGCTACTACGCCACCTCCTCCAAACTTGCACCTTGATTTTGTGTAGCTGGGAGAGTGTGAGTGAGTGAAAAAATGAGCTAAGGAACCTCCTTATTTATAGTCTTCATGTCCTTCTAGTTGGGCTGACTTCTCTTCTAGGAAGGTGTCTTTTCATTATACTTTATTCTTCTGGGCCGAATTCTCTTCTAAGGTATTTCAACATCTATACAATGGATCTATTGCTTCCGAAATATTCTCTGCATATAAGAAAGGTCATATAGGAGGGAAATATCTTCCCGTATCTACCAAAACAAAAACACTCCCTCTTATATAGGGAGGAATATTTCACGATGTCTTCATCTAGTAGTCCACTGAATACTCTGCAATCTGCTAGCAGGCACACGGCTGCTACAATTCCTTTGGTATCTCAAATCATCAGGAACAATCTCTACGATCAAATGGTATATCTCACAACTACATCCAAATGATCTGGTAATCTCCATGACAATCAGCTAGTAGCACATAACTACTACAATGTCATCCAATAGATCACAACTATTGCCAAGTAGTACACAACTATTGTCGAGTGACACATAGTCACTGCTAGTGGAACACATCCATTGTAGTAGCACACAAATATTGTCTAGAGTCACACAACATATGCCAGTGTAACACATCCACCGTTGTATCACACAACTACTTTCCATAGTCACACAGCCTCCACCAGTGGAACACATCCACCGAAGTAGCACACAACTACTATCTAGAGACACATAGTCTCCGCTAGTGGTACACAACCACCAAAGTAGCACACAACTATTGTCTAGAGATACAAAGTATTCACCAGTGGTACACAACTGTAAATGTGTTGAACCTGCACATAATAGATATAGATAAACAATAATACACACATTTGCAGAGAGAATTTGATAAAGAAGAAGAAGGAGATAAAGAATAGAAGAATTCTCATTAACCGTTTTGAATAATGAATAATTTACACATGATATACTTTGTATAACTCAATGAGTGTGAACTGGAGGAGAACCAATGCACCATAGTGGTGTTCTAAATTGATCTGGACACACACCAACAGTTATGGGAGTGAACTGCCACCTAGTCTAGTCTCTCAGGCAGTTACGGGAGTGAACTGCCACCTAGATGAGTTAACTAGTCAACTAGTCTTCAGTTAACTGACTAAACAAAGAGTAGTGAGGAGTATATCAGGGAATCAAGGGTAATACACCATTATGGTGATGATCCCAAGGCAAGTGCACATTAACATCATGATGATCCCAATGTTTCATGGTGACAAAACCAATGCAACATCTAAACTCAACTCAACTAGTCAAACTGAAGTGTCAACTGAAAGAGAATATTCTCTAGGTGGAATATCCTCCCCTAAAATATAGGATACTGGATAATGACTAAATATGACTAATAAACAAGGAAAAACCTTAGGAAAAAGATATCCTAGGTGTGTGTGAAGTAACTCCAACACCCCCCCTGAACATCACTATAGTGAAAATAAAGAATGGGTCTCGACAATGAGGCCATGTTAGGTACCAAAATACAAAAGATACACTAAAATAAAGTGAGAAAAGAGGGAAAACCTCATGGGAAACCCCCCCCTCAAGATACAATGTATGTAAAAATAAGAACTACAGTTTTTAGGAAACAGTGTCCTTCACTCTAAGATGACTTCACAGAGAATGGAACTTCTTCTCAGTGAAGGTGTTGGTGAAGATGTATGTCGTCTATTCTTCTAAATGACAAAAATGTAGGTCGATGATCCCCTCGTGTACTAAGTCCAGAATGTAGTGCATGTCGATCTCGATGTGATTCATCCGCTATCTCTTAACTAGATCTCTGTAGAACTTTAGAGTTCTTAGGTTGTCACACTAGATGACGATCGACCAATGAAACTGAATGCCCAACTCACTGAGAAAATTTGGTAGCCACATAGCCTGAATGGTTATGTTAACTACCCCTCTGTACTCTGCCTCGACTGAAGATAGAGAAATGGAAGCTTTCTTCTTGCTCGACCAACAAATAGTCCTGAAACCAAGACTGAGTGAGTAACCATATGTGGACTTGCGATCAGTGCTATCGCCAGCCCAGTCAGAATCAATAAACCCGATGAGATCTATTGTATATTATGTTGCATAATGAATACCAAAGGTGATGGTGCCATGTACGTATCGAAGGATACACTTTGCAACTTTCCAATGTATCTCATGCGACTCCTACATGAACTTGGAAACTGTGCTCTGGTATGGAGTGGGTGAGATACAACAAGCTCCCCACTAGCTATCTGTACAGTGTGTTGTTGTAACACCCCAAGGCCGAGCCCCTGTGGAATTGTAATTATGTTTATAGGCTTGTGATCCAAGTGTTTATAAGCTGAAGACTTACGTTTTTATTAGGCCGGAGAGCTTAGATTCTTAAGGCCATGAGCCTGATTTTTGTATATGAAAATGCACATATCATTAATAAAATTACATTGTTGCGTGTAGATAGACTACAAAGAAAGAGTTATGGGGTACTAAGCTCCACTAGGTAGGGTAAGGGAGGGGGATAAGTGTCTAGGCCTAGGGGCTAAGCTAGAGGGATTACCTCTAAGGGAATAATATTTTATTATTATTCCCAAAGGCTATGGTTGACATAAGTTGTGTTGTTCTAAGTTCCTGGGAAAAAGGGGAATGAGTGTTAAGTGGAACTCTTGCGGCTTCAAGAAGACATGTGTCAACCTGGGCACATCCAGTTTATAGCTGGGAAATCCATCTCGTTGGGGGTTCGCTTCCCATTTTGGAATTTCTCCCCACCCCTGCATTGGGGCCAGTTTCGAGTTTCTTCATGACCCTTACGATTCTCTGGAAGTCTGTCACCCTTCCCGATTCAGCCAAGGATTCATGCTCGCGCCTGTACCTTTCCTGAGTCATTTTGTGCCTTAACGGTTGTTGTTGCTACCATCATGTGAGATATACCGAGCCTTGTTGTTGCCATCACCATTACTGGAGTTGACTTAGAATTTGGGTTGAAGAAGCAGGTTGTTAGGCCTGTGGTTTGAAGAGGAAGTTTGTCAGGCCCATGGATTGAAGAAGCAGGTTGTCAGGCCTGCAAGCAACTCTCTTGAGGTGAGAGAGGTTTTTGGGGAAGTGTTTTCCCAGAGGGAGCCCAACTACAGCTATAGGGCTCGGAGAATTCCTGTTCGTCTTATTGTTGAAGCCCTAGAAGGGAAGTGAGGCAAACAAAGGACTGTTGAGCAAAGAAGGGGCACACTTCCTGTGGTGGGACAGGAATGTGGGGAATGAGAGGTTGTAGGTTGTTAGTGTGAGTTGGGCCTAGGAGAAAATCCTCCTGTTGATCTATGTGACCTTCATGTTGTCCTTTCCTATCCTAGGAATCCCTTGCCCGGTGGAGTTTAGTCCCAGCTTGATGGTGACCCACTGCTGAGAGTGATGAGAAATGTGTTCTAAGCATGGGAGGTTCGTGGAAGGTCTATACGCAGTTAGGTGGTTATTTATTGAAATATAAGTACCAAATATATGTTAATTGTATGTTGTGTAATTGTACATATGTTATAACTTGATGAGTAAGGCCTGGATATATCAGTTATGTTGTGTGTGTAGGCTTACTGTTATTTCCACATTAATATGTGTATGGTTAGAATATGTTTTGTGTATGCATATATTGTCGATATGTTTTAATGATTATTTTTGCATGAATAAGTGGCATGAACAAAACACTGTAAATTTTAATTGTGTTAGATATGCATGCATATAAATTCACAAAATGGTATCAGAGCTAAGTGAAACCTCCAAGAAGTAGTGTTGCTCGACCTGGTGGATGGTCGGGGATGTTACAAAATGGTATCATAGCCATGGTTTCAACATTGAGCCTAGATGGGCCATGTTAGTGGAAGATGAAGCAAAAGTTTCAAAAAATAATTGTTGTCGAAATGGACAAAATTCAAGTTCAGAGCCCATGGTTTCTACTGGAAACTTGGATGGGCCACGAACAAGAAATTCAACGTAGAAAGTCTGGAGAATTTTGAGGTACAAAGTGCCAGAAGGGCATTGAAACAACACTTAGACTGTGTTCGAAAACACAAGAGGTGTAACAAGTTTAAGAAATGGCCACAAAGAAAGAAATTACAACATTTGTGGTGTTGGGCCATTAGATATGAGCGACAACGAGATAAGTCGTTAGATCAAGCGAAGAGTAAGTCATGACCGACAGATCTCATGGAAGGGAGATCGACGGTGGGGAGCCATTGCAGAGATCAGGAAAGAAATTATAGCGAGAGTAAGTTGAGACTTCGCAATCCCTCAGGATCGTTGATCTTTCTAGATCAACATATCAATGATGGATATCGATCCCACTACAGGTGAGCATCTTCGCATTGCGGAGATCGGGAAGGAAATTAAAGCGTGAGCAAGTTGAGTTTCCGCAATCACTCATGGTCGTTGATATTCAAAATTCCTTAAGGCACGAATGGAAATCTTGCAAAGTGAGATAAGTGCCCAAATGTTAAGCCGAGGTCATAGCTCCCAGTCACGTCTAGAGAAGATAGAGCGAACTTCGTGTGTTTCTTGTCTGTCGATCCAAGAAAGGAACATGTGTCGACAAGTTAGCTTGTTCGAGAATACAACATTCGAGAGAAACAAGGTGTGAACAGAGTGGAAACTCCCAAAGTGCCGAAGTCTGAAGTTAATCCAGACTGTTCATCGAAGGAGACACGTGTCAGAATATTGGCTTGTTTGGGAATTCGACGTTCGAGAAAAATAGGCTATGCTAAGGTAAAATCTCCTGAAGCCTGAATTCCCGAAGTGACATGGCCTACTGATGTCACTATGGATGACGTGGAAACATGGGATGTGTGCCACATGTCAGTGATTTAATAACCTTGGTAAGATGGAAATGCAGTTAGAATGTGACATATGTCACCCACCTGATTGGACCACGTGTCAGCTTTGTGTGTTCTGTCGAGTGGCGCTCCTAGTGGTGGCAGAAGGTAGTTAATCTTGGTGAAGAATTTAGCTATATCAGGTCACATTAAATTTGGTCACGATCTATAAATATCAATGGTCGGGAGGCATTGTGGAGATCGAAGTTGTGCGACAGATAATTATGCAAGGCGGTCCCACAATCCAAACCACAGTTTCCCAGGTGGGGTATGTGTCAGTGTGGGGACAATTGCGGAACGATCAACGGGTTACTCCAAAACCTCCAACCCATGTCCCCGCAATTTGAAAAGTACTAAATTTGATGTGACGTTTTCAACATTTATTAGTTCAATCAAGAAAATCGTGGGCCCTAGTGGACGTGTGGCGCCAGATCGTGAAGTCCAGAGACTTGACACTCCAGAAGAAATGGTGCATGAAGGAATGTGGAATGTATGTCCAGAGACTACCTCTCTAGATACCTTACATTCCATCCCCCTTATAAAAGCATTGTCCTCAACGCTTGATGTACAACCATATACCAGGGTCCCATGGATAAGTGTGGACCATAGTGTTGAAGTAGACTAGAGAACCAGGGTCCCATTGAGAAATGGTAGCCACCATACTGAAGTAGTCCAACCGCCATTGTAAACCAGGGTCCCATGTCCAATTTCTCATGTGAACCCCACATGGAAGATATCAACACCCAATAACCAACTGAAAATGATGCTCCCAATACTGACACCTATCATGTGGATCCAAATAAGAATATCGATCCACATAGTGGGAGATGTTAAAATATGAATCTGGAAGGAACAATACCATTGTAGAATATGCAGGTTGGATGCTAGTAACTAGCTCCTTATGTGTGACATTGATGTTCTCTACAGAAGGTGGAGTAGAGTCATCAAATAAAATATGAAAGTGGTTGTCATCCCAGAAATGACAACTATCCATATACCAATCATCACAACCGGCCTCAAAATCATACCAAGCATATATTTCTTGATTATATTCATCCCTGATGTCTTCCATAAGAAATCTCTCTTGCATGTTATCCAATGAATCTTGAATACTATGAAAATTATCATTGAGGCCATCTGCAAGGTCATGCAATCTAGCATCCAATGTGTCATACAATTGGGATTTGAATGATTCAATTTTTTTTTTGAGGGTTTGAGAGGAAATATCCATCTGAACACTCTATGAACTCTTCAGTCTCTCAGCCATCACGAAAAAACCCAAAAAATAAAACAATAAGTTACGACAAAAAATCACGGTTTTTTCTGGAAAAACCTTAAAAAACTGTTGAATTTAAAATGCTCATAAATTCACTTCTCGGACTCCGTTTCGACTGATTTGTTTTTTGAAATTGGGTGAAATTGTGAGAGGAACTCATATATATAATTTTTTTGGGCAAATTTGGTCTCCAACTGCTAAAAACGGTTGCGCCTCCGTCTGCAGAAAAAACCTTGAAAAATTGCAGATTTTAAAACTTCAATATCTCAACTTCCCGGACTCCGTTCGGACGATTTATTTTTCTCAAATTGGGTGTTTTTCTGAGAGGAACTAAGATATACAACATATTTCTACAAATTTTGTATAGAAATATACCCAAAAGTTCTGGAATGTCACAGCCCTCTTTTTTCTTCTCCGAAAAAAAAATCTGCAAAAATAAAAAATATTTTCCCACAATGTCTGCCAAGGAAAGTGCTCAGATACCAATTGTTAAGAACCTAAACCAGATATGAAAATATACTTAAGAAATAACCATAAACCATTCACCATAAAAATGAACACAAGAAATATCCAATACCCTTGAGGTAGAGAAACACCATAGAATGGATCCTATTATGGAAGGGATCCTCTCCTGTTCACTTGCCTCTTCGAGGGGGCATCCTCCTATTGAGCTACCGCTCCAAATACAATACTTCTCTTCATGTCCCATTACATTTCTTGAACCCTTTTATATAGTGCTACCATCACTTAATAACATTCTAGAGAAGGAATCTTCTAGAAGTAGAACCTTCTAAGAAGTCATCTTACATTTATTATATTTAACCACCCATTTATTATATCTAACTACCATAGTGGGCCTTATTTAATTTTATAGTGGACCTAGTCCACCTTACATTGAATGGACTCCACTATTATCACTATGGGCCCTCTAGGCCCTCCCACTACCTCTCTAGCTACATTACATAGCTTGACAAAATTCTGGTTGAATGCACATTTTGTAAAATTAACAATTGTTGGAACCGAACCGAATTGTCGCAAAGTGCAGAGAAATGGGAAAGGCACAGGGTTCTTATAGTTCAGAAAATGAGGTTAGAGGAATTTATGTTCATTTAGGAGTTGAAGGATTGAACTCCAATGGGCATGGAGAAGAGGTATATAAATAAGGAAACATGATGAAAATCATTGAAAAGTTGCAGAGAGATGTCCAGACTCACCAAGCAGATAACAAAAATCTCATGAAAGCCAGGGAGAAATAGAGAGAATTCAACATAAAGTTGATGTAGAGCCTGGAAATGATAGAAAATAAACTGGATATGGAGAGTGGCTCAAGCAAACCAGGAAGTCATAGAAAAACAAAAAGTGATAGCAAACATCACCAACACTCCCCGAGGAATTCCAATAAAAGAGTACACAACAACTCAAGTCTATCCTCTGTTAGGAAGCATAAGAGATCCGGGGAGGATGAACTATGAGGAGAAATGAAAAAAATAAAAACTCCTATGTTTGATGGGGAGCACAAGAAGGATGAAGATGAAAAGACATGGTTGTTGGGCATGAGAAAGTATTTCCAATTGCATAATTACTCTTCACGGGAAGAAGGAATAATTTCCATCTATCAACTCAAAGGTAAGGCATCCATGTGGTGGGACCAACTTGTGCAGGTGTAGCACATTAAAGAGAAAGATGTTACTTGGAGGGAATTCAATAAGTATTTTGAAAATAAATACTTGACTAAGAGGTATTATGAAAAGTGAAATAGTTCTTTGAACTCAAGATGAGAAGTATGTCCATTAATGAGTATGAAAGAAGGTTTTTAGAATTGTTGAAGTATGTCTCTTTCATCAAAGATGAGACAATCAAGATTCAGAGGTATTTGACTGGTTTTCCACCATCCATCAGTGAAAAAATACAATATGATGATCCCAAAACATTGGAGGAGACCATAAGGAAAATTAAGTGCCTATATGATCAGAAAAAAGAAAGGCCAACTTTCCAAAAAGCTTGGGAAGACAAGGAGAAATTCAAGATGGATCAGAGGAAGAAGGGAATTAAGCCACCATTCTTCATAAATAATCCTCAGGGAAAACCAACTTCTAGAGAACCCAGAACGATTGAGATAGGTGGTCAAAGGCCAAGGAAACCACCTATTCAATGTTGGGGTTGTAAAGTTGATCATATGTTTAGAGATTGTCCTCACAGAAGTGACAAAGAGAGAGTTTTTCACAATGTTCAGCGAGTTGAAACAGTGGGGAACATGGGTAGAAATGTACCAAGGATCTATGCAGCCTTGGAAAAAAATAAAGTAGAGTATCAATCACATATGATTGAAGTGGAAGGTATGATCAACAACCAAACCATTACTATTTTAATTGATTCAGGAGCTATTCATAGTTATATAGATCCTAGGATGGTGGAAAGTTTGCAATTCCCAAGAAACAAGCATGTAAAATCTTGGTTGGTGCAATTGGCTACTGGAGCCAAAAGAAAAGTCAATGAGATGGTTAATTCATGTCTTATGGACATGAATGGATTGAGCACAAGGGAATATTTGAACATCTTTCCTTTAGGATCTTATGACTTCCTAATTGGTATGGATTGGTTAGATAAACACCATGCCATCTTAGACTGTCGTAGCAAGGCATTCACTTGTTTGGATGAGGAAGGGAATCATAGGATAGTCCAAGGAATTCCCAGGTCAGTTACTGTCCGGAAAATCTCAGCAATGCAGCTGAATAAGTGTTACAGGAAGGGTTGTCAAATATTTACAGCCCATATGGAGGAAGAATCTAAGGATAAGGTGCCAAATTTGGAGGATCATGCAGTCCTGGAGGATTTCGATGATGTGTTCAAGGAGGTACCAGAACTACCTCCAAAGAGAGATATTGATTTCTCTATTAATTTGATGCCTGGAGCAGCTCCAGTATCAAAGACTCCTTACAGGATGAGTACACCAGAGATGAAGGATTTGCAAATGCATCTTGAAGAAATTATGAAGAAGGGGTATATATTCCCAAGTGTGTCACCTTGGGGTGCCCTAGTCTTGTTTGTGAAGAAGAAAGATGGGACATTAATATTGTGCATTGATTTTAGACAGTTGAATAAAGTGATTGTAAAGAACAAGTATCCTCTGCCAAGGATTGGTGATCTCTTTGATCAATTGAAGGATGTAAAGATATTTTCCAAGATAGATCTCAGGTCGGGATACCATTAGGTAAGGATTAAAGAGGAAGATATTAGCAAGACCGCCTTCAGGACAAGGTATGGTCATTATGAGTTCACAGTGGTGCCATTTGGGTTGTCAAATGCACCAGTTGTTTTCATGTTCTTAATGAGTGGTGTTTTCCGGGAATATTTAGACAAGTTTGTCATTGTTTTTCTGGATGACATTCTTGTATATTCCAAGTCAGAAGAAGAACATGAGAATCATTTGAGGATGGTGTTTCAAGTGCTAAAAGAACATCAATTGTATTCCAAATTGAGCAAGTGCTCATTTTATCAAAACAAAATTCACTACCTAGGGCATATCATTTCAAAGGATGGGATAGCAGTGGACCCTGAAAAGATAGAAGCCATTAGAGAATGGTCAATGCCAAATAATGTGACAGAATTCAGATCCTTCGTGGGTCTAGCTAGCTATTACATAGGGTTCATTGCAGGGTTTTCAAGAGTAGCTCACCCCATCACTTCCTTACAAAGGAAGGGGAATAAGCTTCAATGAACATAAGAATGTCAAAAGAGTTTCCAACAATTGAAGCAGATGTTAACCAGTGCTCCAATTCTGAGGATCGTGGATCCAAATGAAGACTTCATTGTATGCACAGATGCATGTAAAGAAGGACTGGGTGGAGTCCTCAGTCAAAATGGGTTTGTTGTATGTTATGAATCAAGGAAGTTGAAAGATCATGAAAGGCTCTATGCCACTCATTATTTGGAATCGGCAACCATAGTGAATGCTTTGAATAAGTGGAGGCACTACCTCATGGGAAAAAAATTTGAGCTAAAGACATACCATAATGGTCTGAAATATTTGTTTGATCAACCTACTTTGAATGCTAGGCATAGTAGATGGTTGGAATTCCTCTGTGAGTATGACTTTGATATCAAGCATATCAAAGGAAAGGAGAACAAAGTGGTTGATGCACTCAATAGGAGAGTGCGTGAACTGCATGCTACAACCATTAGCATGTATCAAACCGATCTTAAAGGAAGAATTTCTGAAGCTGCAAAAGTAGATTTGTAGTACATGGAATTGATAACAAAATTGCAGCAAGGTAAAATGCAGCCGAAAACTGAAGATTATGAATTGGGAATTAATGGAATCCTTTTGTACAAAAACAAAGTCTATGTATCGAACTCTTATGAATTAAGGAGTGCAATTTTAAAATAAATTCATATTGTGCTTTATGCAGGACACCCGGGATATCAGAAAACAATCCCGGCAGTCAAAATCCAATATTATTGGCCAGGCATGAAGAGGGAGATTGTTGATTTTATAGTCAAATGCTTGGAATGTCAAAAGGTAAAGGATGAGCATAGACACCCAACTAGTTTACTACATCCATTACCCATTCCTGAGTGGAAATGGGAAGTGGTAACAATGGATTTCATCACGAGATTGCCCAGATCAAGCAAGCAGCATGATGCAATCATGGTAGTGGTGGAAAATCTTACTAGAGATGCCCATTTCATTCCTATGAAGAATACTCACAAAGAAACAAATTTTGTTGACATTTATATGAGGGAAGTAGAACTCTTGCATGGCATACCCAAGACAATTGTTTATGATAGAGACCCAAATTTCACATCAAAGTTCTGGAAGGGGTTATTCAAAGGATTCAGAACAAATCTGAACTTCAGCATAGCATATCATCCTGAGTCGAATTGGCAAACATAAAAGGTGAACCAAGTGATCAAGGACATGCTAAGGATATATGTGATGGACAAACCATCTAAATGGGAAGATTATCTACACTTGGTAGAATTTTCCTACAACAATGAGTATCAAGAATCACTGAAGATGATCTTGTTTGAAGCACTTTATGGCAGAAAGTGCAACACCCTAGTAAGTTGGGATAACCTAGATGATAGGGTAGTGGTTGGGCCAGAGTTTCTCAAGGAAATGGAAGAACAAATGCTAAAGATTAAGTAGAATTTGAAGGCTTCCCAGGACAGGAATAAAAGTTATGTTGATAAGAACATAACTCACATGGAATTTAAAGTAGGGGATCACGTATTCCTGAGAGTGAAGGCCAACAAAAGCTCCCTGAATTTGGGAAATTGTTCAAATTTGGAAGCTCGATATTGTGGGCCATTTGAAATCCTAGAGAGGATTGGTCCAGTAGAATATAGGATTGCATTGCATGCATGCATGTCTATACATATTGTCTTTCATGTTTCATTACTTAAGAAATATGTACCTGATGCTAATCATGTTATTGATTGGAATGTGATTTAGGTGGAGTAGGAAAGTGCTTTTCAGGTGCATCTGGTGTGTATACTGGATCAGGAAGGAAAACATCTCTGGAATCGATCCATAGGTCTTGTAAAATTTCAGTGGAACTAGTACGGTCTTGAGGACACAACATGGGAGCATGAAGATGCTATGCGGGCAGAGTATCCACATATTTTTTAAGATTTTGGAAATCTTGTTGTTGTTGTGTAAGTAAGTTGCACTGAGGACAGTGAAAAAATAAGGGGAGGGGATTGTAACACCCCAAGGCTGAGCCCCTGTGGAATTGTAATTATGTTTATAGGCTAGTGAGTCAAGTGTTTATAAGTTGCAGACTTATGTGTATATTAGGCTGGAGAGCCTAGATGCTTAAGGCCATGAGCTTGATTTTTGTATATGTAAATGCACATATCATTAATAAAATTACACTGTTGCATGTAGACCGACCACGAAGAAATATTTATGGGGGACTAAGATCCAATAGGTAGGGTAAGGGAGGGGGCTAAGTGTCTAGGCTTAGGGGCTAAGATAGAGGGATTACCTCTAAGGGAATAATATTTTAATATTATTTCCAAAGGCTATTGTTGACATAAGCCATGTTGTCCTAAGTTCCTGGGAAAAGGGGGAATGAGTGATAAGTGGAACTCATGCGGCTTCAGGAAGACATGTGTCAACCTGGGAGCATGTAGTTTATAGATGGGAAAACTAGCTCGTTGGGGGTTCACTTCCCATTCTAGAATTGCTCCCCATTCTTGCGTTGGGACCAGTTATGAGTTTCCTCACAACCCTTATGATTCTCTGGAAGTTTGTCACCCTTCCCAATTCATCTAAGGATGCATGTTGCTCGCACATGTACCTTTCCTGAGCCGTGTTGTGCCTTAATGGTTGTTGTTGATTCCATCATCTGAGCTATATCAAGCCTTTACAACACCCTTATTGGAGTTGAATTAGAAGTTGGGTTGAAGAAGCAGGTTGTCATGTCTATGGTTTGAAGAGGAGGGTTGTCGGGCCTATGGACTAAAGAAGCAGGTTTTCAAGCCTACAAGAAACACTCTCCAGGTGAGAGGTTGTTGGGGAAGTGTTTTCCCAGAGGGATCCCAACTACAGCTATAGTGCTCATAGAATTCATGTTTGTCCTGTTGTTGAAGCCCTCAAAGGGAAGTGGGGCAGCCAAAGGACTATTTATCAAAGAAGGGGAAAACTTCCTGGGGTGGGACAGACATGTGGGGAATGAGAGGCTATAGGATATTATTGTGAGTTGGCCCTGGGAGAAAATCCTTCCTATCGATTTGTGTGACCTTCCTGTTGTCCTTTCCTATCCTAGGAATCCCTTTCCCAGTGGATTTTAGTCCCATCTCGGGGGTGACCCACTGTTGAGTGTGATGAGCAGTGTGGTCTAACTCTAGGAGGTTTATGGAAGGCTTGCATGCAATTAAGTGGTCATTTATTGAAATATAAGTGCCAAATCTCTGTTAATTGTATGTTGTGTAATTATACATAGTTTATAACTGGATGAGTAGGGCCTAAATATATCAATTGTGTTGTGTGTGTAGGCTTACTATTATTTCCGCATTAATATATGTATGGTTAGAATATGTCGTGTGGTTGGATATATTGTCAGTATTTTTTAATGATTATTTCCGCATGAATAAGTGGCATGAACGGAACATTGTAATTGTTAATTTTGCTAGATATGCATGCATACAAATTCATAAAATGGTATCAAAGCTAAGTGAAACATTCGAGAAGTGGCATTTCCCAACCTGGTGGATGGTCGGGGACGTTACAGCTGTCAACCAATAGAGTTTCCCCACCATCCTCAAGTTTTACTCCTGATAGGAAGGGAGTCGGAGCAGACTTGTAGTCTGTCATGTGAAATCTCTCAAGGAGACCTCGTGCATACTTGGCCTGAGATATTTTGATTCATGATGCATCCTGACTGATCTCGAGTCCAAGGAAAAAGTGTAGTGGACCCATGTCCGTCATGAAAAAACATGTCATGTAGAATCCTCTTGACTGCAGAAATCGCTGAAGTTGAGCAACCGGTTATCAACAAATCATCAACATACAGAACCAAGATTAGAAGTGAATTAGTCGTCCTGAACATGTAGACATTCAGGTCTAATTTAAAATGTACAAAGTTCTATTACAACAGGTAGGAGTCCATCTTGGCATACCATGCCCTTAGAGCCTTCTTGAAGAAATAAAGATACTTCTTCATTCGACAGACCAAAGATGAGTCCTTCATAAATCTCTGGGGATTATCCATATAGATCTCCTCAGAGAGATCACCATGAAGAAATGAATTCTTCATGTCCATCTGATGGACCTCCCATCCCTTGGCTGCTACAATGGCAAGTGCCAATCGTATGGAATCCATATTCGCTACTGGAGAGAAGGTCTCATCATAGTCAATGCCATGCACCTGATGAAAGCCTTTGGAAACAAACCTGGATTTGCATCTACTAATATTTCCATTTATTGTGCTCTTGGTCCTATAGACCCATCTACATCTGACAAGTTTCCTCCTAGAAGGAAGGGGAACTAGATCCCAAGTCTGGTTCTCGAGGAGGGAGTTATACTCCTTCTACATCGTAGATTCCCAAAAGGGATTTCCAGCAGCCTCACCATAAGATTGTGGATCTGAAGACTGAACCGAGAAAAGATTCTTGGAGGGAAATGGTTTAGTGGCAATGAGTGCAATAGGAGGCTCCTCTAAATCAGATCGAGTCCTCCTAGTATCGGTTGGATCACCAACACGATCTTTTGCATCCTGAAGTGTAGTTTGTGCCCACTTGGACCTCTTCTCTCGCTCTGCAACTACATCTGGATGCTCTAACTCTGCATATGACTATACTGACTCCGAATATGAATCGTCTGAGTCCTCTAAATTATAAATCTCATCTGAATAATATTCGACATGTGCATGCTCATCATCTTGGACAGGTGGAAGAATGAAGGTGTCTGCATGCGGCTGCTGAGGTACATGCAAGACACTTTCCTCGAATTGGATACCATGCTCAATGATGAGTCGGTCTAAGGAGAGATCAATAAGCCTATATCCCTTCACATGATTAAGGTATCCAAAAAAAATACACTCAGTGCTCTGTGGATCAAGTGCCTTCCTCTTTTCAGAGGGAATCTGGGCCCATGCACGTGAACCGAAAATGTGAAAGTGGGTCACTTCCGGTTTGAGGCCGCTCCAAGCCTCATACAGGGTCTTACCCTTGACAGATCTATGGGGAGATATGTTTTGGATGTATGTTGCACAATTAAGTGCTTCATCCCATAGTCTCTATGGTAGTGACTTTTCATGCTGCATGCAAGATGCCATCTCCTTTAGAGATCTATTTTTTCACTCAACAACTCTGTTTTGTTGCAGAGTATAGGGAATTGTATGCTGCAACTGAATCTCTGCCTCATGGAAAATATCATGGATCTCATGATTGACATAATCTCCCCCATTATCAGTTTGGAGTACTTTGATATTCTTTTTGGATTGTGTCTCAACCAAGGCTTTGAAATCTTTGAGGTGTTGAAAGACCTCAGATTTTTTCTTGAGAAAGTAGATCCATGTAAAACGTGAGAAATCATAAAAAAAAATGAGAACAAACCTAGATTTGTTGATGGATGGATGCGGAAAAGGACCCATAAGGTCACTTTGGATCAGATATAAAGGTGTGGAGGCTCTCTGAGACTTTCCTTTGTTGAATTTATCTTGAGGGTGTTTCCCGAGAACACATCTCTCACATACTCCCTTGGAGAAATGGATGTCTGGTAGACCATCAACCAATATTTGCTTGCTAATTTTTTGCATGTATTTGAAATTAAAATTTCCAAACCTTTCATTCCATATCCTACTACTTTCATCAACATGAGTAAGAAGTAAATCTGAATCAGGTTCAATGAATTCAAAAAATGTATACAATCTAGACTGATGATTTATCTGATCGGTAGCAACCCTGGAGTTGGTTTGCATGTCGTATATGTCCATGAAATTTGGTGTGAATATGAATTTCTTTCCAGTGTTGTAATTCTTCATTTGATACATGAAGAGAAGGTTGAAGGAAAGTTTGGGAACGTGCAACACATTCTTGAAGCTTTCTTTGGTGAGTTCGATCCTTCTTTGTCGGTGACCTTGACAGAAGAGTTGTCCCCCATCAGAATAGGAGGACCTTTGAATGCATCCAATGAAGAATATACTTATTTTCATGCAACCATGTGGTGTGATGCTCCTTAATCTACGATCCAAGCATCAGGAGAGGAGTTGATGGAAATCAAGGCATGGCTATAATTTTCTTTCTTGGGATTCATATATTCTGGCTTCTTCTTCTTGGAACCCTCGGGGATGCGATCTCCAAGGTTGTTTTTCTGAAGCATTTGAGACATTATATCTATTTTATTTTTCATGCATGCAGATTCTGGATGGAATCCTTTGTGACAGTATGAGCATTTCTCCCCTTTTCTTCCATTTTTCCCTTTGGATCCAGAGGCATCGGTGAAGGGTTTTCTATACCCTTCCTTCTTCGGATGTGCATGAGCTTTCCATTTATTCTTATCTTTAAATTTCTGATATTTTTGGCTGCCATATTTCACAGTGAGTGAATGCACCCTTGGGCCTTTGATTGTGCCCGTGTTGATGAGCTTGGTTTGCTCTTGTGTCAGGGATTCGATAAAGTCCTCAAGAGAAGGAATCTTCTAGGTGGCTCCAGAGGACAATCTGATGTAATGGAATGTGGATATGAATACAAAGAATTCATGACCAATATTGGAGAGAATGGTGAGAACCGTTTGTTTCTCCTCCTTCGATTTATCAACCCCGCAAGCTTTGAGTTGCGACAGTAAATCCTTGAATTTTGTAAAGAAATATTGGATATTATCGAAGATTTTTGGATCTAATGTGAGCAGTTCTACCTCCAACATGTGTCCCCTCATCTCATCATGTTTTCCAAATATCCCTTCCAATTTGGTCCAGGCTTCATTGGGAGTCTTACAGGAAGATATGTGAAAAAGGAGATCGAGAGAAATAACACTGCAAATTTCTCTGAGTGCCTCATCCATGCGATTTAAGTAATTGGATTTTTCTATGGATGATGTCGGTTTTGTATCTATATTCAAGGTTAACCTGTACAACCCTCTAGTTTGGATATGTATGGCTATTTTCTCCTTCCATGCAAAATAGTTGTAAGGTGTAAGAATGAATTCTTTTTGGAAATCCATCTTTCCGTTGTCTTCAATCTTTTGTACCTGCAAAAAAATTTGGTGTAGCTTTTGCTTAGCAGATCGTCGGCTCTGATACCATGTAAATGTGTTGAAAATGCACAAAATATATCTATATAAACAATAATACACACATTTGCAGAGAGAATTTGAGAAAGAAGAAGGAGAGAAAGAATAGAAGAATTCTCATTAACCGTTTTGAATAATGAATAATTTACACATGATATACTATGTATAACTCAATGAGTGTGAACTGGTGGAGAACCAATGTTCCATAGTGG
>ML804411.1:294559-306170 GCA_009831015.1 Picea engelmannii
CCGCGCCCAGTAAGAAGTTAGGGCGCGGGTTGCTTGTTTTCAAGTGAATTTCGAGGAATTACTCAGCATGGCTTTGGCTAGGAAGAGGCATGAGTTGGCCTGATGCCAGGTAAACCTGTATGGTGCATTTTAGGGTTATAACACATATCATCAAGAAGAGTTAGTAGTTCCAAAAGGGCCTACCTATAAATGATGTAGTAAACAAGCATGTTCTCATACATATAAATGACATTAATAAACCATACCATGAAGAGAAGAAGATGACTCCACCAGTGGTGAGGCGGGCGGCCCCACCAAGTATCATCTCATAAGGAACTATATTTTAGAGAGAGTCAACCCTTAGGATCTAGTAGAGAGGAGAAACCTCCCAGTACAATCCATAGGAGATCATACTTCAAAAGAAGTCAATATATGTAGCGGAAGCAGGTGGTTCTGGAGATCGTATAGACTCATAGGGAGTCTAGATTCAAAGGGAGCATGATGATTCAAAGTGAGACTGATATCAGAGAGAGTCAGTGGTTTAGAGACTTTCATTCATAAAGTATTCCTTCTCAGATTCATATAGGAGAGAGAGATGTCTTCCAGGACTAACAAACAGATGCCATGAGTTGAGGAGGCTATATTGAAGATTCAGAGGCTTCTAGGAGATGTGAGATCTCCTGGGAGGATTCCCTTGTCTTGATAGAACTTTCTATAGTGACAGAGGAGGAAGCCAATCAGAAGGATTGGGATATATATTTTTCCTCAATTCCAGAAACCACACGTGTTTTCCAGCTATATGTCATTGATGAGAAACATCATTGATTCATACCCTTCCACCATTGAAGAAACTATTGAGAAACAAGAATGGAAGGATGTCATGATGGAGGAGTATCATTCCATAATGAAGAATGATGCATGAGAAGTGGTTCCAAGACTAGAAGGGACGTCAATAGTGAATTCCAAGATTGATCTACAAAATCAAGCATGTTGCAGATATCAACATAGAGATGTACAAATATTGATTTGTGGCCTAAGGATTCTCCCAACAATAGGGAGAATATTATGACAAGACACTTGCTCCAGTATCCAGAATAAGTGTACATAGAGCAACCAAAAAACACATGAGAAGGAGTCTCATGTATGCAGATTGAAGAAGGCTTTGTACGGGCCCAAATCGGCACCCATGACATGATATTCCAGATCATATAGTTATTTGATGAGATTTTTGATGGTTTCCCATTGATCCTATATGTGGATGACATATTTTTGACAGGATATGAGAAGCTCATAGTTGGGTGCAAAAAGGAGCTCTCTTCAGAGTTCGAGATGAAGGATATAGGCCTAATGCATTACTTTTTGGGATTGGAAGTGGTAGATATCAGATGAGATTTTAATTAGCCAAGGAAAATATAATGGTGAGATTCTACACAGAATCAAGATTATGGAATGAAAGTTCGTGACCACATCCATGAGGATAAATATTAATCTCTTGAGTGAAAAATCTTCAGATTTGGTGGATCCCACGATGTAAAAACAATTGATTGGATCCTCGATGTACCTGGTTAAAACCAGGCTAGACATATGTTTTGTAGTGAACACCTTGATTCAATACATGGTTGAACCTAGATAGGTACATTGGATGGAAGCAAAGCATATTTTGAGGTACCTTCATGGTACGGTTGGATATGGATTGAGATATGTCTCAGGTTGAGATGTGAGGCTGCAGGGATATATAGATTCTGACTGGGCAGGGAGTGCAGTGGATCGAAAGAGTACTTTCGGATGTTGTTTAATTCTGGAATCAGGCATGATATCATGGTTGAGTAGGAATCATACATCATTGGCACTCATTATATCAAAATCTGAGTATATCGCAACAAGTGTGGCAAGCCGTGAAGCAATGTGGCTTTGAAAGTTGCTAGCTGGGATATTTGATCTAGAATTGGAGCCAACTTTGATACATTGTGACAATCAAATTTGTGTGAAGCTTAACGAGAACCTTGTATTCCATGAAAGGTACAAGCATATAGAGATAAAATATCATTACATCTTGGACATGGTGCAGAGAGGATTTGTGGAGCTCTAGTACATATCCATAGATGAGAAGATAATAGACATCCTCATCAAGCCCTTGTCAAGAGTGAAGTATGAGTACTTCAGGGACAAGCTTGGATTTTTGTTGAATATCCACCCTTGTTGAGAGGGAGGTGTGTTGTTTCTTCTCATTCTAGCTAACACCTTTGGCCAAGGGTTCCCTAGATCAGTCACATGATGTGACTGAGAGGGTAATGCACTTTCAAACGTGTTGAGAGAAGAAACATCACACACATAGTCGTAATAATTTGTCATAGACTGTGTGAATCCAAAAAATACCCGTGTACTACTTCGGTGGTTTTGTATCACTAACGGAGACTGTGTGTCTATGGATACTAGCTTTGTGATACTATGGTCGATGTGTTCCAATGGAATAGGTTGTGTGACTCTGGATAGTAGTTGTTTTCTACTTTGGTGGTTGGATTTACTTCACACACACCTAGGATTAATTTTTCCTAAGTTTTTTCCTTGTTTATTATTCATATTTAGTCATTATCCAGTCTCCTATATTTTAGGGGAGAATATTCCACCTAGAGAATATCCTCTTTCAATTGACACTTCAGTTTGACTAGTTGAGTTGAGTTTAGATGTTGCATTGGTTTTGTCACCATGAAAAATTGGGATCATCACCATGGTAATGCACACTTGGGATCATCACCATACTGGCACATTACCCTTGATTCCCTGATCTACTCCTCACTACTCTCTGTTCAGTCAGTTAACTGAAGACTAGTTGACTAGTTAACTCAACTAGGTGGCAATTCACTCCCATAACTACCTGAGAGACTAGACTAGGTGTTAGTTCAATCCCGTAACTGATGGTGTGTGTCTATATCACTCTAGACCACCACTATGGAACATTGGTTCTCCACCAGTTCACACTCATTGAGTTATACATAGTATATCATGTGTAAATTATTCATTATTCAAAACGGTTAATGAGAATTCTTCTATTCTTTCTCTCCTTCTTCTTTCTCAAATTCTCTCTGCAAATGTGTGTATTATTGTTTATATAGATATATTTTGTGCATTTTCAACACATTTACATGGTATCAGAGCCGACGATCTGCTAAGCAAAAGCTACACCAAATTTTTTTGCAGGTACAAAAGATTGAAGACAACGGAAAGATGGATTTCCAAAAAGAATTCATTCTTACACCTTACAACTATTTTGCATGGAAGGAGAAAATAGCCATACATATCCAAACTAGAGGGTTGTACAGGTTAACCTTGAATATAGATACAAAACCGACATCATCCATAGAAAAATCCAATTACTTAAATCGCATGGATGAGGCACTCAGAGAAATTTGCAGTGTTATTTCTCTCGATCTCCTTTTTCACATATCTTCCTGTAAGACTCCCAATGAAGCCTGGACCAAATTGGAAGGGATATTTGGAAAACATGATGAGATGAGGGGACACATGTTGGAGGTAGAACTGCTCACATTAGATCCAAAAATCTTCGATAATATCCAATATTTCTTTACAAAATTCAAGGATTTACTGTCGCAACTCAAAGCTTGCGGGGTTGATAAATCGAAGGAGGAGAAACAAACGGTTCTCACCATTCTCTCCAATATTGGTCATGAATTCTTTGTATTCATATCCACATTCCATTACATCAGATTGTCCTCTGGAGCCACCTAGAAGATTCCTTCTCTTGAGGACTTTATCGAATCCCTGACACAAGAGCAAACCAAGCTCATCAACACGGGCACAATCAAAGGCCCAAGGGTGCATTCACTCACTGTGAAATATGGCAGCCAAAAATATCAGAAATTTAAAGATAAGAATAAATGGAAAGCTCATGCACATCCGAAGAAGGAAGGGTATAGAAAACCCTTCACCGATGCCTCTGGATCCAAAGGGAAAAATGGAAGAAAAGGGGAGAAATGCTCATACTGTCACAAAGGATTCCATCCAGAATCTGCATGCATGAAAAATAAAATAGATATAATGTCTCAAATGCTTCAGAAAAACAACCTTGGAGATCGCATCCCCGAGGGTTCCAAGAAGAAGAAGCCAGAATATATGAATCCCAAGAAAGAAAATTATAGCCATGCCTTGATTTCCATCAACTCCTCTCCTGATGCTTGGATCGTAGATTAAGGAGCATCACACCACATGGTTGCATGAAAATAAGTATATTCTTCATTGGATGCATTCAAAGGTCCTCCTATTCTGATGGGGGACAACTCTTCTGTCAAGGTCACCGACAAAGAAGGATCGAACTCACCAAAGAAAGCTTCAAGAATGTGTTGCACGTTCCCAAACTTTCCTTCAACCTTCTCTTCATGTATCAAATGAAGAATTACAACACTGGAAAGAAATTCATATTCACACCAAATTTCATGGACATATACGACATGCAAACCAACTCCAGGGTTGCTACCGATCAGATAAATCATCAGTCTAGATTGTATACATTTTTTGAATTCATTGAACCTGATTCAGATTTACTTCTTACTCATGTTGATGAAAGTAGTAGGATATGGAATGAAAGGTTTGGAAATTTTAATTTCAAATACATGCAAAAAATTAGCAAGCAAATATTGGTTGATGGTCTACCAGACATCCATTTCTCCAAGGGAGTATGTGAGAGATGTGTTCTCGGGAAACACCCTCAAGATAAATTCAACAAAGGAAAGTCTCAGAGAGCCTCCACACCTTTATATCTGATCCAAAGTGACCTTATGGGTCCTTTTCCGCATCCATCCATCAACAAATCTAGGTTTGTTCTCATTTTTTTTTATGATTTCTCACGTTTTACATGGATCTACTTTCTCAAGAAAAAATCTGAGGTCTTTCAACACCTCAAAGATTTCAAAGCCTTGGTTGAGACACAATCCAAAAAGAATATCAAAGTACTCCAAACTGATAATGGGGGAGATTATGTCAATCATGAGATCCATGATATTTTCCATGAGGCAGAGATTCAGTTGCAGCATACAATTCCCTATACTCTGCAACAAAACAGAGTTGTTGAGTGAAAAAATAGATCTCTAAAGGAGATGGCATCTTGCATGCAGCATGAAAAGTCACTACCATAGAGACTATGGGATGAAGCACTTAATTGTGCAACATACATCCAAAACATATCTCCCCATAGATCTGTCAAGGGTAAGACCCTGTATGAGGCTTGGAGCGGCCTCAAACCGGAAGTGACCCACTTTCACATTTTCGGTTCACGTGCATGGGCCCAGATTCCCTCTGAAAAGAGGAAGGCACTTGATCCACAGAGCACTGAGTGTATTTTTTTTGGATACCTTAATCATGTGAAGGGATATAGGCTTATTGATCTCTCCTTAGACCGACTCATCATTGAGCATGGTATCCAATTCGAGGAAAGTGTCTTGCATGTACCTCAGCAGCCGCATGCAGACACCTTCATTCTTCCACCTGTCCAAGATGATGAGCATGCACATGTCGAATATTATTCAGATGAGATTTATAATTTAGAGGACTCAGACGATTCATATTCGGAGTCAGTATAGTCATATGCAGAGTTAGAGCATCCAGATGTAGTTGCAGAGCGAGAGAAGAGGTCCAAGTGGGCACAAACTACACTTCAGGATGCAAAAGATCGTGTTGGTGATCCAACCGATACTAGGAGGACTCGATCTGATTTAGAGGAGCCTCCTATTGCACTCATTGCCACTAAACCATTTCCCTCCAAGAATCTTTTCTCGGTTCAGTCTTCAGATCCACAATCTTATGGTGAGGCTGCTGGAAATCCCTTTTGGGAATCTACGATGTAGAAGGAGTATAACTCCCTCCTCGAGAACCAGACTTGGGATCTAGTTCCCCTTCCTTCTAGGAGGAAACTTGTCAGATGTAGATGGGTCTATAGGACCAAGAGCACAATAAATGGAAATATTAGTAGATGCAAATCCAGGTTTGTTTCCAAAGGCTTTCATCAGGTGCATGGCATTGACTATGATGAGACCTTCTCTCCAGTAGCGAATATGGATTCCATACGATTGGCACTTGCCATTGTAGCAGCCAAGGGATGGGAGGTCCATCAGATGGACATGAAGAATTCATTTCTTCATGGTGATCTCTCTGAGGAGATCTATATGGATAATCCCCAGAGATTTATGAAGGACTCATCTTTGGTCTGTCGAATGAAGAAGTATCTTTATTTCTTCAAGAAGGCTCTAAGGGCATGGTATGCCAAGATGGACTCCTACCTGTTGTAATAGAACTTTGTACATTTTAAATTAGACCTGAATGTCTACATGTTCAGGACGACTAATTCACTTCTAATCTTGGTTCTGTATGTTGATGATTTGTTGATAACCGGTTGCTCAACTTCAGCGATTTCTGCAGTCAAGAGGATTCTACATGACATGTTTTTTCATGACGGACATGGGTCCACTACACTTTTTCCTTGGACTCGAGATCAGTCAGGATGCATCATGAATCAAAATATCTCAGGCCAAGTATGCACGAGGTCTCCTTGAGAGATTTCACATGACAGACTACAAGTCTGCTCCGACTCCCTTCCTATCAGGAGTAAAACTTGAGGATGGTGGGGAAACTCTATTGGTTGACAGCTGTAACGTCCCCGACCATCCACCAGGTTGGGAAATGCCACTTCTCGAATGTTTCACTTAGCTTTGATACCATTTTATGAATTTGTATGCATGCATATCTAGCAAAATTAACAATTACAATGTTCCGTTCATGCCACTTATTCATGCGGAAATAATCATTAAAAAATACTGACAATATATCCAACCACACGACATATTCTAACCATACATATATTAATGCGGAAATAATAGTAAGCCTACACACACAACACAATTGATATATTTAGGCCCTACTCATCCAGTTATAAACTATGTATAATTACACAACATACAATTAACAGAGATTTGGCACTTATATTTCAATAAATGACCACTTAATTGCATGCAAGCCTTCCATAAACCTCCTAGAGTTAGACCACACTGCTCATCACACTCAACAGTGGGTCACCCCCGAGATGGGACTAAAATCCACTGGGAAAGGGATTCCTAGGATAGGAAAGGACAACAGGAAGGTCACACAAATCGATAGGAAGGATTTTCTCCCAGGGCCAACTCACAATAATATCCTATAGCCTCTCATTCCCCACATGTCTGTCCCACCCCAGGAAGTTTTCCCCTTCTTTGATAAATAGTCCTTTGGCTGCCCCACTTCCCTTTGAGGGCTTCAACAACAGGACAAACATGAATTCTATGAGCACTATAGCTGTAGTTGGGATCCCTCTGGGAAAACACTTCCCCAACAACCTCTCACCTGGAGAGTGTTTCTTGTAGGCTTGAAAACCTGCTTCTTTAGTCCATAGGCCCGACAACCCTCCTCTTCAAACCATAGACATGACAACCTGCTTCTTCAACCCAACTTCTAATTCAACTCCAATAAGGGTGTTGTAAAGGCTTGATATAGCTCAGATGATGGAATCAACAACAACCATTAAGGCACAACACGGCTCAGGAAAGGTACATGTGCGAGCAACATGCATCCTTAGATGAATTGGGAAGGGTGACAAACTTCCAGAGAATCATAAGGGTTGTGAGGAAACTCATAACTGGTCCCAACGCAAGAATGGGGAGCAATTCTAGAATGGGAAGTGAACCCCCAACGAGCTAGTTTTCCCATCTATAAACTACATGCTCCCAGGTTGACACATGTCTTCCTGAAGCCGCATGAGTTCCACTTATCACTCATTCCCCCTTTTCCCAGGAACTTAGGACAACATGGCTTATGTCAACAATAGCCTTTGGAAATAATATTAAAATATTATTCCCTTAGAGGTAATCCCTCTATCTTAGCCCCTAAGCCTAGACACTTAGCCCCCTCCCTTACCCTACCTATTGGATCTTAGTCCCCCATAAATATTTCTTCGTGGTCGGTCTACATGCAACAGTGTAATTTTATTAATGATATGTGCATTTACATATACAAAAATCAAGCTCATGGCCTTAAGCATCTAGGCTCTCCAGCCTAATATACACATAAGTCTGCAACTTATAAACACTTGACTCACTAGCCTATAAACATAATTACAATTCCACAGGGGCTCAGCCTTGGGGTGTTACAATCCCCTCCCCTTATTTTTTCACTGTCCTCAGTGCAACTTACTTACACAACAACAACAAGATTTCCAAAATCTTAAAAAATATGTGGATACTCTGCCCGCATAGCATCTTCATGCTCCCATGTTGTGTCCTCAAGACCGTACTAGTTCCACTGAAATTTTACAAGACCTATGGATCGATTCCAGAGATGTTTTCCTTCCTGATCCAGTATACACACCAGATGCACCTGAAAAGCACTTTCCTACTCCACCTAAATCACATTCCAATCAATAACATGATTAGCATCAGGTACATATTTCTTAAGTAATGAAACATGAAAGACAATATGTATAGACATGCATGCATGCAATGCAATCCTATATTCTACTGGACCAATCCTCTCTAGGATTTCAAATGGCCCACAATATCGAGCTTCCAAATTTGAACAATTTCCCAAATTCAGGGAGCTTTTGTTGGCCTTCACTCTCAGGAATACGTGATCCCCTACTTTAAATTCCATGTGAGTTATGTTCTTATCAACATAACTTTTATTCCTGTCCTGGGAAGCCTTCAAATTCTACTTAATCTTTAGCATTTGTTCTTCCATTTCCTTGAGAAACTCTGGCCCAACCACTACCCTATCATCTAGGTTATCCCAACTTACTAGGGTGTTGCACTTTCTGCCATAAAGTGCTTCAAACAAGATCATCTTCAGTGATTCTTGATACTCATTGTTGTAGGAAAATTCTACCAAGTGTAGATAATCTTCCCATTTAGATGGTTTGTCCATCACATATATCCTTAGCATGTCCTTGATCACTTGGTTCACCTTTTATGTTTGCCAATTCGACTCAGGATGATATGCTATGCTGAAGTTCAGATTTGTTCTGAATCCTTTGAATAACCCCTTCCAGAACTTTGATGTGAAATTTGGGTCTCTATCATAAACAATTGTCTTGGGTATGCCATGCAAGAGTTCTACTTCCCTCATATAAATGTCAACAAAATTTGTTTCTTTGTGAGTATTCTTCATAGGAATGAAATGGGCATCTCTAGTAAGATTTTCCACCACTACCATGATTGCATCATGCTGCTTGCTTGATCTGGGCAATCTCGTGATGAAATCCATTGTTACCACTTCCCATTTCCACTCAGGAATGGGTAATGGATGTAGTAAACTAGTTGGGTGTCTATGCTCATCCTTTACCTTTTGACATTCCAAGCATTTGACTATAAAATCAACAATCTCCCTCTTCATGCCTGGCCAATAATATTGGATTTTGACTGCCGGGATTGTTTTCTGATATCCCGGGTGTCCTGCATAAAGCACAATATGAATTTATTTTAAAATTGCACTCCTTAATTCATAAGAGTTCGATACATAGACTTTGTTTTTGTACAAAAGGATTCCATTAATTCCCAATTCATAATCTTCAGTTTTCGGCTGCATTTTACCTTGCTGCAATTTTGTTATCAATTCCATGTACTACAAATCTACTTTTGCAGCTTCAGAAATTCTTCCTTTAAGATCGGTTTGATACATGCTAATGGTTGTAGCATGCAGTTCACGCACTCTCCTATTGAGTGCATCAACCACTTTGTTCTCCTTTCCTTTGATATGCTTGATATCAAAGTCATACTCACAGAGGAATTCCAACCATCTACTATGCCTAGCATTCAAAGTAGGTTGATCAAACAAATATTTCAGACCATTATGGTATGTCTTTAGCTCAAATTTTTTTCCCATGAGGTAGTGCCTCCACTTATTCAAAGCATTCACTATGGTTGCCGATTCCAAATAATGAGTGGCATAGAGCCTTTCATGATCTTTCAACTTCCTTGATTCATAACATACAACAAACCCATTTTGACTGAGGACTCCACCCAGTCCTTCTTTACATGCATCTGTGCATACAATGAAGTCTTCATTTGGATCCACGATCCTCAGAATTGGAGCACTGGTTAACATCTGCTTCAATTGTTGGAAACTCTTTTGACATTCTTATGTTCATTGAAGCTTATTCCCCTTCCTTTGTAAGGAAGTGATGGGGTGAGCTACTCTTGAAAACCCTGCAATGAACCCTATGTAATAGCTAGCTAGACCCACGAAGGATCTGAATTCTGTCACATTATTTGGCATTGACCATTCTCTAATGGCTTCTATCTTTTCAGGGTCCACTGCTATCCCATCCTTTGAAATGATATGCCCTAGGTAGTGAATTTTGTTTTGATAAAATGAGCACTTGCTCAATTTGGAATACAATTGATGTTCTTTTAGCACTTGAAACACCATCCTCAAATGATTCTCATGTTCTTCTTCTGACTTGGAATATACAAGAATGTCATCCAGAAAAACAATGACAAACTTGTCTAAATATTCCCGGAAAACACCACTCATTAAGAACATGAAAACAACTGGTGCATTTGACAACCCAAATGGCACCACTGTGAACTCATAATGACCATACCTTGTCCTGAAGGCGGTCTTGCTAATATCTTCCTCTTTAATCCTTACCTAATGGTATCCCGACCTGAGATCTATCTTGGAAAATATCTTTACATCCTTCAATTGATCAAAGAGATCACCAATCCTTGGCAGAGGATACTTGTTCTTTACAATCACTTTATTCAACTGTCTAAAATCAATGCACAATATTAATGTCCCATCTTTCTTCTTCACAAACAAGACTAGGGCACCCCAAGGTGACACACTTGGGAATATATACCCCTTCTTCATAATTTCTTCAAGATGCATTTGCAAATCCTTCATCTCTGGTGTACTCATCCTGTAAGGAGTCTTTGATACTGGAGCTGCTCCAGGCATCAAATTAATAGAGAAATCAATATCTCTCTTTGGAGGTAGTTCTGGTACCTCCTTGAACACATCATCGAAATCCTCCAGGACTGCATGATCCTCCAAATTTGGCACCTTATCCTTAGATTCTTCCTCCATATGGGCTGTAAATATTTGACAACCCTTCCTGTAACACTTATTCAGCTGCATTGCTGAGATTTTCCGGACAGTAACTGACCTGGGAATTCCTTGGACTATCCTATGATTCCCTTCCTCATCCAAACAAGTGAATGCCTTGCTACGACAGTCTAAGATGGCATGGTGTTTATCTAACCAATCCATACCAATTAGGAAGTCATAAGATCCTAAAGGAAAGATGTTCAAATATTCCCTTGTGCTCAATCCATTCATGTCCATAAGACATGAATTAACCATCTCATTGACTTTTCTTTTGGCTCCAGTAGCCAATTGCACCAACCAAGATTTTACATGCTTGTTTCTTGGGAATTGCAAACTTTCCACCATCCTAGGATCTATATAACTATGAATAGCTCCTGAATCAATTAAAATAGTAATGGTTTGGTTGTTGATCATACCTTCCACTTCAATCATATGTGATTGATACTCTACTTTATTTTTTTCCAAGGCTGCATAGATCCTTGGTACATTT
>ML804412.1:0-18141 GCA_009831015.1 Picea engelmannii
TGAAAACACAACATTCTTCAAGTAACGACATACCCTTCCATTTAAAAGGGGGGTTTTATTAATTCCTTAATCAACTCCTTTTTACCTTTCTAAATCAACACTAAACAAGGAAACCATAAACCCTGGAATGTAAAACTTCTAATGAAATTATCATTTAATCATAAAGTAAGACTAGCCATTAATCAATAAATATTACCAATCTTTACTCAAGTAATAATTTTCCTAACTTCTAAGTTAAAAATACACTAAATATAACATTATGAAGAAAAGATTATCTACTAATTAGGAATCATCATTATCAATCTATGTATTAAGAGTATAACATCCCTAACTAATAATGATATCCGAAACTAATATCTCTCGATATCTGATAATGATATCGCCATTAATAATGATATTTAATAATGAAATAAATGCTAGATCGCTCTCATAACAAAAATAGTTGTATGAGGTGGCCGTGTAAATTTAAATTAGGAAATAAAAATGTGTTGTTGTAATCATATACTTCACGCGTTATATAATGAATCTCATCACAAGTTATGTATTCATTCTCAAACACATATTAACCATAAATCACCATTACTAAAATCGCTATATTTATTGCTATTAAAATACAGTGGTCTAGCCCATTCTGGAATCACGAGATATCATTGATTAACTGTAAAAAAAAATGTAGCCATAAACACACTCATCTAATAAAGAGAAGTCATATAAATCGTTGTCAGATAAAGGTAAAACATAGTCAAAAATAAATTCCTGCCGATTAAAAACAAACACAGGTGTAGAAATAATTAATTTTGTTAGCCATCAGGTTCTTAAAAGACGCAGGTAAGGGTCGATTGCCAGTAAAATGCAGGTAATACCAGTACATGTAATCATTGTTCTAAAATTAAAAGTCTATGGTGTGCTTCAAACCTCCAATGTTGTCGCTAAACTAAGGAAGTAAATGGTGGCATCGCTAGGCGAGTGATGACAAGGCTGAGTGGAAGTGGTAAGGCTGTGTGTGAATCGCAATAACATCATACATTCACAATATAACACTCACAACTTTATTATAATAGTGATAGCATTATTAAAATCGCATAACTGGGATAGCATTATTCAACTCGCCTATCACTAATAGCACCATTAATTACCCAATTGTCATTACATTACAGTGATAGCCAAAAGGGGTTGGGAAACATTAAATGGAAATGAAGAATAAAATAAAGAAACATAGACATAACCCTTCACACGGAACGCGGTCGGATAATAAACTGTCGAGTATCAAATACACAGTCAGATAATAATCGCAGCCATAGATAGCATCAATCACTATCAATTAAATGCTAAAAAAAAACATGCAGATGTAGAAAATAATGAAATCATTGGCAGGAAACTTGAATGGGTGTGGAGTGAGTTGTGTTTGGCCAATTAAAATGCATGGTAAAATCACCAACAAGGATAATAAACACGGAGAAAAAATCATGGTCGAAGGTGTTGGAACGCAGAGGGTATTTTCCATCCATTAAATCGTTGAGTTATCATCAAAGTCGCAGGGTTCAATAAAAAATCTTGATTTTTAGCCACCAAAATGTTGTCGAGTTTAACATCAAGCTCGTTGTCAATAAAAGGTAGGGAAAACACAGTCATGAAGATTCAAACTCCGTCATAAGATATAAAAGAAAACACGATCCAAGGAGGGTAAATTAGCAGTCTAAAAATGTATAAACCAAGGGTAAAGTCGTGGGGTAAACTTCACCATTAAAGTAATGATTTGTAGAGGAAAATCGCAGGCTAGAACTGTTAAAATGTAAGGTAAAATCACCCTCGAAATATATTAAAATGCAGAGTCAAAATCGTAGTGGAATGTATGGAAACGCATCCCATAGACAATAAGAAATGTGATCATTAAAAACTGTAGAGAACGAAGATGAATCAATACACAGTGGTATCCAAACGCAAGAAGGCATAAGACAAACAATCAACAGGGGTAGACAACTGGGCAAAAATATCCCTCGCTCATCATCCATGCACAGAAAAGCAGAGCATTAGAATCTATAGGTTGCTATGCACCGAAGTGACGACCATTGATTCGGCTCCTAGCCGACTACTCAAGCATGGAATGATGATCTAGAGATGAGGACAAAAGATAAGGCACAATCTCTTCAAATAATCAATAAAAAAAAACAGAACAGTCATAGCAATCAAGGATCGGTGGCCAAGTAAATCAATTCGATGCAGCGAGCATAAAGCTATGATGACTTTAAGTTCTCGACTAAAAATGCTAAGTAAAACACTTTTCTTTTCACAATAAAAAGTACAAAAATGAAATCGCAATAGAAATATTTATCTACCATTCAAATAAAATCATGTGTATTGTATCAAAAGGTGACCGCTCTGAGTTATTGTCCTACGTGCTCCGTTTAGCTCCCTCTTTCCGACTGATGTGACTTCACCGGTACCTCCTAGCCAACACTAGGGGTACTCTTCTTCCCCCTTATCCCCTAGAGCCACAAAGGGTCCACACACTCTAAACCAAATAACAACTAGCAACCAGCTCGCCTCAAAGGTCGAGCTACCACTCGTTACCCAAGCTGGGTATCCCAACTCCCCCAAGATAAGTCAGTCAAGACAAACATTCTGTAACCTAACGTTACGCATAAAAGAAGAGATCCATACTCCTCCTCCTCCATTATTTATATAGAGTTTCTAAGTGATTTCTTTCCCAATTTCCCATTTAATTTAATTTTTAGTAATTTATTCAGAAAAATCCCCCCCGTACACATGTCACCCATCTCCCTAGTTGCACCAAAAAATAATTTCATTAATTATTTAATAACTCCTATTTCCCTCACCCACCAAAAATCATTCCTAAAATTGTTCCTTAGTGACCCCATATTCCCTTACACACCTTAAATGACTTACGCCCTTACTAAATTCCTAATTGAGTTCATATTTAGAAAGTTCTTAATAGAAAGATTCCTTACTAAGTTAGTCATTCTTCTTTTTCCTTATGTTTCCCTTTTTCTTTATGTTTCCCCTTTTTCCCTTAGTTTCCTATTTCTTTTAATTTTCCCTCTTTTCCCTTTTTATCTTAAACCCAAATTAGAAAGTGTAGAAAAATTACCTTTTACCCCTTTTTCTTTTTAATTAATAAATTTTAATTAGCAAATGTAGAAAAACAATCAATTCCCTTATCAAATTTTAATCCCTCTATATAATTTGATTTTAATAAATTAATTGAATTTCTTACCCCCTTCTCATCCCATGTTTAATGATTATTATTATTATTATTATTATTGTTTTTACCACAAGTATCACTTAGACCTAGATTTTTTTTTCCTAGCCTAGGCGACATTTTTATTAGGTAAATTGCTTTTAAATATTTCTTATCACATCATTTGATCTAAGGCCATCTAGGTTCATTCACTATTTAGTTGACAACACGACGTGTCATTTAGGATGCACTAGGTTCTCCAAGGGTGCCACTCACCTCTTTCCGGTTTTTTTGCGTGGCGTGCCCTTCAGGGTGCTCTACATGCTCCAAGGGTGCCACTCGCCTCTTTTCATTTTTCTTACACAACGTGCCCTTCAGGATGCACTACATGCTCCAAGGGTGCCACTTGCCTCTTGATTGACTTGGTAGACATCAAAAACCCCTGGAGTCAATACTCCTCCAGGTGATCTTGTGGGAGACTAAGGGCCTCTAAGGAATAAGGCTCGTGCCTTATTGTGCGCCCTTTAGAATCATCGTGATCGACTATCGCAGTCTTCCCTCATGACATCATGGGTCTTCTCGAACTAGATAATCGTTAACCTACAATTCGAGCCACGACGGGAGTGCTAGTAGGTTATGGCAGGGTTTTTGTCCATACCTCTCCCTCAATAGCTCTGGTTGTCATGCGTGACTCCTCTACTCAGCATGTGAGTTTGTTTGACAAGCTATCGTCATCCTACATCATCAACGAATCATGTCAAAAATAAAATCAATCATCATAAAATCTAATCAGATGTGCATATGTCATATCAACAACAATCAAACCCCAATAGTCCACTCCCTGACTTGATCTGGAGTACAAGGAGTTTCGTCGATGCCTCTGCATCCTCGAGGTCCAAAGTCTTGCACACTCAGTAGAACCCAATCAATATCACATGTCTATGTAAATACAAAAAATAACATATAATCACATCCATAATGCCTCATAATCATAATCAATGACCAACAGTATAATAACCCGAATCACTTGCAAGAAAGTGTCCTCAAGGAATAAGTTTGCTCAATGTGGGCAAGAGTGGGATGTTACACCAACTCCCTCTAGAACTGACCATCTGGGTCCTTCTCAAGTTTTGAATATCAATTGGATCTTCAATATGTTGACTTCATCACTTATCCTTCGAAACAAGTCTCATGATCCTATTCTTGTAGGTCTTGCCTACAAGTCAAATTCAGTTCAATAGTTAGCAACATTCCATAATCATGAAATTAATCAAGGTATAATGACTTCTTAATCATGATGACATAGTACTCATAGTCATGGAACCACACATAAGGTTTTATTATATTTGACCACACTTCTTCTCAGCAATCATCCACATACTAATACATGTGGAAACTATCTAGATGCCTTCCATCTCTACCAAATCATACTATAAGGAGTGTGCTATGTTAATAAAGAGGTTTCATCCTAGACAAGCTTCATCATGAGATATTGTGCAATGCTATAGGATACATAATTATAACATCACATGCCAAACATGAGCCTATTTCTTAAAATAAAATTGAGTCACATCATAAATAAAACATATGACAATGAATCAATCATAGTTAGGGATATAGGGTCCTCCCTCTTAATCTCGAATATCTGGTATGATCTTGTCTTGGAGATGTACTGCTTCTAGGGACTTATTGTCTCTGAGCATCACATCATGCACAATTATTTCAAAAGGTATTTATGTTTGCTTCATTGTATGGGCCAACTAGCTCCCTTTGAGCCTTGACTCCTTCTAAGTTTCTACTTGATGGGGTTGCCTGCCTCACTACTGGTGGAGTCATATGTTCCTCATGATATGGCTTGTCAATACTATATGGCTTTGCATCCTGCAAAGTGTCACGTGACCATGTTGTTCTCTTCCTGATTACTGTAATGAATCTGGGTAGGCCCTTGTGTCTCTACTAACTCTTCCTAATGATATGAAGAGTGATCAATCGCACTAGAGGAATTTGATCAGTCATCTTCAGATCCTTTTTCTCCTCACAATCAATCTCCATATGAGATACTCTTCATCTCACAAAAATACCCTTCTTTGTATTCTTCTTCTTTGGTACATGGATGTATACGGTCATGTATACAACTTCTTATCTGGATAGTCTCCTCCATGTCTCAAACTAGAGACCATCTATTATATTGTCTCCTGCAACCGTCACTATATATTCCCTAAGAGTTATCACCTGTGACTTTTCTGAAACAAGGACAACAAAGGGGAAAACAACAAACAAGAATAATACTCTTATACTAATAAAAACAAGAATGAGAATGATAATCACAGTATATCCTTCTGAAATCTATTTCTTGTGACCTGCTTGGAACAAGAGCCAAAATAAAAAATACAATAATAGTAACAACACTCTTCTAGTGTTGTGATCAATCATTATTCCATGGTAACCTCCATGGAATTTATAAAATAACCAAGATGACCGACCTAGAAGAAAAACAAGAAGTATCTCCTACAGGAGATGTTAGTTCATCTTGCAAACAAGTACAATAAGCATTTATATCAATAGTATTTACATGCTTCCAAGTATGTGTTAGAAATAATGGATGTGCTCATTTAACCATAGAAAATATAGCAATATTGTCACCCAACCATAGGTCGAATCCACCCCCGAGCACCTCAACCTTGACAAAGAATGATTTCAGAAGTAAACGAATAGCCAACCAAGGATAATGCACCAAGCAAAGATAAACAAGACTGATCAGAAATTCCAACCATAACCAATAGAAATTCCAATCCTAAATTGAGAATATAGGATGCAGTAATTGCAGCTGCAACTACTCCCCATACTTTTGCACTTACCCAGTTTCTATAGTGTGCACTTCTTCATTGCTGAAATTTCGAGTTGTGTGTACCAAATGAGGTTTGGCTACTTGTATTTATACTATTTTTCCTTAGTTTTCTAGGCCGACTTCTCATTCTGGAGGCTAAATACTTAATATAAATATTTTCTTAAGTCGACTAGTCTTTTAGGGTTATGTTCAATGCTTTAGGGTTTCTCATTACTTCCTAGAATATTCTATTCTCATCAAGGTTAGACGTGGAGGTAAATACCTCCCGCAAATACCATAATATCAACACTCCCTCCTATCTAGGGAGGTATTGAAGGAAATGGTCTTGAGCACAAACATACCATTCAATTGGTAGCATCATCATAGTCATGCAGACTATCTCATGATTATATCACGAGCGCCATCATCACTATCATCTGATAGAATCAACTGCATCATCTCTCGAAGCCATACTCTATCTAAGTAATCAAGCATGATGCTAAATAAGTCACTCACTCCACAAACTGATACAAGGACCATTCTTCTAATCTGGACATACGTCCTAGAATAATGACTATCCCAACAGATGCTAAAAGAAATGTCATGGACTACAAAGAACATTCCTATAGGAATGTCAATCTAGGACTATTTTCTAATCAAGTCATACAAATTTGTCTCAACCTATATACCTTTATAAAATATCGGTCTCGAACCATTTTTCTAATAAGGCCACAATCTGTGCCTTAGGAAAATACTAGTCCATTCCATGTCAACAATCTATCAACCTGGACCATTCTCCACAGAGAGAATACATGTCCACCAGCAATATGTTCTATATGGACCATTTTCTTCCTGGAGAATGTCTAAAGCACACTGACTATCCATCTAGCTGATAATCATTTTCAACACTATTGACATTCTACATGGAAATCAGAACAATGTCATTCAATAGAAAACAACTGTGTCTATCCATAGTAGTACATAACTACTATCCAGTAGTACACAACCACACCAAGTAGTACACAACTACTCAATCAGTGACACATAGTCACAACCAGTGGAAAACATCCACCACAGTAGCAAACATCTATTGTCTAGAGACAAACAATCTCCATAGCGATCATATCATCTAATATTAACCTACACAAAAAAACAATATTATGATATAAATTGAGTCATCTAGATCATTTTTCCACTCACACCTGTGAGATCTGGAAGAGCATATTCCCTCAAAAAGTAAAACATCAACCATGATCTATCTGTTCTATTATTCTCAAGCATATAAGAATAATTGTCCATATTTTTTAGCCTGGACCATTCACCTAACTAGGCCATTCCTCTGACACTAAAAAAAGTGCAACCTAAAGAGAATGAATCTTCCCTAGGGAATGCTTGTCCCTGATTTGTGAACCTGGACCATTCACCTAACTGGGCCATTCCTATGGCACTAAACAAAGTGAAACCTGGAGAGGATGAGTCTTCCCTAGGGAATGAATATCCGAACCATTTCCTAAGGAAATGATTGTCCTACACCAAACTCCAAAATGGACCATTCTTCGATATTTCTCACAACTGTGAACTTCGAAAGAATGAATTCCCGACGAGGCAGACCATTCTACTTGACCACTACTGAGAGTGAATACCAAGAAGAATGATTGTCCTAGACCATTCCCACACACTGGCCATAAGGGGAATCACTGTCTATGGTACATCAACAATATATCAAATCATTTTCATTATGAAAATGACTGTCCGATCTGGACCATTTTCCGAATTGGAAAGGAACTGATCATCCTAGACCATTTTTCGAACTAAAAAATGACTCTCCATAAATCAATAACACATCAATTCTCCCTCCCAAATTGGATTCATCTCTTCCCTTTTCAATAAGGAAGTCGTCTCCATGAGCTCCATCTTGTTTCTTGAGTACACAACCTTTTTCATCTTGGACAGAGACTTTACCAAAATATTTGCTATCTGCTCATCTGTGGAGATATATTGGAGAACCACTTCTCTTTTCTGGACCTCATCACGGAAAATGTAATTCTTGATCCCAATGTACTTTGGTCTTTCTGGAAAACTGGTTTTCTCTTAAGGCTTCATATAGCTCTGATCATTACAGTATATCATGGTTGGATTCATCTCTTTTGTCCCATGCTAGCTCGTGACATCATGGCAAGGCTCAAACTAGAACATATCCAAGTGGCACTTCTTCTTTCATCATGAGAGTTTGTCATGGATTAGCAATCCATCATCCTAGACTTATGAGTAACCATTTTGATACAATATCCCTGTTATAGAAAATTTTCACTGCGCTTCTTTTATGCATGAGAGGCTTTGCACCAAGTTGTTTGAATCCATACAATATTTTCTTCCATATTCATACAAGGGTCTCTTTCTGGTATACCTCAAAACCTTGAGGTTGCTCTACATATGCTTCTTTGTTCAATTACTCTCTCGAGGAGAATAGTCCTTACATTCATCTGATGTAAAATCTAACTCATGGATATTGCAGAAGATATAATGGCTCAGGTGGAGATATATCTGGTTACTGGAACAAGCTATCATAATCTTCTCCCTCCATCTGGGAGAACCTCTAGTTCTAAAACTGACATTTCTTCCATTCATAAGCCTTTCATGCTTCCATGCATGCTCTTCTCTTGGAATTATATAATTGACTCCCTCCATCTTAAGAGAGTCCACACTTCCTTCTACATCCTTATTGCCTTCTTTAAAGTGTCACAAGTCTTTTTCCAATTTCCTTTTGATTGTTGACTTCTTTTTGTTTTTACTTCTTCCAGGTTTCTTCAAGTTTGATTATGATTTCGGCTTATCTTGTAATTGTTACTTATGTTAAAAGCTTCGATAGGAATTGTTACCAAGGATTTTCAGTGTACTTCATCTTTTTCATGTGTATTGCTTGACTTGTAGTCATCGTGATAGCAATCCTTATCTTGTTATTCCTCCATAGGTATTGTTTCTCTTTGAACATCTTATATTCTAAGAAATATATATGCAAGATATGTACATAAACTACGTAAGCATGGTATGTACAAGAATTATGAAGAATATTGTCACCTTGTCTTAGAAGAAGAAGTGGTTTTATCCTGCTTGGCCTTCTTTGAGGGTTCCCTTTCTTTGGCAACTGATTATTTGTGTGTTTCCTTCCTTTTCTTTAAATCGATACAATGATTCTTGTAGTGACCATATTTTTGACAGTTGAATCATTTTATTTTTGACATATCTTTCTCTTGATTTGGTTTTTCCTTGAGCCAAACTTCTTTTTATTCCTGAAATTCTTGAACCTTGTTGTGAAGGCTTGATCATTGTATTTCTTTTGGGGTATATCTTTTGCACTAATTCTTGATTCTTCTTGTACAAAACAAGTTCATAGTTCTTCAAATGTGGGATACTCCTTTGTTCATGCTTGCGGAAAATGCATCCCATATCTTGGGAAGGCCATTGAGTACTATGTTTACCAATTCCTTCTCTGAAATGAATTCTTCAATAACTTGTAGTTGATCTCTTAACTGAGACATTTTCACAAGGTATGATGTTATGTTGTCATCATCATTCATTTTCATGTCACAAAGCTCATTTTTCAGACTCATTACTTGTCCAATGTTTCTGACTGAGAAGAGGTTTGTTAGGGCATCGTACATCTTCTTAGATGAGTCAAGATGGGAGATGTAGGGTATCAAGTGGTCTTTTATGGAGTCCACTATTATACTCATGGCTTTGATGTCATTTTCTTTTAACTTCTCCATAACTACAACGTTCTGAGGTTCTTTCTATTTTCCTTCTTCGAACTTTGGTTCCACGATATTTTCTTTCAAAATATCCAACACTTTATTCTTGGCAAGGATGAGGTCAATCCTTGTCTTCCATGCTCTGAATTTAGAATCCCCTTCTAACTTGTTTTCTGAATTCATAGAGTAAGTCATAATTGCTTTGACTTGGTCAACCCTTGACTTTGACCAAAAACTCAAACTTGACATCTTATCTTGCTGATAATACCGAGCAATGCGCCAGGCTAGGGAGCACTAGGCTATCCAAAAATTAGGTCAATCTCTTCACTTAAGGTGCCTCAACAAGAGGGTCAGGGTTTCGTTGCTGCAAAAAAAAATGGCTGCAACTCCAACTTTAACTGATCAAATCCTCCCAATATATCTTCTAGTGGTTATTCTATTCGAAGATAGTGTGGGCCCATAACCTATTAGAAATAATGGTTGTGCTCATTTAACCATTGACAATATAACAAAATTGTCACCCAACCATACCCGAAGCCACCCCCAAGCACCTTAACCTTGACAGAGAATGATTCTGGAAGAAAACCAATAGCCAATCAAGGATAATGCACCAAGCAAAGATAACCAAGAATGATCAGAAATTCCAACCATAACCAATAGAAATTCCAAGCCTAAACAAAGAATACAGGATGCAGTAGTTGCAGTTGTAGCTACTCCCCAAACTTGTGCACTTAACTAGTTTCTGTAGTGTGCACTTCCTCACTGCTGAAATTTCAAGCTGTGCGTACCAAATCAAGTCTGTCTACTTGTATTTATACTATTTTTCCTAAGCTATCTGGGCCGACTTCTCATTTTGGAGGCAAAATACTTAATATTGAATATTTTCTTGAGTCAACTTGTCTTCTAGGGTTATGTTCAATGCTTTAGGGTTTCTTCTTGCTTCCCGGAATATTCTATTCTCGTCAGGGTTACACATGGAGGTTAATGCCTCCCACAACTAACATGATATCAATAGTATCCATTGTATATAGCAGTAATAGAACCTGTCAAGCACCGTTGTCACAACTAGCACTGTAGAAATTATCAAACTTGATATGTACAAATTGGAAACTTATTAATTTAATCAATCAAAACTGGAACCTAGAGTCTTATCTTCAATAACGAGTGTTGTTGATTTTCTTCTAAGATTCCTTCACTCAAGATAACAAGTATTCTCTTCAACCTGACCCCTGTACTTAAGACAATATACTTTCTTGATAGAAATATGAGTTAGAGAATATAATCCAAATAAACTCTAAAATCTCAACCTTAATCAATCTAATAATTTGACTAAAGTTAGTTTCTAACTTCAACTTTGACCAGATATTAGTACGATAATAATAACTTCAATAGATAAAAAAAAAGTGCAACCTAGATGCTCATAATTCCATAACAGCTAGAGGCATATGAAAACAATCAAAACTGGAGTGCGTTGTTCCTATGAATGTGTTGGATCAGAGATTCCTTTGTATCTACGATTGTAAGAGATCCCTTCTCCTCCAATCAAACTCAATATAGTGATATGGTTTAAATATATGAGTATATACCTTCGACAACATCGGCAGACAATGGCATCATCCAGCAGTGACGACAGGAAATGATGAACCTTAAAACTTCAAAGGTGCTCCAACTTGTAATCTAAAGGTAGTTGGATATGCACCAAATATTAGTCCCAAAACTTCACAAAACTTTCACTGCAACTGGTGTTGCAGCTAGCATGAGGAAACTGACATTGCAAACCTAGGGTTTTATGAGGAAACCCTAATTTCTCAATTTCAAAAATGTTCAAATATGATCCAAGGAAGAGATGTTCCCTGCTTAGGCGACCTTACTAGTGGGTTCAATAAGGGTTCAATGAGCTTGATAATGGGGAAAATTAAGGATCTTCCTTCCAATGGTTAGAATGTTACGAAGGAAATCATCTCTGATACAATGTTAAAATTTTGGTATGCTCATTTAACTATAGACAATGTCACATCATTGTCACGCAACCATAGGCACAATCCCACCCTCGAGCATCCTAACCTTTACTTAGAATAATTCCAGCAAGCCTACTCTAGAACCAACAAATAAACCCTAGCTTCTAACTGCAGCAACAACTCAAGGCAAGTAGAGATTTCCTTCTCCAAGTGTAGCGCACAAGAGAGAGAGACAGTCTCCATATCCACAGAACAAGTACCATACACAACTGCAATAGCTACAGTTGCACTACTCTCTTAGACTTGCATCATAAGAATATCACCAAGAATATCACCAAGATTTTCACCAAGAATCACCAAGATAGTACTATAGAGAGACCAAGACCCAAGAGATGACCATACACCCTTATACCTCCTTGCAGTTGTAGTTGCAGCTGCAACTGCATCTCTCCACAAGACTTGCACACTTTCTAGCTCTCCAACTGAGCTAAAACCTCCTATATTTATATTAATTTGTCTAGTGACTTTTCTAGTTGGGTCGACCTAAATTTTCTGGTAATTATATTTTATTTTTATCTTTTTCCTATGGAGCCGACTTGTTTTTATGGAAGATAATAATCTAATATTATTATTCTGCCAAGATGACTTGTATTCTAGGGTTTCCACACATCTTTTTAATGGTTTGATTGCTTCCAGAATATTTTATTCTAAGTTAAAAGTAACATGTGGAGGTTAATAGCTCACGTAGCTACCAAAACATCAACACTTATGGAGTCACAACATCCCATACTTCCTTATATAAAAAGAACATCCAAACTTTCAACCTCCATTAGCCTCTTTAGGGAGATATTTTTAGCTCACCCTACGAGGCTGAAAATATTAACAGAAAAAAAAAATCATGGGTTACCTTTCAAAGGATATTTCCCTACTATAAGGACCTAGACCCTAACCATGGAGATTAGCTTATGCCTGCCCTCTCAGACTTATCTAGTGGCATTTTTCTCAACATGTTTTAATGCAGATTTGTGTCTCGCCTTCTAGTTCCCCAAGTCTTTGGTTATATTGAAACCAAACCCCCATGAAAGGACCCATGCCTAATTGGATGAATTATATTGGAGTATATAGGGTTCCTCGATCGAGGAGGAAGATATAGAAACCAAAGAAGAGTCCTCATTTTTAGCTTGGTAATTGGTAAACGAAAAGTCACCTTTATGAGCCAAATCGAGAGTAAGGGATTCAAGGGACCTTATCTAAGAAGGGAGAGGGACAACCAGCCACCAAGATGATGACCCCCTACCTAGCCCATTATCCAAACTAGACAAACGTTCAGTCAGTATACCCGAAACAAAAGAGATAATGGGATCAGAACTAATAATGGGCTTACCCACAACATGGAGACATTTCACACTTCTGCACCATATCTCCTCGAGCTTTCACCATTGGGTAGTAGAGATTTCAAAATCTTGTCCCAATAGATCCTTGGGTGAGTAGTTCTTCAGTACAACCGATCTATCCTTCTTAATCCTGGTAGAAATATCCCCCAATCAAGACTTCATTCGTTTGATCCTATGGAACAAGGACCTCAACATTTTTAGTATCAACTTTTGAAATTGAACATGACTGGGGGTGGCAAGGGGACCTATGCTGCTAGGTTCTTTCAAGCTCTTCAATGGGGTGTGCACACTAGAATTTGACAACCCCCGGATGTTTTTAACAAACTTGAAATCACAATCTGCCATTACATTGCCAACCAAATGGAAACAAGAGTATTGAAAGGGTAAGGTAGTTTAGGGATTGTTTGTAGATTCTTTGTCCCAATATCTGATCAAGCAACTCGAACAACCCATGACGAGGGTCAAGTTCCATAAGAATCTGCGCCACTAAATGAATATTACTACTCTTATATCATCTATCTGCGGAGATAAAGGTTCCTAATGTGTCACCAATAACCTTCAATCCCTTCTCTGTCCAGAATTCAATGGGAAGGTTAGACAACTTTATCCACGTTGGAACATTGTTCAGATCTTCATCTTGAGCATCAAACAAGGGATGCCATGGATTGGAACATAAGAGATTGTGGTTCCAGTATGAATGGTTAGATAGAATATAACCCACATCCTCTTTAGATATAAAAACACACCCATTCCACCCTTGCAAAAGTAGATGAAAGGTCAAACTATCACCAAGGCTAGAGCTCTAGTTTTTATACACCCGTGTTTCTATGGAATAAAATCACATTCGACACCCACAAAAGGTGCCAACAATCATACGACCCTCCATATCCTCCACTTGGATAACCTCCAAATCCTCTCCCACCACCAAATCAACAACCCCTCCCTAATTTTTAATGACCTTCCAATGCTTTTCAACCGACTTTTCTCAAGTCTTAACCTCCTTACCACCTTGGAAATCCTCCATGTCCATTCTAGCCCCAATAAACCCTGAGCCTGGGACCTCTTCATAAGCTTGAACCCCTTCATAAGCCTCAACAACTGACGACATACTAGAGGGATCACCCAAGGTAATTGGTATGTAAGAGATGAGATTTCTAGGCCCTTCGATACACACATATGCATTACCAGGTATCTTTCTCCAAGAATCTACGGTAGGAGTGCCAGATCCATGGGAAAAATATGTCACATTTACTGCCAAATATCTGGGATTTTTCACAATGAATGAGGTCTGGTTAGATTAGACATCCACCAAAAGGATCTCATGCTTTGTGGCTTCCTTTCCAACATCTGAAGCCTGCAAACCATTAATATCTGAAAGAATGTCATCGATGGGATTTATGACCTTAAGGAAGCTCTATTTTGTTAATGCATGATCAATGGTTTCAATATATCTATTCTTTAAAGAATATTATTCAATTAAATTAGGTTTGTAGTAGTAATAATTTTGATGGTCAAATGTAGTAAAAAAATTATTTTCATAATCAAGAAAGAAGAGTATTACATTCAACATATGGATGGATGTACTTTGTTTCTAAGACAATTGTGGATAGTGAAAAAATAATTTTTTAAGCTCCATTATTGGATGTTCTCCTGGTTCTTCTCTGGTCTGGCGAGCTGATGTCTCGGTTGGAGTTCCAGCTCCACAGAAAAATCCCCTTGGATACCCATGACGTGGAGCCATTGTGGCCTAGACAGACTTTCTGAGAGCTAGACATAGATTTCGAATGAAGGGATAGACGCATGCCCTCCTACAAAGCTGGTGTGCCCGCTGGTCCCTTGCTAACACTGTTTCAAGGATGTGATCTCCTCTCTTCCCCGACGATAATTCTATGCGTCTGCAGAGATGCCCTAATCCATTTTTCCAGGGAGGATTTCCCATTAGGATTTGATTAGGTGCATCGGGTGAACAAAGGAATGAGGATGGAGTACGGTGATTTAATGGCATTAACGTCTTAATTAACGGTGTGCGGCTGGCTTTGAACTCTATATCATTTGATCCCACCTGTTTAGATTTACGTCCATCCTCAGGTTTGAAACCCCACACATTGCACACTCCTATATCATTAACTATCAACCTGAGGTTTGAAACCCCATACAGTGCACACCACTTATTGACAGTTCACTAAATAAGTGTAGACTTAAACCACAATCACAGAGATTGCTCTTGGAATTATGTAAACGTGGTAATTGAATACTAAAAGCTCAAGAAGGTATTGTCCATTTCTTGATGAAGATCAAATTAAACCATAATATCATGGTAGATAATGTAGAAAGTTAGAAATTCAAACAAACCAAAGAGCACCCTTACATGAATTTTTAGCATACCAAACATGCATAACATGCAATCTAGCACAATTCTAGGGATAAAGATGGGAACAATAACCAATATCAAAAGAATTAGTGTTGAACTAACAAATAACGTGCTAAATGCCTCAATAAAATCCATCAACCTCAAAATTAGCATTGCTAATGAACATAATTCATTAACAAATCTGCATACTTCGAGATTTTTCATTCCAAAAATATAAAAATATGAGTCAATGAACATTGTTAGAGTAAACAATCAAACTAAAAACCACCCTAGGATGTATTGCCATTGAAAAAAATCCCCTTATTTGGCAAAAAAGGGATAAAAGAAAAATCAAATTAAACACTTAAACACTATAAAATATGAAATATGAACTTTGGAAAATTTTTATTGCTAAACTAGCACTCAAAAACAATCTCTCAGATAAACAAAAGCAACCTTCCAAATATATAATCTAATAGTCGAAACTAACAAAATTGTAAGACTAGATGCACAAAAATAAAAATTCCAAATAGATTGAAAGGGGGGGAGGGGGGGGGTGGTAGAAGTTTACCAATGTTATCAAAACTGGATTGGTCACCAAATCGATGGATCCCTGAAACTAGAAATTAGTCAAAATCGAAAAAAAAAAAAACCTAGGAAAAAATATGGGTGACCAAACAATACATACAATATTCAAATTTTGATAAAAAAAAATAAAAAATTATAGACTTCCTTATGAATCCAAACAATTAGTCACAAATACATAAATTTTTCTCATGTATATAGCATGTAAGTGTGCATATAACTAAAATATTATCCAATACAATACATATCTTAACCAAAATACATAAACAAAGAGGCTCTAAATGGTTTCTAGAGTTAAAAAAAATACTAATACAACAAATAACTGCATATCATCAAAATCATTGCCTATATTGGAATCCTCATCATCAATAGCACCCTCTAAGCATTAAAATTATGTAGAAAAATCTTAACATGCCTAGAATCAGTGATTTTGCTTGAGTGAATGGTACATTTTTTTTTCTCATGTATATAGCAAGGGTGTACATAACCAAAACAACATGGAGTGCAATACATATCTGAACCAAAATACGTAAACAGGAGGCTCTGCATGGCTTCTATAGTCCAAAACAAATAATGTTACAACAAATAATCACATATCATCAAAAGCATTTCATATATTAAAAGTGAGTTCCATGTCGTCATACAAAATAGAATCCAATGTAGTCATCACAATCTCCTCCCAATCCTGTAAACTGATAAGTCCGTTAAATTTAAGGAAAATGATAGAAAAGAAAAGATAAAGAGAATGTACCATTAATAACTAGGGTTCTACTTTTTTTTCTTTTTTTCTTTTTTCTTTTTTTCTTTTTTTTAAATTTGGGGTAATTTTTTTCATCCCATAGGTCGACATATGATTAGTATGGAACCACCAGTTCTGTACAAAGCCTGTTGGTCCAGGAATTTAAGTCCGGTTCAATACAGAACCGATCGATTCCATCATAAAACCAGTCGATTCAGTATGGAACCAATCATTTCTAATTTAAACCCTTGATTTGAACCGACAATCCCTATAAACTAGTCAAACCAGCTTGTTTTGGAAAAACTAGTTCAATTTTGATCACATTATCTAAAACATAGCTTTTACTTATAGTCTAAACAATTACGATAGCATCCAAGACCTTCATATCCCTCTTGGTAGTTAGGGATAATAATAGGCCACCTCTTTATGGTCAACACAAATGTTAACCACGGGTAACAATTGATGGACGCCTAAATTAAACTAAATTATCTCGCCCTCTCACTCACATTTATCATTATAGTCCTTTCTTGGTAAGGAATAACAATATTCAAAATAATAGTGTCATACTACTTCTAAGTCCTTATAACAAGTCGATCTCTAAAGGGATTGATGTATTAAAATACAACTTATGTAAGATGCATTTCAAAATAGTTAGAATTTTTACTTCACTCTCTATGAAGTAGAGAAACATCCCTGGGCACATTAGAATCTCGATAAAGTAGAGAAACATCCATTCACACATTAGAATGTTAAGAAAGAGACATGGCTTATCAAAATGCAATTAAAAAAAAAACTTAAAAGAATTAGCAATAGGATCTGTTATTATCGCCCCGTACTATAGTAACCATTTTTCATTTGGGTTTTTCAATGCTATTTAATTTGGGTCCATCATCGTACACAAATAATATGTTTCATATGTGAATATTTCAATTATATTACCATTTTTCATTTGGGTTTATTAGTATTGTTTAATTTGGTTCCACCAATATGAAATGGGCCCCATACTTGTATTAGAAGCCAATATTAAAAGAACTCCATAATTTCGATTAGTGCCAAATGTTGTCTCATCATCGAAATGTCTTAAAGATCTTAATGTTATTGTTGGAGGGAGCATAACTTCCTATGATGCACTTTAATCAGTGTCTGGCCACAATTCCCTCCATGGGCTCTTTGACTCAAAGTGGAGGGGGCTATGACTCCCACAATGCCCTTTGTGAGACTTCACTAATGTGGTAAAGGGGATGAGGGAGACACCATCCCTCATGTGATGCACCCTCCTATATATATATATATATATATATATATATATATATATATATATATATATATATATATATATA
>ML804412.1:20233-73098 GCA_009831015.1 Picea engelmannii
ATCCATATGTTGAATGTAATACTCTTCTTTCTTGATTATGAAAATAATTTTTTTACTACATTTGACCATCAAAATTATTACTACTACAAACCTAATTTAATTGAATAATATTCTTTAAAGAATAGATATATTGAAACCATTGATCATGCATTAACAAAATAGAGCTTCCTTAAGGTCATAAATCCCATCGATGACATTCTTTCAGATATTAATGGTTTGCAGGCTTCAGATGTTGGAAAGGAAGCCACAAAGCATGAGATCCTTTTGGTGGATGTCTAATCTAACCAGACCTCATTCATTGTGAAAAATCCCAGATATTTGGCAGTAAATGTGACATATTTTTCCCATGGATCTGGCACTCCTACCGTAGATTCTTGGAGAAAGATACCTGGTAATGCATATGTGTGTATCGAAGGGCCTAGAAATCTCATCTCTTACATACCAATTACCTTGGGTGATCCCTCTAGTATGTCGTCAGTTGTTGAGGCTTATGAAGGGGTTCAAGCTTATGAAGAGGTCCCAGGCTCAGGGTTTATTGGGGCTAGAATGGACATGGAGGATTTCCAAGGTGGTAAGGAGGTTAAGACTTGAGAAAAGTCGGTTGAAAAGCATTGGAAGGTCATTAAAAATTAGGGAGGGGTTGTTGATTTGGTGGTGGGAGAGGATTTGGAGGTTATCCAAGTGGAGGATATGGAGGGTCGTATGATTGTTGGCACCTTTTGTGGGTGTCGAATGTGATTTTATTCCATAGAAACACGGGTGTATAAAAACTAGAGCTCTAGCCTTGGTGATAGTTTGACCTTTCATCTACTTTTGCAAGGGTGGAATGGGTGTGTTTTTATATCTAAAGAGGATGTGGGTTATATTCTATCTAACCATTCATACTGGAACCACAATCTCTTATGTTCCAATCCATGGCATCCCTTGTTTGATGCTCAAGATGAAGATCTGAACAATGTTCCAACGTGGATAAAGTTGTCTAACCTTCCCATTGAATTCTGGACAGAGAAGGGATTGAAGGTTATTGGTGACACATTAGGAACCTTTATCTCCGCAGATAGATGATATAAGAGTAGTAATATTCATTTAGTGGCGCAGATTCTTATGGAACTTGACCCTCGTCATGGGTTGTTCGAGTTGCTTGATCAGATATTGGGACAAAGAATCTACAAACAATCCCTAAACTACCTTACCCTTTCAATACTCTTGTTTCCATTTGGTTGGCAATGTAATGGCAGATTGTGATTTCAAGTTTGTTAAAAACATCCGGGGGTTGTCAAATTCTAGTGTGCACACCCCATTGAAGAGCTTGAAAGAACCTAGCAGCATAGGTCCCCTTGCCACCCCCAGTCATGTTCAATTTCAAAAGTTGATACTAAAAATGTTGAGGTCCTTGTTCCATAGGATCAAACGAATGAAGTCTTGATTGGGGGATATTTCTACCAGGATTAAGAAGGATAGATCGGTTGTACTGAAGAACTACTCACCCAAGGATCTATTGGGACAAGATTTTGAAATCTCTACTACCCAATGGTGAAAGCTCGAGGAGATATGGTGCAGAAGTGTGAAATGTCTCCATGTTGTGGGTAAGCCCATTATTAGTTCTGATCCCATTATCTCTTTTGTTTCGGGTATACTGACTGAACGTTTGTCTAGTTTGGATAATGGGCTAGGTAGGGGGTCATCATCTTGGTGGCTGGTTGTCCCTCTCCCTTCTTAGATAAGGTCCCTTGAATCCCTTACTCTCGATTTGGCTCATAAAGGTGACTTTTCGTTTACCAATTACCAAGCTAAAAATGAGGACTCTTCTTTGGTTTCTATATCTTCCTCCTCGATCGAGGAACCCTATATACTCCAATATAATTCATCCAATTAGGCATGGGTCCTTTCATGGGGGTTTGGTTTCAATATAACCAAAGACTTGGGGAACTAGAAGGCGAGACACAAATCTGCATTAAAACATGTTGAGAAAAATGCCACTAGATAAGTCTGAGAGGGCAGGCATAAGCTAATCTCCATGGTTAGGGTCTAGGTCCTTATAGTAGGGAAATATCCTTTGAAAGGTAACCCATGATTTTTTTTTTCTGTTAATATTTTCAGCCTCGTAGGGTGAGCTAAAAATATCTCCCTAAAGAGGCTAATGGAGGTTGAAAGTTTGGATGTTCTTTTTATATAAGGAAGTATGGGATGTTGTGACTCCATAAGTGTTGATGTTTTGGTAGCTACGTGAGCTATTAACCTCCACATGTTACTTTTAACTTAGAATAAAATATTCTGGAAGCAATCAAACCATTAAAAAGATGTGTGGAAACCCTAGAATACAAGTCATCTTGGCAGAATAATAATATTAGATTATTATCTTCCATAAAAACAAGTCGGCTCCATAGGAAAAAGATAAAAATAAAATATAATTACCAGAAAATTTAGGTCGACCCAACTAGAAAAGTCACTAGACAAATTAATATAAATATAGGAGGTTTTAGCTCAGTTGGAGAGCTAGAAAGTGTGCAAGTCTTGTGGAGAGATGCAGTTGCAGCTGCAACTACAACTGCAAGGAGGTATAAGGGTGTATGGTCATCTCTTGGGTCTTGGTCTCTCTATAGTACTATCTTGGTGATTCTTGGTGAAAATCTTGGTGATATTCTTGGTGATATTCTTATGATGCAAGTCTAAGAGAGTAGTGCAACTGTAGCTATTGCAGTTGTGTATGGTACTTGTTCTGTGGATATGGAGACTGTCTCTCTCTCTTGTGCGCTACACTTGGAGAAGGAAATCTCTACTTGCCTTGAGTTGTTGCTGCAGTTAGAAGCTAGGGTTTATTTGTTGGTTCTAGAGTAGGCTTGCTGGAATTATTCTAAGTAAAGGTTAGGATGCTCGAGGGTGGGATTGTGCCTATGGTTGCGTGACAATGATGTGACATTGTCTATAGTTAAATGAGCATACCAAAATTTTAACATTGTATCAGAGATGATTTCCTTCGTAACATTCTAACCATTGGAAGGAAGATCCTTAATTTTCCCCATTATCAAGCTCATTGAACCCTTATTGAACCCACTAGTAAGGTCGCCTAAGCAGGGAACATCTCTTCCTTGGATCATATTTGAACATTTTTGAAATTGAGAAATTAGGGTTTCCTCATAAAACCCTAGGTTTGCAATGTCAGTTTCCTCATGCTAGCTGCAACACCAGTTGCAGTGAAAGTTTTGTGAAGTTTTGGGACTAATATTTGGTGCATATCCAACTACCTTTAGATTACAAGTTGGAGCACCTTTGAAGTTTTAAGGTTCATCATTTCCTGTCGTCACTGCTGGATGATGCCATTGTCTGCCGATGTTGTCGAAGGTATATACTCATATATTTAAACCATATCACTATATTGAGTTTGATTGGAGGAGAAGGGATCTCTTACAATCGTAGATACAAAGGAATCTCTGATCCAACACATTCATAGGAACAACGCACTCCAGTTTTGATTGTTTTCATATGCCTCTAGCTGTTATGGAATTATGAGCATCTAGGTTGCACTTTTTTTTTATCTATTGAAGTTATTATTATCGTACTAATATCTGGTCAAAGTTGAAGTTAGAAACTAACTTTAGTCAAATTATTAGATTGATTAAGGTTGAGATTTTAGAGTTTATTTGGATTATATTCTCTAACTCATATTTCTATCAAGAAAGTATATTGTCTTAAGTACAGGGGTCAGGTTGAAGAGAATACTTGTTATCTTGAGTGAAGGAATCTTAGAAGAAAATCAACAACACTCGTTATTGAAGATAAGACTCTAGGTTCCAGTTTTGATTGATTAAATTAATAAGTTTCCAATTTGTACATATCAAGTTTGATAATTTCTACAGTGCTAGTTGTGACAACGGTGCTTGACAGGTTCTATTACTGCTATATACAATGGATACTATTGATATCATGTTAGTTGTGGGAGGCATTAACCTCCATGTGTAACCCTGACGAGAATAGAATATTCCGGGAAGCAAGAAGAAACCCTAAAGCATTGAACATAACCCTAGAAGACAAGTTGACTCAAGAAAATATTCAATATTAAGTATTTTGCCTCCAAAATGAGAAGTCGGCCCAGATAGCTTAGGAAAAATAGTATAAATACAAGTAGACAGACTTGATTTGGTACGCACAGCTTGAAATTTCAGCAGTGAGGAAGTGCACACTACAGAAACTAGTTAAGTGCACAAGTTTGGGGAGTAGCTACAACTGCAACTACTGCATCCTGTATTCTTTGTTTAGGCTTGGAATTTCTATTGGTTATGGTTGGAATTTCTGATCATTCTTGGTTATCTTTGCTTGGTGCATTATCCTTGATTGGCTATTGGTTTTCTTCCAGAATCATTCTCTGTCAAGGTTAAGGTGCTTGGGGGTGGCTTCGGGTATGGTTGGGTGACAATTTTGTTATATTGTCAATGGTTAAATGAGCACAACCATTATTTCTAATAGGTTATGGGCCCACACTATCTTCGAATAGAATAACCACTAGAAGATATATTGGGAGGATTTGATCAGTTAAAGTTGGAGTTGCAGCCATTTTTTTTTGCAGCAACGAAACCCTGACCCTCTTGTTGAGGCACCTTAAGTGAAGAGATTGACCTAATTTTTGGATAGCCTAGTGCTCCCTAGCCTGGCGCATTGCTCGGTATTATCAGCAAGATAAGATGTCAAGTTTGAGTTTTTGGTCAAAGTCAAGGGTTGACCAAGTCAAAGCAATTATGACTTACTCTATGAATTCAGAAAACAAGTTAGAAGGGGATTCTAAATTCAGAGCATGGAAGACAAGGATTGACCTCATCCTTGCCAAGAATAAAGTGTTGGATATTTTGAAAGAAAATATCGTGGAACCAAAGTTCGAAGAAGGAAAATAGAAAGAACCTCAGAACGTTGTAGTTATGGAGAAGTTAAAAGAAAATGACATCAAAGCCATGAGTATAATAGTGGACTCCATAAAAGACCACTTGATACCCTACATCTCCCATCTTGACTCATCTAAGAAGATGTACGATGCCCTAACAAACCTCTTCTCAGTCAGAAACATTGGACAAGTAATGAGTCTGAAAAATGAGCTTTGTGACATGAAAATGAATGATGATGACAACATAACATCATACCTTGTGAAAATGTCTCAGTTAAGAGATCAACTACAAGTTATTGAAGAATTCATTTCAGAGAAGGAATTGGTAAACATAGTACTCAATGGCCTTCCCAAGATATGGGATGCATTTTCCGCAAGCATGAACAAAGGAGTATCCCACATTTGAAGAACTATGAACTTGTTTTGTACAAGAAGAATCAAGAATTAGTGCAAAAGATATACCCCAAAAGAAATACAATGATCAAGCCTTCACAACAAGGTTCAAGAATTTCAGGAATAAAAAGAAGTTTGGCTCAAGGAAAAACCAAATCAAGAGAAAGATATGTCAAAAATAAAATGATTCAACTGTCAAAAATATGGTCACTACAAGAATCATTGTATCGATTTAAAGAAAAGGAAGGAAACACACAAATAATCAGTTGCCAAAGAAAGGGAACCCTCAAAGAAGGCCAAGCAGGATAAAACCACTTCTTCTTCTAAGACAAGGTGACAATATTCTTCATAATTCTTGTACATACCATGCTTACGTAGTTTATGTACATATCTTGCATATATATTTCTTAGAATATAAGATGTTCAAAGAGAAACAATACCTATGGAGGAATAACAAGATAAGGATTGCTATCACGATGACTACAAGTCAAGCAATACACATGAAAAAGATGAAGTACACTGAAAATCCTTGGTAACAATTCCTATCGAAGCTTTTAACATAAGTAACAATTACAAGATAAGCCGAAATCATAATCAAACTTGAAGAAACCTGGAAGAAGTAAAAACAAAAAGAAGTCAACAATCAAAAGGAAATTGGAAAAAGACTTGTGACACTTTAAAGAAGGCAATAAGGATGTAGAAGGAAGTGTGGACTCTCTTAAGATGGAGGGAGTCAATTATATAATTCCAAGAGAAGAGCATGCATGGAAGCATGAAAGGCTTATGAATGGAAGAAATGTCAGTTTTAGAACTAGAGGTTCTCCCAGATGGAGGGAGAAGATTATGATAGCTTGTTCCAGTAACCAGATATATCTCCACCTGAGCCATTATATCTTCTGCAATATCCATGAGTTAGATTTTACATCAGATGAATGTAAGGACTATTCTCCTCGAGAGAGTAATTGAACAAAGAAGCATATGTAGAGCAACCTCAAGGTTTTGAGGTATACCAGAAAGAGACCCTTGTATGAATATGGAAGAAAATATTGTATGGATTCAAACAACTTGGTGCAAAGCCTCTCATGCATAAAAGAAGCGCAGTGAAAATTTTCTATAACAGGGATATTGTATCAAAATGGTTACTCATAAGTCTAGGATGATGGATTGCTAATCCATGACAAACTCTCATGATGAAAGAAGAAGTGCCACTTGGATATGTTCTAGTTTGAGCCTTGCCATGATGTCACGAGCTAGCATGGGACAAAAGAGATGAATCCAACCATGATATACTGTAATGATCAGAGCTATATGAAGCCTTAAGAGAAAACCAGTTTTCCAGAAAGACCAAAGTACATTGGGATCAAGAATTACATTTTCCGTGATGAGGTCCAGAAAAGAGAAGTGGTTCTCCAATATATCTCCACAGATGAGCAGATAGCAAATATTTTGGTAAAGTCTCTGTCCAAGATGAAAAAGGTTGTGTACTCAAGAAACAAGATGGAGCTCATGGAGACGACTTCCTTATTGAAAAGGGAAGAGATGAATCCAATTTGGGAGGGAGAATTGATGTGTTATTGATTTATGGAGAGTCATTTTTTAGTTCGAAAAATGGTCTAGGATGATCAGTTCCTTTCCAATTCGGAAAATGGTCCAGATCGGACAGTCATTTTCATAATGAAAATGATTTGATATATTGTTGATGTACCATAGACAGTGATTCCCCTTATGGCCAGTGTGTGGGAATGGTCTAGGACAATCATTCTTCTTGGTATTCACTCTCAGTAGTGGTCAAGTAGAATGGTCTGCCTCGTCGGGAATTCATTCTTTCGAAGTTCACAGTTGTGAGAAATATCGAAGAATGGTCCATTTTGGAGTTTGGTGTAGGACAATCATTTCCTTAGGAAATGGTTCGGATATTCATTCCCTAGGGAAGACTCATCCTCTCCAGGTTTCACTTTGTTTAGTGCCATAGGAATGGCCCAGTTAGGTGAATGGTCCAGGTTCACAAATCAGGGACAAGCATTCCCTAGGGAAGATTCATTCTCTTTAGGTTGCACTTTTTTTAGTGTCAGAGGAATGGCCTAGTTAGGTGAATGGTCCAGGCTAAAAAATATGGACAATTATTCTTATATGCTTGAGAATAATAGAACAGATAGATCATGGTTGATGTTTTACTTTTTGAGGGAATATGCTCTTCCAGATCTCACAGGTGTGAGTGGAAAAATGATCTAGATGACTCAATTTATATCATAATATTGTTTTTTTGTGTAGGTTAATATTAGATGATATGATCGCTATGGAGATTGTTTGTCTCTAGACAATAGATGTTTGCTACTGTGGTGGATGTTTTCCACTGGTTGTGACTATGTGTCACTGATTGAGTAGTTGTGTACTACTTGGTGTGGTTGTGTACTACTGGATAGTAGTTATGTACTACTATGGATAGACACAGTTGTTTTCTATTGAATGACATTGTTCTGATTTCCATGTAGAATGTCAATAGTGTTGAAAATGATTATCAGCTAGATGGATAGTCAGTGTGCTTTAGACATTCTCCAGGAAGAAAATGGTCCATATAGAACATATTGCTGGTGGACATGTATTCTCTCTGTGGAGAATGGTCCAGGTTGATAGATTGTTGACATGGAATGGACTAGTATTTTCCTAAGGCACAGATTGTGGCCTTATTAGAAAAATGGTTCGAGACCGATATTTTATAAAGGTATATAGGTTGAGACAAATTTGTATGACTTGATTAGAAAATAGTCCTAGATTGACATTCCTATAGGAATGTTCTTTGTAGTCCATGACATTTCTTTTAGCATCTGTTGGGATAGTCATTATTCTAGGACGTATGTCCAGATTAGAAGAATGGTCCTTGTATCAGTTTGTGGAGTGAGTGACTTATTTAGCATCATGCTTGATTACTTAGATAGAGTATGGCTTCGAGAGATGATGCAGTTGATTCTATCAGATGATAGTGATGATGGCGCTCGTGATATAATCATGAGATAGTCTGCATGACTATGATGATGCTACCAATTGAATGGTATGTTTGTGCTCAAGACCATTTCCTTCAATACCTCCCTAGATAGGAGGGAGTGTTGATATTATGGTATTTGCGGGAGGTATTTACCTCCACGTCTAACCTTGATGAGAATAGAATATTCTAGGAAGTAATGAGAAACCCTAAAGCATTGAACATAACCCTAAAAGACTAGTCGACTTAAGAAAATATTTATATTAAGTATTTAGCCTCCAGAATGAGAAGTCGGCCTAGAAAACTAAGGAAAAATAGTATAAATACAAGTAGCCAAACCTCATTTGGTACACACAACTCGAAATTTCAGCAATGAAGAAGTGCACACTATAGAAACTGGGTAAGTGCAAAAGTATGGGGAGTAGTTGCAGCTGCAATTACTGCATCCTATATTCTCAATTTAGGATTGGAATTTCTATTGGTTATGGTTGGAATTTCTGATCAGTCTTGTTTATCTTTGCTTGGTGCATTATCCTTGGTTGGCTATTCGTTTACTTCTGAAATCATTCTTTGTCAAGGTTGAGGTGCTCGGGGGTGGATTCGACCTATGGTTGGGTGACAATATTGCTATATTTTCTATGGTTAAATGAGCACATCCATTATTTCTAACACATACTTGGAAGCATGTAAATACTATTGATATAAATGCTTATTGTACTTGTTTGCAAGATGAACTAACATCTCCTGTAGGAGATACTTCTTGTTTTTCTTCTAGGTCGGTCATCTTGGTTATTTTATAAATTCCATGGAGGTTACCATGGAATAATGATTGATCACAACACTAGAAGAGTGTTGTTACTATTATTGTATTTTTTATTTTGGCTCTTGTTCCAAGCAGGTCACAAGAAATAGATTTCAGAAGGATATACTGTGATTATCATTCTCATTCTTGTTTTTATTAGTATAAGAGTATTATTCTTGTTTGTTGTTTTCCCCTTTGTTGTCCTTGTTTCAGAAAAGTCACAGGTGATAACTCTTAGGGAATATATAGTGACGGTTGCAGGAGACAATATAATAGATGGTCTCTAGTTTGAGACATGGAGGAGACTATCCAGATAAGAAGTTGTATACATGACCGTATACATCCATGTACCAAAGAAGAAGAATACAAAGAAGGGTATTTTTGTGAGATGAAGAGTATCTCATATGGAGATTGATTGTGAGGAGAAAAAGGATCTGAAGATGACTGATCAAATTCCTCTAGTGCGATTGATCACTCTTCATATCATTAGGAAGAGTTAGTAGAGACACAAGGGCCTACCCAGATTCATTACAGTAATCAGGAAGAGAACAACATGGTCACGTGACACTTTGCAGGATGCAAAGCCATATAGTATTGACAAGCCATATCATGAGGAACATATGACTCCACCAGTAGTGAGGCAGGCAACCCCATCAAGTAGAAACTTAGAAGGAGTCAAGGCTCAAAGGGAGCTAGTTGGCCCATACAATGAAGCAAACATAAATACCTTTTGAAATAATTGTGCATGATGTGATGCTCAGAGACAATAAGTCCCTAGAAGCAGTACATCTCCAAGACAAGATCATACCAGATATTCGAGATTAAGAGGGAGGACCCTATATCCCTAACTATGATTGATTCATTGTCATATGTTTTATTTATGATGTGACTCAATTTTATTTTAAGAAATAGGCTCATGTTTGGCATGTGATGTTATAATTATGTATCCTATAGCATTGCACAATATCTCATGATGAAGCTTGTCTAGGATGAAACCTCTTTATTAACATAGCACACTCCTTATAGTATGATTTGGTAGAGATGGAAGGCATCTAGATAGTTTCCACATGTATTAGTATGTGGATGATTGCTGAGAAGAAGTGTGGTCAAATATAATAAAACCTTATGTGTGGTTCCATGACTATGAGTACTATGTCATCATGATTAAGAAGTCATTATACCTTGATTAATTTCATGATTATGGAATGTTGCTAACTATTGAACTGAATTTGACTTGTAGGCAAGACCTACAAGAATAGGATCATGAGACTTGTTTCGAAGGATAAGTGATGAAGTCAACATATTGAAGATCCAATTGATATTCAAAACTTGAGAAGGACCCAGATGGTCAGTTCTAGAGGGAGTTGGTGTAACATCCCACTCTTGCCCACATTGAGCAAACTTATTCCTTGAGGACACTTTCTTGCAAGTGATTCGGGTTATTATACTGTTGGTCATTGATTATGATTATGAGGCATTATGGATGTGATTATATGTTATTTTTTGTATTTACATAGACATGTGATATTGATTGGGTTCTACTGAGTGTGCAAGACTTTGGACCTCGAGGATGCAGAGGCATCGACGAAACTCCTTGTACTCCAGATCAAGTCAGGGAGTGGACTATTGGGGTTTGATTGTTGTTGATATGACATATGCACATCTGATTAGATTTTATGATGATTGATTTTATTTTTGACATGATTCGTTGATGATGTAGGATGACGATAGCTTGTCAAACAAACTCACATGCTGAGTAGAGGAGTCACGCATGACAACCAGAGCTATTGAGGGAGAGGTATGGACAAAAACCCTGCCATAACCTACTAGCACTCCCGTCGTGGCTCGAATTGTAGGTTAACGATTATCTAGTTCGAGAAGACCCATGATGTCATGAGGGAAGACTGCGATAGTCGATCACGATGATTCTAAAGGGCGCACAATAAGGCACGAGCCTTATTCCTTAGAGGCCCTTAGTCTCCCACAAGATCACCTGGAGGAGTATTGACTCCAGGGGTTTTTGATGTCTACCAAGTCAATCAAGAGGCAAGTGGCACCCTTGGAGCATGTAGTGCATCCTGAAGGGCACGTTGTGTAAGAAAAATGAAAAGAGGCGAGTGGCACCCTTGGAGCATGTAGAGCACCCTGAAGGGCACGCCACGCAAAAAAACCGGAAAGAGGTGAGTGGCACCCTTGGAGAACCTAGTGCATCCTAAATGACACGTCGTGTTGTCAACTAAATAGTGAATGAACCTAGATGGCCTTAGATCAAATGATGTGATAAGAAATATTTAAAAGCAATTTACCTAATAAAAATGTCGCCTAGGCTAGGAAAAAAAAATCTAGGTCTAAGTGATACTTGTGGTAAAAACAATAATAATAATAATAATAATAATCATTAAACATGGGATGAGAAGGGGGTAAGAAATTCAATTAATTTATTAAAATCAAATTATATAGAGGGATTAAAATTTGATAAGGGAATTGATTGTTTTTCTACATTTGCTAATTAAAATTTATTAATTAAAAAGAAAAAGGGGTAAAAGGTAATTTTTCTACACTTTCTAATTTGGGTTTAAGATAAAAAGGGAAAAGAGGGAAAATTAAAAGAAATAGGAAACTAAGGGAAAAAGGGGAAACATAAAGAAAAAGGGAAACATAAGGAAAAAGAAGAATGACTAACTTAGTAAGGAATCTTTCTATTAAGAACTTTCTAAATATGAACTCAATTAGGAATTTAGTAAGGGCGTAAGTCATTTAAGGTGTGTAAGGGAATATGGGGTCACTAAGGAACAATTTTAGGAATGATTTTTGGTGGGTGAGGGAAATAGGAGTTATTAAATAATTAATGAAATTATTTTTTGGTGCAACTAGGGAGATGGGTGACATGTGTACGGGGGGGATTTTTCTGAATAAATTACTAAAAATTAAATTAAATGGGAAATTGGGAAAGAAATCACTTAGAAACTCTATATAAATAATGGAGGAGGAGGAGTATGGATCTCTTCTTTTATGCGTAACGTTAGGTTACAGAATGTTTGTCTTGACTGACTTATCTTGGGGGAGTTGGGATACCCAGCTTGGGTAACGAGTGGTAGCTCGACCTTTGAGGCGAGCTGGTTGCTAGTTGTTATTTGGTTTAGAGTGTGTGGACCCTTTGTGGCTCTAGGGGATAAGGGGGAAGAAGAGTACCCCTAGTGTTGGCTAGGAGGTACCGGTGAAGTCACATCAGTCGGAAAGAGGGAGCTAAACGGAGCACGTAGGACAATAACTCAGAGCGGTCACCTTTTGATACAATACACATGATTTTATTTGAATGGTAGATAAATATTTCTATTGCGATTTCATTTTTGTACTTTTTATTGTGAAAAGAAAAGTGTTTTACTTAGCATTTTTAGTCGAGAACTTAAAGTCATCATAGCTTTATGCTCGCTGCATCGAATTGATTTACTTGGCCACCGATCCTTGATTGCTATGACTGTTCTGTTTTTTTTTATTGATTATTTGAAGAGATTGTGCCTTATCTTTTGTCCTCATCTCTAGATCATCATTCCATGCTTGAGTAGTCGGCTAGGAGCCGAATCAATGGTCGTCACTTCGGTGCATAGCAACCTATAGATTCTAATGCTCTGCTTTTCTGTGCATGGATGATGAGCGAGGGATATTTTTGCCCAGTTGTCTACCCCTGTTGATTGTTTGTCTTATGCCTTCTTGCGTTTGGATACCACTGTGTATTGATTCATCTTCGTTCTCTACAGTTTTTAATGATCACATTTCTTATTGTCTATGGGATGCGTTTCCATACATTCCACTACGATTTTGACTCTGCATTTTAATATATTTCGAGGGTGATTTTACCTTACATTTTAACAGTTCTAGCCTGCGATTTTCCTCTACAAATCATTACTTTAATGGTGAAGTTTACCCCACGACTTTACCCTTGGTTTATACATTTTTAGACTGCTAATTTACCCTCCTTGGATCGTGTTTTCTTTTATATCTTATGACGGAGTTTGAATCTTCATGACTGTGTTTTCCCTACCTTTTATTGACAACGAGCTTGATGTTAAACTCGACAACATTTTGGTGGCTAAAAATCAAGATTTTTTATTGAACCCTGCGACTTTGATGATAACTCAACGATTTAATGGATGGAAAATACCCTCTGCGTTCCAACACCTTCGACCATGATTTTTTCTCCGTGTTTATTATCCTTGTTGGTGATTTTACCATGCATTTTAATTGGCCAAACACAACTCACTCCACACCCATTCAAGTTTCCTGCCAATGATTTCATTATTTTCTACATCTGCATGTTTTTTTTTAGCATTTAATTGATAGTGATTGATGCTATCTATGGCTGCGATTATTATCTGACTGTGTATTTGATACTCGACAGTTTATTATCCGACCGCGTTCCGTGTGAAGGGTTATGTCTATGTTTCTTTATTTTATTCTTCATTTCCATTTAATGTTTCCCAACCCCTTTTGGCTATCACTGTAATGTAATGACAATTGGGTAATTAATGGTGCTATTAGTGATAGGCGAGTTGAATAATGCTATCCCAGTTATGCGATTTTAATAATGCTATCACTATTATAATAAAGTTGTGAGTGTTATATTGTGAATGTATGATGTTATTGCGATTCACACACAGCCTTACCACTTCCACTCAGCCTTGTCATCACTCGCCTAGCGATGCCACCATTTACTTCCTTAGTTTAGCGACAACATTGGAGGTTTGAAGCACACCATAGACTTTTAATTTTAGAACAATGATTACATGTACTGGTATTACCTGCATTTTACTGGCAATCGACCCTTACCTGCGTCTTTTAAGAACCTGATGGCTAACAAAATTAATTATTTCTACACCTGTGTTTGTTTTTAATCGGCAGGAATTTATTTTTGACTATGTTTTACCTTTATCTGACAACGATTTATATGACTTCTCTTTATTAGATGAGTGTGTTTATGGCTACATTTTTTTTTACAGTTAATCAATGATATCTCGTGATTCCAGAATGGGCTAGACCACTGTATTTTAATAGCAATAAATATAGCGATTTTAGTAATGGTGATTTATGGTTAATATGTGTTTGAGAATGAATACATAACTTGTGATGAGATTCATTATATAACGCGTGAAGTATATGATTACAACAACACATTTTTATTTCCTAATTTAAATTTACACGGCCACCTCATACAACTATTTTTGTTATGAGAGCGATCTAGCATTTATTTCATTATTAAATATCATTATTAATGGCGATATCATTATCAGATATCGAGAGATATTAGTTTCGGATATCATTATTAGTTAGGGATGTTATACTCTTAATACATAGATTGATAATGATGATTCCTAATTAGTAGATAATCTTTTCTTCATAATGTTATATTTAGTGTATTTTTAACTTAGAAGTTAGGAAAATTATTACTTGAGTAAAGATTGGTAATATTTATTGATTAATGGCTAGTCTTACTTTATGATTAAATGATAATTTCATTAGAAGTTTTACATTCCAGGGTTTATGGTTTCCTTGTTTAGTGTTGATTTAGAAAGGTAAAAAGGAGTTGATTAAGGAATTAATAAAACCCCCCTTTTAAATGGAAGGGTATGTCGTTACTTGAAGAATGTTGTGTTTTCAGTATTAGATTGGTCAGTTACTATGTGCTTGAATATTATTTTTAATAATAAACTTGTTAATCAACGTTTCTTGATGTTGTTCTATGCCTAACTTAGTTCACCTTTTGATAACATTTATGACCATAATAGCTTGGTAAAAATTCACTCCTTCGCACTTAGACATCTTGCTTAACAGTTAATGGTTTTGGTTTGTCAACAAAGTCATGTATTAGCTTGTTCTTTTCTTTTGAATGATGTCATCTTGCATCTTGCTGACCTGTTGCATGGGGGTGTGGGTGTAGTCTTCTTGTCAGTTATTTAGGCTCCAAGCACATTGGATTTATCTTGAGTCATTGGTCCAGATCGGTTATGTGCGCCAGGGTTATTGTCACACCTATCACCTGGGGATGACATGATTCCTAATGAGGGGATCATGATGTGCCCTATTGGATTGAGGCAAATGATTACTTGGTCGAAGTCTATGCTTCCCATTGTGGGTGGTGTGGATCTTTGTAGTCGTTGTTGGTGCTTGGGTTGTAATGCCTTCATGCATTAGGTCTGCGTGCTATAGAGGTTCTAGTTACTGGTCGTTGAGGTGATTGTGTCAAGATGGTGTATGTTGTCCTTTAGCTTGTAGGAGTTATCATGTTGTGTTGGACGGGTAGTCGTTACTATCTATCTTGACCTTTGCATGTTTTCACGCAGTTGCTCGATGTTCTCTTGTGTTGAGTTGTTGTTGTCTGTTGCATGATCTATGTGCATGGTGTTCATTGTCAGTTGTGTGGTTCAACTGTTTGTTGTCATTTCCTTCCTGCCTAAAAGAAAAAAAAAACTTGCACTTTCTGCTTCGCTTGTAGTCGTAACGATGGGGTTGTTACATATGGTATCAGAGGGGGTTCAACCCGCGACTTGGGATCACTATGGATTTCGTTGATGTGATATTTGATTATAATGTTGCTAATTAAGTTGAATTGTATTCGTGCAGGTGATCATGGTTAGAGGACATCATGGAGGAAAACGACGAGGTGCTAGGGGAGGAGGCATGACACCTCTAGTAGCATCCACACCTGAGGGGTCTAACCCCTAGGGAGATGAATAGGTTGATGGACAGGAGCATATGGCGGTGGGTGATGTGGTTGGGATGATGAGGTATTTTCAGCGGATGTCCAAGGCATTGATCAACCGTTTGGACAGAGATGAGACCAGGCCATTGGCACCCCCTAAGGGTCCACCATGCACTGCGGTCAATACTGGTAACATTCACTGTGAACTCGAGAAGGTCAAATTTCCCAAGTTCTTTGGTGCCCCGGATGACATAGTGGCTGAGGTATGGTTGGAGAATATGGCGATGTGATTTTCACTTTGGGACTATACCTCCAACATGAAGGTCTGCATGGAGGTCTTCCAACTGAAGGGGAGCGCTCTTCTATGGTGGAAGACTCTCCTTCCACAATTGAACATGGTCGTCAAAGACGTGTTGTGGGAATTGTTGGAGGAACGGTTCCGAGAGAGGTACCTATCAGAGGAATTCATTGAGCGTCAGCTCAACAAGTTCAACGCCTTGAGATAGGGTGTTCGTACAGTGCCCGAGTACGAGGCCCGCTTTAGGGAGTTTCTTTGGTATGATCGACATCTTAATACCGAGAAACTTAAGGTAAACAGGTTCTTGTTTGGACTTAATGTCAGCATATATGAAAAGGTTAGGATTTGATGCCTCAAACCTTACATGATTCCATCCAGAAGGCCCTCATAGCAGAGGAGGATCTTATCAGCAGGGGTCAGAGAAGGAATCCCATGAGACCAATAGGGAAGGTGTCATCTGGTGTGCAACAACATCAGACACCAGCTAGAAAGACACAAGGATATTGTGGCTTCTAGAGAGGATCCACTTTCACTACACCTCTATGACCAACGCCTCAACAACAGACTCCTTACTGGGGACCACATCATTAGCAACAACATTGACCGTGCCAACAACAGTTTAGGCTTGTTCAGTAGAACATACCATGATTCTAGGCCGATGGGTTGTCAACTTCTACTTTGGCTACCAGTAGCACTGGACCGAATAAGGGGTGTTGGACATGTGGGGAGCCACACTACCAACGTGATTGCCCAATGGAGAGGGCTAGAGCGTTTGGATCAGTCAGACCCACTACTATGGGAGATTTGGACAAGGCCCATCGGTTTCATGCAATGGTGAATAACTTCCAGGAAGAGCACCAGTCAACTGTTCTTGAGATGTTAGGTGCCGTCACTGACCAGACACTTAGTCTTTTGATATATCTTGATGCTACTGAATGTTTCATTTCTGGTGCAGTGCTCAGGAGGATTAAGGTAAAGGAAATTGAACAGGATGAGTTTAGCTTTGTAGAGATGGCTTCAGGATCCAAACAAAAGGTTGGAGGAAAGGTTATAGGTTGTAGCCTTAACCTAGGAGAATTTTTCACCAGGGTCAACCTGTACGTCACGATCTTAGGATCTTATGACATCATGATCAGTATGGACTGGTTGGAATTGCATGAGGCGATACTCAACTATAAGATGAAACGATTGAGCTTGGTCGATGAAGAGGGATAGAGACACGTGATTGTAGGATAGAACCAGGGAGTTTCCTTGAGGTTCATCTCTTCCTTGCAGCTATGGAAGAGCATGCGCGAGGGATGTAAGATTTATGTTATCCTTGCGTTAAATGAGAAGGGAGTAGCGGAAGGTCTAGAACAAATTCCTGTGGTGAGAGATTTTGCATATGTCTTCCCAGAGGAGTTACCTAGGATGTCGCTGAAGAGGGAATTGGAATTTACCATAGACCTAAAATCGGGGATTGAACCAATAGCGAGAACACCTTATCGTATGTCGAGCCCAAAGTTATAGGAGCTGAGAATGAAACTGAAGAAGTTGATGGACCTAGGACTAATACGTCCTAGTGTGTCACCTTGGGATGCACCTGTTATTTTGATACGAAAGAAGGATGGGTCATGGAGAATCTACATTGACTATCATCAATTGAACAAGGCAACGATCAAGAATCAATATTCGTTGCCAAGGATTGATGATCTGTTTGATCAAATGAAGGGTGTGACGATGTTTTCCAAGATCGACTTGAGATCAGGGTATCACTAGTTACGGATCAAGGAGGATGACGTCCCTAAGACCAACTTTAAGAAATGGTTTGGACATTATGAGTTTACTATTTTACCATTTGGACTAACGAACGCCCCAGGGGTATTTATGAGTTTGAGGATCAGGGTGTTCCATGAGTACTTGGACAAGTTCGTCCAAGTATTCATTGACGATATTTTGATTTACTCTCAAACGATGGAGGAACATGATGAGCATTTGCGCTTGGTACTACAGTGTCTTCGAGAGAACCAATTGCATGGGAAATTGTCTAAATGCTCATTTTATCAATCGAAGATTCACTACTTAGGGCATGTCATCTCCGACGAAGGTATTGTCGTGGATCCAACAAAGGTCAAGGCTATTATGGAATGGGCTGTGTCGAAGAATTTCATGGAAGTGCGTAGCTTCATGGGTTTAAATGGATACTATCGACGATTTTTTGAGGGATTTTCGAATATAGCAAATCCGATCATGGAATTGAAAAAGATGAACAATAAGTTTGTTTGGAACGAGAAATGCATGGAGGCATTTTGAAAGCTCAAGGAGTTGTTGATAAAAACACTGATACTAAAATTCCTTGACATGGATGCAAACTTCTTGGTATGCACTGACGCATCCAAGGAAGGCTTAGGTGGAGTCTTGATGCAAGATGAACAAGTGATCATTTAAATCTTGAGGAAATTGAGAAGCCATGAGGAGAACTATGCGACACACGATTTGGAGTTGTTAGCCATTGTTTATGCCTTGTGAGTTTGGAGACACTACCTTATTGGACGAAAATTTGAACTAAAAATCGACCATTGTGGACTACAACACATATTTACACAAAGCGACCTCAACGCGCGACAACAACGTTGGTCATAATTGCTTAGTGAGTATGATTTCAAGATTACTTACATAAAAGGAACAATGAACCAAGTGGCAGATGCATTGAGTCGGTGATCACACATATTTTCGGTGTTGCCTCTTCAAACAAATCTATGTGAAAATTCTAACTTTACAGTGCGACGATGAGTGGTACAAAGAGGTCAAGGATTTTATCAGAAAAAACACAATGATGGTATCAAGATTTGAAAGATTTACGTTGGATGAAGAAGGGATGTTGAGTTTTTTTAAATCGAATTTACATACAATTGAACGACAAGTTTAGGAGTTTGATCCTAAATGAGGCTTACAGAGTAGTGTACATGGCTCACCCAGGGGTCACAAAGATGAGGGCGGACCTTAAACCCTTATTCTGCTAGAAAGGAATGAAGGTAGACATAGTTAACTATGTGGTCAGATGTCTAGAATGTCAGCAGGAGAAGGATTAACATAGACATCCAGTAGGATTACTACAGCCTCACGCTATTCTGGAATCGAAATGGGAGGTCATTTCGATGGATTTCATTGTTGTATTACCACTGACGGCAAGGAGACATGACTCATTTTTTGTGGTAGTCAACACTCTGATGAAGAGTGCTCATTTTATTCCTATGCGTATGATGTATCAGGAACCTGACATAGCTAGAGTTTTCATTAGTGAGATTGTGAGGCTGCATGGCATACCTAAGAGGATTATATCCGATCGAGGATTGGTGTTTACTAGATGATTTTGGACTAGTTTACAAGAGGACTTGGGAACCCAACTTAACTTTAGTACTGTGTATCACCCTTAGAAAAATGGGAAGACTGAATGAACAAACCAAGTCTTGGAAGACATGTTGTGCATGTATTTCATGGATAAACATAAGTGTTGGGAGTAATTCTTTCCACTGGTAGAATTTGCATATAACAACAGTTACGAAAGCACCATTAAGATGGTGCCTTTCAAGTTTCTTTATGGGTGACCATGTCAGATGCCTTTGAGTTGGGATCAACATGAGGATAGGGTCCTAGTGGGACCAGAAGTGATCCAAGAAATGGAAGATCAAATGCAAAGAACAATAAAAAATATCAAAGAAGCATAGGATCGACAAAGGAATTATGCCGATGTGCATCGTGTCAACCGTAGTTACGAAGTTGGTGATCGAGTATTCTTGTGGGTAAAATCGCATAATAATTCGATCAAGTTTGGAAAGGGAGCTAAACTCTCTCCTAGGTTCGTGGGACCTTTCAAGATTGTGGAGAGGAAGGGGTCTGTGGCCTATCGACTAGCCTTGCCTAATTCCTTGAGGTGTATGCACGACATTTTTCACGTATATGTTTTGAGACATTATATTAGTGATCCTACACATGTTATTGACATGAGTTCCTTGCTAGTATTGGATGAGGGGGCGCTCATGGTTGAGCCGATACACATCCTATATCATCGCATTCAACAACTACGACATCAAATAGTAGATCAGGTCAAGGTCTAGTGGGACAACTATAGTCCATACTCAGCGACCTGGGATGATGCATATGATATGCGACAACAATTTCCATTTTTGTTTGATAGATATGCTTATGATACTGTGATACACTTTTTTTTTGGCACTTATATGCTATGAAACTTCAGGACAAAGTGTAGACCAAGAGGGGGTGTATGTAACATCTCTCTCTTTCCCACACTGAGCGAACTTATTCCTTGAGGAAAATTGCTTGCAAGTGATCCATATTATTATACTATTGGTCATTGATTATGATTATGAGGCATTATGGATGTTATTATATGTTATTTTTTGTATTTACATAGATAGGCGCTATTGACTGGGTTCTCCTGAGTGTGCAGGACTTTTGACCTTGAGGTTGCATAGGCATCGATGAAACCCCTTGGACTCCATATCAGGTCAGGGAGTGAACTATTGGGGTTTTATTGTTGTTGATATGACATATGTGCATCTGATTAGATTTTATGATGATTGATTTGATTTATGACATGATTTTTTGATGATGTAGGATGACGATAGCTTGTCGACCAGACTCACATGTGGAGTAGAGGGGTCATTCACAACAACCAAAGAAGTTGAGGGAGAGGTGTGGACAACAACCCTGCCACAGCCTACTAGCACTCCCATCGTGGCTTGAACTGTAGGTTAATGATTACCTAGTTTGAGAAGGCCCACGATGCCATGAGGGAATATTACAAAAATCGCTCATGATGATTCTAAGGGGCATGCAATAAGGAAAGGGATTTATTCCTTAGAGGCCCATAGTCTCCCACAAGATCACCTAGCAGAGTATTGACTCCAGTGGTTTTTTATGTCCACCAAGTGAGTAAAGAGGTGAGTGGCACCCTTGGAGCACATAGTGCTATTGATTAAGGTTGGTTGTCATTGATGTCAACCCTTGAAGAAAGCCCCGTAGCACAAGGTTTGGGTAATGGGCCCAAGATTGTTTGATGTAAATATGACTCATTATTTTCTTATCATGATTGATAAGAAGTAAATATGGATGAACTCCAAAGTGGTCCCCTTATGGTGAAATCCCTCACAGGAATATGCTTTGCGAAGTGAGATAATCCATGCTTAATTGTGGAATAATGAGATGAAGGACAGTGAATTTGTCAGTGAAACTATCCTAGATGGATATTTCTTGTCATGAAGTTTCTAGTGGTATGTGGAACGTCATATAAATCCTCATGGTTAGAGATTTATGACCATATGAAGTTGGAGAATCCCTCATAAGTCTTATAGAATCCCCCAAGGGTCAAAATGCTTTGCAAAATAAATTATTTTAAATGAAGAATCCCTAAAATAAGGAAAGTGTAAGGCTACATGAAGATATAAATAAGAGGCAAATATCACTCAATAAACACACACTTGTACATATTTTATATCTATTTTCTTGTGTAAAGATTCTTGTCAATACTTGTGGATACATCTGAAGTGGAGAGCGTCTGAGGTAGCATGAAGGGTTGACGGTGAAATTCTCAGAATTAGAGAAAAAACCCTATTTTCTGAGGTGTACGCGAGCTGTCTGTTTACAAGGTGCATGCATGATGATTTATACGTGGGTTGTCTATGTACAATGTGCGTACATGATGAGTTATACGCGGGTTGTCTATGTACAAGGTGCATACATGCTGAGTTGTACGCGGGATGGTAGTGTATTAGGGTGTGTACATGTTGGTAAATCCATGGAAACTTGAAGAGATGAATATGTAGAGGTTCTAGATTATGAGATCAAGCTCCTAGGAAGGTCTAAAGTGCTCAGATACATACGATCCATCCATTGGTTCAAAAGGTATGTCTTATTTCTATGAATAGTTGGATTTTGATGTATGCATGAGGAATGGCAATGGATATTTGAGAATTCTCCCTAGAGAGACTAGTGACTACATGGGATCTTCTGTATAAGTCAGATATACATAAATACAGTGTTGGTATATTTATCATTGATACTTCTTGTTGAGGAACATATTGTATTTCTTGGCATATGGCTAAGGGTTTTTATGGTACATGGTTGAGAGCTTGTATTTGTGTAGTAGTTGATGTATTGAGAGACTGAATATTAGAAAGGGGTTGATGACTAAGATCATGTGAGGGATATTATAATCATTCATGATTACACATCCTATATGACACATGACTAGAGAGAAACATACTTGCCTTGAGTAAACTTTATATATGAGGATGCATGCACAAGGTACAGTTACAGTTTGGATACAATGACAAGTTACATATCTATGTGAAATAAGTTACAAAAGGTCAGAAGTTTTCAAGAAAGGAAACTCTAGTTTTCAAAAGGCATATGCAGGCTGCATAACAGTTTAGTAGCATACATATGCGGGTTGCATAATAGATAGGGAGCATACATATGCAGGATGATGTTAATGTTTATGCCATTATTATAGTTCTTTTCATTTCAATGAATAACAACAACATAAGATAAGATCACTGAGAAATACATATCACAAGAGACACATCATTTATCCTGGGAAACCCTCATGGGGTAGAAAACCCAACAAAACTTCCTTAATATAGATATCCAATACAATGCCAAGAGACAACTCAAACAAATACATAAAGTCCTCTCCAAAATATGCGCCTCTCTCTCTCTCCTCTCCAACTGCAACTCTGAAACTTGTCTCTCAATGAACAAGTGAGTGTGTTTCTAAGTGAGGCTCTAGCCTCCTTATTTATACAAGACTGACACGTGTGGGAGTGTCCTTTCACTGGTAGGGTCGAATTCTTCTCCTGGGTGGTTATAAACACCTTTATTATATTCTAGGGCCTCTTTGATATATTCTGGGGCCGACTTCTCTTTCTTCCTATTACAATTACATTATGACCAATCCACAAAATGGGATTTGGTCCTTTTACAATATCCAACATGATCAATCCACAATGGGGATTGATCCAATGAATAATATATCAAATAATAATAAGAATACACTTTGTAGTTACATTATTTAAACACTCCCCCTTAACAAGAAGGGTATTCTATAACTGCATTAGACGAGAGAGAGTCCTTTATCATCAACAACATCAGGAGGACAACATCATCAATATCATCTTGGAACACTGACTGGCATATCTATAAATCATCAAAAGTTTTCTTCATCGGCAACATCATCATTCTCAAAGGAATGCAATCATCATCTACATCAATATGTATTAGTATAAAACTAATACATCATCATCATCACAACACGAGGCTGGCTCATCATAATACATGACAGGCTTTATGTCACAGCTTGTTAAGCTGGAAGCTCAATACTCGTCTTGCTTTACATCACAACAATCAAGATGGAAGCAAGATACTAGACTGGCTTTACGTCACAACTTATCAAACTGGAAGCACAGTACTAGTCTCATCTCAATGTCTTTCTTTACGTCACAACACTCAAGCTGGAAGAAAGACACTAGACTATTTTTACGTCACAACTATCAAGATGGAAGCACAGTACTAGTCTCATCTCAACGTCTTCCTTTACGTCGCAACACTCAAGTTGGAAGCAAGATACTAGACTGGCTTTACGTCACAATTATCAAACCATAAGCACATTACTAGTATCATCACATCTTCTTTCTTTACGTCACAACCATCAGGTTGGAAGCAAGATACTAGACTGGCTTTACGTCACAATTGTCAAGCCGGAAGCACAATACTAGTCTCATCACATCTTCTTGCTTTACGTCACAACCATCAGGATGGAAGCATGATACTAGACTGGCTTTACGTCACAGCTGTCAAGATGGAAGAACAACACTAGTCTCATCATATCTTCTTTCTTTACGTCATAGCAATGAGACTGGAAGCAAGAGATGTCTCATCACAACAACTACTCCCCCTTTTGAGGAAGTTCCTTTTTGACTATTCTAATCTTATCTCGAAAGTGCTCAAACTTTACATGAGATAGAGGCTTGGTCAACACATCAACAACTTGTTCATTCGTGATAATGTACTGGAGCTTTAAGGCTCCTCTCTGCACCATGTCATGGATGTAATGATAACGAATCTCTATGTGCTTCGATCTGTCATGGAATATAGGATTCTCTGTCATCTTTATGCAGCTCTAGCTGTAACATAGGATCGTGGTTGCTTCCATCTCTAGGTCAAATAGGTCAGTCAACAACTTTCAAACCCATATGGATTCGTAGTTAGTAGAACATGCAACAATGTATTATGCTTCCATTTTGATGAGAGCAATGCTGGATTTCTTCCTACTCTGCCACGAGGTCATGGATGATCCCAAACTAAAACAACATCCTGAAGTGATTTTTCTGTCAGAAACACTTGCTGCCCAATCTGAATTAGTGTACCCACTCAATTTGAAATCATGATCTCCATCATAATTGAGATCACAATCTAATGTACCCTTAAGGTACCTCATCACATGTTTTGCATCCATAAGGTGAAAATGTATGGGTTCTACCAGAAACTGACTCAAAGTGTTCATGGAAAAACAAACATCTGGTCTGGTGTTTGTCAAGTACATCAGCGATCCAATAATTTGTCTATACAGTGTGGCATCAATCAATTCTGACGAAGTATCGACCAACAACTTCATCTTCATTTCCATGGGTGTATTCATGGGATTGCACTCTAACATGTCCAATCTCTTCAAGATTTTGACTGTATTCTTCCCTTGGTTAAGGAAGATCCTCACTGGAGTCTTCCATACCTCAATACCTAAAAAATAGTGCATTAGGCCAAGGTCTTTCATCTCAAATTCTGAAGCGAGTCTCTTCTTACATTCAATGATGATATTTTCTTCTCCAGATAAGAATAAGTCATCCACATACAATAATAGTATTGTTGGCTCATCATTCATAACCTTGAAGTAGAGGTTGGAATCTGCTTTACTCCTGGTAAAGCCCAAGCTCGTCAGAAAGATGTTTATACGGCCATACCAAGCTCTAGGATCTTGCTTCAATGCGTACAAGGCTTTCTTCAACTTGCAGACATGAGACTTCTTGTATTCAACTTCAAATACTTGAGGTTGATCTATATACACTTCCTCTTCAATAACACCATTTAGGAAAGTTGTCTTTACATCCATCTGGTGTAACTTCCACTTCATCTTAGCTTCAAGGGCTATGATGGTTCTGATCGAAGTTTATCTGGATACAAGAGTGAATGTCTCTTCATAGTCAATGCATTCATTTTGAGAAAATCCACGAGCTACAAATATTTCTTTATACTTCTCAATACTTCCATCAACAACATGTTTTATTTTGAAGAGCCATCTGGATGATACTACATCTTTTCTATTCGGTTTAGGAACTATTTCCCATACATCGTTCTTTATTATGGATTGGTATTCTTCTATCATGACATCTGTCGATTATTTCTTTTGGATGGCTTCTTCAAAGCAGGTAGGCTCCTTTTCTAGGAGATCACACATCAAATCCATATAACTGGAGAATGGCTTAGGTTTCTTCACATGTCTCATGGTTCCTTTGGGAACACCATATTTCTCTCCATCTTGAATAAGATCTCTAGCCCAAGTTGGATTTCTTTTATGGGAGATTGTTGTTTGAGGAGGTTCTTGAAAATCTACTACATCATGATCTTCTAGAATTTCCTCATCAAGGGAAGTTACTACTTCCCTCACTGGTTCAACAACTCTGGTAACCTCCCTCACTGATTCTGCAACTGTGGGGATTATGGGTTCCTCTTCATATACCTCTTCAAGCTGGCATTTTCTTGATTTCTTGAGCATTGCATCTTCATCAAAGGTCACATCCTTGCTGATATCAATGTGGTGGTGACCTGGTATATAGATCCTGAAGGCCTTGGAGACCTCACAGTATCCCAAAAATATTCCCTTCTTTCCTGAGGGTTCCATCTTGTTTCTTTTCTCTTTCGGTATATGTATAAATATTGGGCAGCCAAATATTTTGAGATGTCTTACCTCTGGCTTCTTTCCGGTGAACATCTCTTCCGGGGTCTTGAACCCAAGTGAATTATGGGACAATCGATTTGGCACATATATGGATGTCATTGATGCTTCTTCCCATAATCACATAGGAAGATCTTGATCGTGGATCATGGTCTTCATGAATTCCATTATCGTTCTATTCTTTCTTTCAGCCACACCATTTTGTTGAGGATTATAGGGAGTAGTGAGTTCCCTCTTGATCCCAAAATATTTGCAGAATGTCACGAATGCTTTTGAGGTGTATTCTCCTATATTATCTGACCTGAGTATCTTGATATTTATTTTAGAAAGATTCTCTATTAAGGCTTTGAATTCCTTGAATTTGACGAACACTTCATCTTTAGATTTCAGGAGATACAACCAAGTCTTACGAGAATAATAATCAATAAATGATACATAATATACATACCCACTAATGGAGGATGATGGCATTGGGCCACACACATCTGAATGAATGATTTATAGGAGTTCTTCTACTTTGCTGTCTCTCTTCGGAAAGGGTTCTTGATGTTCTTCCCTTGTGAACATCCATTGCATACACCTTCATGGTCAACCTCGATTTCTGGTAAACCTGTGACTGCTTTGCATATGTATGGTAGCGTCTTGTAGTTAATGTGAGCTAGTATTCTATGCAAAATTTCACATGGATTCTCAATGGAATGGGTTATGGCAGCTTCTGAGTGACCCTTTATCTTATACAAGCCACCTTCTTCTTTTCTAATGATGATTGTTTCTTTTAGGGTTTCTCCTTTAGCCCACATAATAACTTCTCCATCTATAAGGGAAACTCTGAAACCTTTCTTCTCTAAAGCTGATATGGAGAGTAGGTTCTTTGTCAAATCTGGTACATATAGGACATCCTTCATCTTCATTGCATTTCCTTAATTAAGCTTGTAGTTTGATTCTCCCACTCCCTTCATGGGATATTGATAATCATCTCCAAGTGTCACTTTCTGAGAAAACTTCTCTTCTGAAATGTAAGAGAGAATATCTCTTTGTCCTGTCATGTACTTGGAGGCACCACTATCAATGATCCAAGTGTCCTCTCCAGGTGTTACCAATCCTGAGAGGGATGAGATTAAGACATGTTCTTTAATTTGTTCTCTTAACATCTTTGCAGGTGGCTCTTCATCTTCAACTGCATGGGCATGGTGCCTCTTTTGTTTCCTCTTGTATTCTTCTCATCTAGATGGACAAAATTTTACAATGTGTCCCATCTTGTCACAATGGTAGCATTGTGCAGATGAGTAATCTATTTCCTTTCATTGTCCTTTCTTTTGAAATCGCCTTGGATGAGATTCTTTATGATTGAATTTGTTTTGGGGTTGAGACTCTTTGTAAGTATCTTCTGGAAGTAAGACTTATTTCTTCCTCCTTTAGTGTGATTAGCTAGGGCTTTATCTTCATCTCTTGCTAGTAAAGCCTCTTAGTTAGCTACTCTTGTTTCTTCTTGGATGCATTCTTTCCATAGACTATCAAAATTTAGTTTCTATGTTCTAGGACAAATCATTTGGATGGATGCATCCCAAGGTCTTGTGAGACCATTTAGGGATATCATTATAAATTCATCTTCGTCTATAGTATCTCCAATTTCTTCTAGTTGTTCTTTGAATTGGGATATTCTGGAGAAGTATTCTTGGATTGATTCTCCTTTCTGCATTCTTGCATTCTTGATCCGAGTTCTAAGATTCATCTTCTGGTTTATGTTATTTCCTTCATATAGTCTATTTGGGGCATCAAAAATTTCTTTTGGAGTCTTATTTGATGACACATAGGGAATCAGGTGGTCTTTGATTGAATCTGCAATGATTCTTTTGGCCCTGATTGTGTCCTTTTGGTGCTTTTCTTTTTCTGTAGCATCGGCAGGCTCCGACACTTCTTCTTTGAAGAATATTGCTAGGTCATTCTCTTCAAGAATGAGACCAATCCTATACTTCCAAGAATGAAAGTTTTCCACACCTTCTATCTTGTCAACAAGCTTAAGGCTTGCAGACATATTTTACTTGAAGCCGGGAAAATGTTCAAAATCAAATTCTAAACTTACCAGGAGGTGCGCTTTGTTGAGGCGAGTAGCCCGGTGTGCTTGGATCTGAGAAAATCCAAATTTTACCCCTCCAAACTTGATTTGTAGATTTTTGGACTGGTTCTTCTGGTTTTCTGGTACTCTGGTACTTTTGTACTTCTGGTACTCTAGTTTTCTGGTACTTCTGGTACTTTTTGAAACTAGGGTTTCACTTTCCGGGAGATGTAGCCACTGAAAAGGTGTGTTGAAGGTGCCAAAATGATCCTTCAGGGAGGGCACACTTTTCTATATGGTTTTAGGGATGAAATACCTCTCCAACAAAAATCCCTAATTTGCATGTACGACAACAGTGACGTTTTTCACTTTTCTCTTGTGAAAGATGCTCTCTTCAGCTTGGATATGAAACCATGTTAATGTTTACATCATTATTATAGTTATTTGCATTTCAATGAATAATAACAACATAAGATAATATCACTAAGAAATACACAATCATAAGAGACACATCATTTATCTTGAGAAACCCTCATGGGGTAGAAAACCCAACAAAACTTCCTTAATATAGATAGCCAATACAATGCCAAGACATAACTCAAACAAGTACATAAATTCCTCTCCCAAAGATGTCTCTCTCTCTCTCTCTCTCTCTCTCTCTCTCTCTCTCTCTCTCTCTCTCTCTCTCTCTTCTCCAATTGCAGCTCCAAAACTTGTCTTTCAATGAACAAGTGAGTGTGTGTCTAAGCGAGGTGCTAGCCTTCTTATTTATACAAGACTGGCACGTGTGGGAGTGTCCTTTCACTAGCAGGACTGACTTCTTCTCTTGGGTGGTTATAACCACCTTTATTATATTCTGGGGCCGACTTCTCTTTCTACCTATTACAATTACATTATGACCAATCCAAAAAAGGGGATTTGGTCCATTTACAATAGCTGACATGATCAATCCACAATGGGGATTGATCCAATGAATAATATATCAAATAATAATAAGAATACACCTTGTAGTTACAGTATTTCAACAACTACAACACTACAGGTCGCGTATCTATTGTAATTTTTGTAGATACATGTTCAGTTCAGGTACATATTGATTACAGGGAAGTTGTACAGATTGGATATAGTTCATTGGTACATGTTGTTACAGTTGTACGACAATATATCTCACAATGATAGATTGATAGTGGTTCCATCATTCTACTTATACTCCATTCCGGTTGGACGAGGAAAGGACAAGTGGTTGTAGTCAGAGAACTTAGGGGGTTTTAGCCTCCTTCTGGTTGTAGCCAAAGAATTGGGGAGTTGGAGCTTCCCTTAGGTTGTAGCCTGAGAAACTAGGGGGTTGGAGCCTCCTTCCAGTTGCAACTGGAAAACAAAGGAAGTTAGTGCTTCCAATGAATGTAATTCTTCAAGACATATAAGAAAAATCATTCCATGGTTTTCTCCCGATTTGGGTTTCCACGTAAAACACTGGTGTACTGTGTATGTGTGTAATTATTCATTTAGTATTGATCATTATTGGATAATAATTCTACATTGATATAACACTTGGATTATTTGAAGAAAAAGGATTATAATTATGTTATTATTGATTCACCCCCCCTCTTAGTAATCCAACAATTAGTATCAGAGCAGGTTCCTTCATAAATCAGTTTAACCACTGAAAGGTAGATCATGGAGAGTGTTGGCCCTTAGATATGAAAGTTAGCTAAGATCAAGGAAGAAAAGGAAAAATGTGAACTGTGTGGAAGACACGATGATTGTTACTGGGTTGAAGTCAGAAAAATAGCAGAAAAGGTGGAGCGAAGTAAGAGAAAGCAAGTTGTTGGATGAGGAGATCAAGGATGATAGATCAGTAAGGAATAAGGATCGTGGAAAACTCAACAAGAAGAAAAATACACCGTTGGATGCTTTGGAGCACCACGCAAGAAGGAAGGAAAGATAGGCTGGCAAAGCCCTAAAAACACGGGTCAAGTTGACCTAAGGTTTTAGACACCTAGGGTTTTGGTATCTAGTGTTTTTGGTATCTAGGGTTTATGATTACACATTCTATATGAAACATGAATAGAGAGAGACATACTTGCCTTGAGTAAAGGTTATATATGAGGATGCATGCATAGGGTACAGTTACAGTCTGGATACAATGACATGTTACAGATCTATGTGAAAGAACTTACAGAAGGTCAGAAGTTTTCAAGAAAAGGAAACCCTAGTTTTCAGAAGGCATACACAGGCTTGATAACAATTTTGTAGCATACATACGTGGGCCACATAACATATAGGGTGCATACATACATAGGCTGCAACACTACAGGTCAAGTATCTATTGTAAGTTTTGTAGATACATGTTCAGTTCAGGTACAGATTGATTACATGGAAGTTGTATAGATTGGATACAGGTTAGTGGTACAGGTTGTTACAGTTGTACAATAGTATATCTCATAGTGAAAGATTGACAGTGGTTCCATCATTCTACTTATACTTCAGGGAAGTTGGACAGGGCAAGGATAGGTGGTTGTAGCCACCTTCCGGTTGTAGCCGAAGAACTTAGGGGGTTGTAGCCTCCTTCTAGTTATAGCCAGAGAATTGGAGAGTTGGAGCTTCCCTCAGGTTGTAGCCTGAGAAACTAGGGGGTTGGAGCCTCCTTCCAGTTGCAGCTGGAAAAAAAAAGGAAGTTGGTGCTTCCAATGAATGTAATTCTTTAATACATATAAGAAAAATCATTCCGTGGTTTTCTCCCGATTTGGGTTTCCACGTAAAACACTGGTGTACTGTGTATGTGTGTGATTGTTAATTTCTTATTTCTCATTATTGGATAATAATTCTACATTGATATAACACTTGGATTATTTGGAGAAAAAGGATTATAATTACACTATTACTTATTCAATCCCCCTCTCAGTAATCCAACAATTGGTATCAGAGCAGGTTCCTTCAGAAATCAATTTAACCACTGAAAGGTAGATCATGGAGAGTGTTGGCCCTTGGTTATGAAAGTTAGCAAAGAGAAAGGAAGAAAAGGAAAAATGTGAACTGTGTGGAAGACACAATGACTGTTACTGGGTCGAAGTGAGAAAAAGAGAAAAAAATGTGGAGCAAAGTAAGAGAAAGAAAGTCATTGGACGAGGATATTGAGGATGAGAGATCAATAAGGAATAAGGATTGTGGACAACTCAACAAGCAGAAAAATCCACCGTTGGATTCTTTGGAGCACCGCATGAGAAGGAAGGAAAGACAGGTTGGTGAATCCCTAAAAACGTGGGTCAAGTTGACCTAGGGTTTTATACACCTAGGGTTTTGGTATCTAGGGTTTTGACACCTAGGTTTCGGCCTAAGGTTGTCGGTGAGTGATTGTAATGTATAAATAAAGGTCAAGAGGACCTGGGTTGGGTTGTTGTTGGTGTTATGATTGTTGTTGTTGTCTTTATCATTGTGTGATTGAGTGAGTGATATTGTGTGAGAAAGAAGTGATGAGTATGAGATCCTTCTGTATTGTAAGATATTCAACTGGGTGAGAAGATCAACCCTACAGCTGGGTGCACAGGGAGGGGAGAGATAGAGAGGAGAAGAAAGAAGATTTGCTAGCCGAGAGCATAGACAAGAACTGTATGCTTCATATTAATATATTATAAGCATAGTTCTATGGATGTAGCCCTAGAGAGAGGGTGAACCATGCATATTTTGTGTTGTGTTTGATTGATGCTATGTTCTTGTCCCTTTGATGTACTGTTATTGCATTACTGTGTTAGATATGATAGGTAGTTGTGCGGAGTAGAGTTTAGCTGGTAAGAGATATATAAATTCTATGTTGTTCTAGTGCTAGATCCACTTGATATTCCCCTTGGTTGTAGACATCTCTATCCTGCAACCCCCCCATAGCTGCTGTTGTAACAAATATTGAAAATTTTCGATGCAACTTAGGCACTTTCCCCCAATTTTCTCAATTATCCACCGAAGGCCAAGTCACTCCACTACACTCAGATTTTGATAGAAATGCAAACAGGTGGAGAAGTAAATCTAATACGTTTACTGTCTTTGTTGCTGCTCAATTGTTGATGGAATCCATTACACAACAGAGGGATCTTCTATGGAATATCTACCTGATAATTACAAGTCATGATTCAATAGTTCAATGAAATGGAATCTCAGTTAGAGCTACCAGGTTTCCTATTTGAATCTCCAAGTACAGATAAATGCATTGATTGTACAACAATTTGTTCTCCTCTAGAAAAATTGATGAAGACTTCTGCGCTTGTTCGGAGGAGTGGAGGATAAAATGCCACATTGAAGATTGGCAATTTATATATTTTATTGCTGCATTCCAGTTAGTTTAGAGATCTAAGAACGCTTCATCATCTATTAATATTACATAAAATTTAAGTTCTCCTGGCGAGCATCTCCTAATATGGTCTATATGACTGCTGTCTCTCCAGTCGAAAACTTTCATGAAAACTAGCAATGAAATCATCGACCAATCGATCAATCTCTTGACATAGATTGGGCGCATCTTCATGAATTCTCTTCAACATGAAATTGGATACATGATTTATGGAATCGTCATCATTATTGCAGGTGCTGCAGGCATCATAAGGAAGAAGCTGCCGATCATAGGAAGAAGTGGCATCAGAAGAAGCTGAAACATTGCAGAGCTTCTTGGGTTTGGTGAAGGAACGGGGCAAGTGAAGGAGAGACCTGTAGTAATTTATTGTGATGCCTCCATAGGCGCGTGTCTTTTTCTTGAGTACCTCAAACATAATATTGTGAAGATGGTGTGGCATGCGATTGCCAAGGCTGCACCAGATGGCACAATCTTCATCATCTTTGCATGCTTCATCATCAATTAATTGCAATGCAGTGAATAGGAATATGATTGCAGAGAAAGAAGGGACGATCATTTTTGTCGCTGGGTTCTGCAGTGCATTTAATGTTGTTGATAGATTTTAATTTTCTTTGGCCATAAATGGATATTGTTTTCAATCATGACTCTGAACAGAATTAGAAAGAAATTTCAAACATTGAAAAGTTCACTCTATGATAAGTCATTTATCTGTCCACATACTTCAAATTTGACACGGGTGGTAGAGAGATGCTGAAATAGTTGGAGTTTACCGTGATTATTTCAACACTGGCAAGTTCCCGATATCTGGAGGGATGAAGCCCGTGATGAAGTTGTGGGAGAGATTGAGTTCTCGAAGTTCTGTGCAGTTCACTAGCTGGTTGGGAATAGAACCCGATAACTCATTTCCCGAAAGATCGAGATTCTCCAACGCGACCAACTTGCCTATTGCACTGGAAAGATGGCCAGATAGTTTTCTGTAGGGCAGGGAAATTGAATTGATCCGCCTTCCAAAGGTGTTGCAGTGGACACATTCCCAGCTACATGGATCCACATCGGAAGAGCTGTTGTTTCTCCAGCTTGAGAGCACATTCAGAGGAGCAGTAAATCTGACTTAATTCCTAAAAGTGTGACTCCATCTGCCAACAGAGCATTAACATTGTGGGAAAGTGCAGGTAATCGGCCAAAATAGTGGACATGAGTGTTAAAAACAATAAACATTATTAGATGCAAAAAACTATATCCTTTCATTCTCATCGTGATTACCGCCTCCTCTGTCGTTTGGATAATGAAACTGGAAGTTAAGGGAGAAACCGATTAGCTACCCAGCTTCAGTGATAGACAGACAACAAAGAGAATTGACCAGTCTTCATTGCAAAGGGATAGATAGAAGATCTGACACTAGCGTTGCCCAGGACAGATTGCTACACGGAACCCCGACTCGAATCCATAGAAGGGCTTAATCATTGCCACCAACGCGCGTTACCTCTGAGAACTATATCTGTCAGAGTTGATGTGTTATAGGAAGAGTCATCACAGGCTCTCGTGGAGAACGGTTACCAAAGGAGTTTCAAGAAGTGCCAGGAGAAATTCGAGAATCTTTACAAATACTGCAAGAAAACAAAAGAAGGCAAAGCAAGAAGGCAGGACAAAAAGTATTACAGTTTCTTTAGCCAGCTCGAAGCTTTGTACGGAGGAACCACTATTGATGCTACCGACAGTTGTTTTAGTGTAACAACGTAGACAAATTTAACCGAAAGTCCAGCAGGCCTGGAATTTAACGGAGATGGAGCATCGCAGAAATGCGCTGACACTCACAACAACAAGGCCTTTAGTTTGTCTTCAGATTCTTCTTCAGATGGCGAGTATAGTCATGATATATAGGAGAATCACATAATTAGCTGAGGAAAAAGGAAATGCAAGAGTTGGAAATCGAAGATGAAGACGTACCTCGACGTGCAAATGAAGAAATTCATGGAACGCAGGTTTCAAGAAGCCAACGCCAAGGGCCCCCTCTGGGAAGAGATTGTCCCTAACATGTCTTGTCTAGGATACAACCGTAGTGCCAAGAGATGCAGGGAAAAGTGGGAGAACATAAACAAATATTTCAGAAAAGCCAAGGATAGTAACAGGAAGAGGCCTGAGAATTCAATCTCTTCTTAGTTGGAGATATCCTCGTTCTACTGGTATTTTCATTGCTACATGATCTCATTAACGTTGTACGTTGTTCATTTCAAACTAGTTTTGATAATCCTGGGCCTGATCATGGATTTTCAACCGGATCTTTGTATTCATGGTGGGGAGAGAGCGAAGTTCAAGAGTGGCTAGGGATTGTAGGGGAATCGAACACAAGGAATGACGAGTTGTCAAATGATTAGTAACGGTTCAAGGAGCTGGCAGATGCACCTGGCATTCACAGATTCCATGAAGAGGAACCGTTTCAGATTCCTGGAACACAAGGAGTTTTGTTTTTCTTTTTATTAAAGACTGATGTATGTAACAAAAGGGGGGTGCATGAGTGCAGTGCAGGGGGAAAACCTCTTTCGAAGAGGGGTTCATTGTAATGACTGAGTTATTTGGTAAACCAGATTGGAGTAATAAACATGATTTTTTCCTTGCGACTGTGAGATTCATCACAGTCGATTTCTTTCAGTATGTTCTTCTTCCTTTCAGCTATGTTAAATCTGTTTGAATTTCATTATATATGTTCCTTACTTGCAGTTGATGTCGTCTTTACCATATTGTTTATTTCTTCCTTATTCCATCACGACTGCATTACAATTTCATTTTCTTCTAACTGATGTGCTTCGTTATACTTTAGTATGACCACTACTATAACGAATGGATTATGGTTTTCTGTAATTGTTTGTTGTCTTTCCTCTGCACCAGCTATCAGTGGGTGTAAGACTAGTCTACACTTCTAGAATTCTGCATATATTCTCTGCTACATCGGCCTTTCCTTTCCTTTTCTGCTACCACACCATGATTATCAAAGCGCTGAAAGATAGACTTACTTTGCCTCACTTTCCTCAAGTTTTTTAATCACTGCTATTATCCCCTTTCTTCGATTTTCATTTGACTCCATGCCCAATGGACCATTTCCCTGGTTTAACCCCCAAACTCTAAAAATCCAAGACCATCATTACCCATAAATCTACCCACCTTTTTAAGCTTACTGAAGATTATATTATGACATTTTTCGAGAGATCCCTCTTGGGTTGGAAGAGGGAAGCTTCTAATCCAAAGTGGTTCGAGGTTGCCTCGGGATTGATTTGCTACAACCCATTTCAGTTTCGAGTACCAACAGCTACTTTGGGTGAGACTACATCTACTTTGAAGGTGTTTCTGAAAGGGTCAGTAATTAGGGCTTGTTGGTGCACTCTTGGAGCTGAACCCTGGATCTGCCCCTATGCCAACAAATGGTTCTATTGCCAGGACCAGAATCTTCTTGAGGGAATGTCAAGGTGGTTCCCATCAAAGAAGGAAATTCAAAAGTGGATAGAGGATCAATAAAGGGACTTCATTGAAGCCTAGAACAAGAACACTAATCTTAGTATGGAGGATTGGTTGGAAAGATATATCTTTACTGATATACACGAGATTTTCTTAGAAGGAATCCATCAGGAGCTATATGAGTGGTTAGCTAGGTTAGAAGATACCCAGTTTGAGATCAGATCTAGACCTCCTGTAGTTTGGACATTGGTGTTGATCAAGAAGGTCAAGAGATTTGATAACACTGTGTCAAGATAAGTAGATCACTATTTTGATAGCACCATTGGAGAGTACATCACCGAGTTTTCTATTGATAGAGTAGAGTCATATATCCAAGCTGAGAGATATTTCTTCAAAGGACCCAGAGGAAAATTTTTACATTTTTTGAAGTTGAGGATCAAGATGCTATTGCATGAGAAGAACATCTTGAAGATACAATAGATTGGTCAAATTTGAAAAAGCTATTGTTCAAGAATTCAGACAACGGCAACAACACAGAGGCTAGACATACGCGCAGTGCAATATAGCTCATAGAAGTTCATATTGCGAACCTATTTAAGAAAAACTATGGGGATGAGGGTTTCTACAGTGGAGAAGAGGCAGATCTGATGGACGAAGAGCATTCAAAACCTGCTAGGGCAGAGGAAGGGAAATATGAAGAGCCTCATTGGGAAGAGACATAAACTTCAAGAACTGTGTAGACTACTGAAGTAAGTACTATTATCCCTCCTATTGATTCAACAACATTAAGAAATCAAAGTAATCCAAGCCACCAAAGCATTCATAGCACTATCACCAGTAGTCCACCACATACTCAATCAGGAACCCTAGGAAGATCTATGGCAGATGATATGAGGCTTCCTATTTTTAGGGGAGATGGATCTAAAGATCCTGATCAACACTGGTTATGTGAAGCCGTATGGAATATTAAGAATGTCACCGACAAAGCTGTTAAAAGAACTCAGTTTAGTACTACCCTAAGGGATTGCACATTGAGCTGGTACATGAAGCTTGTCCAAGGACTTGCACAGCCTAAGCCGATGAATGAGATCAAGAATGCATTGATTGCGGAGTTCAAGAAACCCAAGTTTGAGTCACAATGTATTAAAGAGATGAAAGAGATCAAGTAGAATGTAGTCGAACCTGTTTAGGAATTCGATCAAATATTTAAGACCTTAACAGGCTGATTGACTTTTCAGATCCCAGATGAGTAGAAAAAAGAATGGTTTATTGTTTCCCTCTTACCACACATCAGAGTTCTTCTGATGTAATAGAATATTGCTTCGCAGGTTGAGGCACTAAAGATCGCCATGAAGTTAGAATCAGCCCCTATGGGAGAATCTAGCTCAGGTATGAGTCAAATCTTGAGTCAACTAACTAGTTTGTCTCTGCAGGTCGAAGATATGAAGAAAGACAAGGGAAAATATAAAATAGAAGACATCTGGTGTGTCATATGTAGATCAGAAGGCCATGACAAGGAACACTGTCCCCTATTTCATGAATACTTGGCCTCTGGAGCTCCGATCCATTTGAAGCAAGTCACCCTGCCCTGGTGCAGGGTATGCAGAAATAGACATCGCCCTGGTGAGTGCTATTACATGAAAAAATATATTCAGACACCCACAAGATTGTATTGCATGTTCCATAAGTCCATAGGGAATGATGATAGGGATTATCAAGCTTATGACCTCATGTATGAAAGGTCAAGTGACATATACAAAATTCAAGGCAAAGTACAGTAAGAAGGAAACACTATGCAATTTAACTCCCCTGGAAAAGGAGACTTTAATCCTCGTGGTGGATTCATAGGATGAGAAAGAGGATGAGGTATGGGTCGAGGTCGAGGACAGGTCATTTGTTAGAATGATGCACAACTCAGACATTTTGCAAGGGATTTTCAGAACCCTTGTACCACTTACAACTACTGCAACTCTTTCGAGCATGTCATTGAGGAATGTCCAGCATTGTTGGCTAAACTTCAAGAGAAACGAGGACCTCATTAGAACCTGCAAGTGAAACTGATATATGATGAACCTCGTAGAGAAGACCCTAGAGTCGATGTTATCACTAGAGGAGGAGATGTTATAGGAGAAGACAGACTAACCCAAGGATAGACTGCATAAGACTCATGAGTCAGGAAATCTATAGAGAAGACCCAAAATTTTGATACAAACAAAGAAAGACAAATATTTGAGGAGGAAAGAAAAGATTTCAAAGGAGACCAAGGTTCTTCATCAAAGACATGGCCAAAGGTAAGAGAATATGTAATTCCTCTAGCATTTGATCAATATGTTTTACCAAAAGAAGGACAAGAGGTAAGCAAGCTCATGAAATTTTTACATACTTGTATTAAGTTGATTTAGGATGAGAGCACTGTACAAGAGTTACAAAATTTAATCAGACAATATGAGATAGGAAGGATAGATCCTTTACTGAATAAACAAGTATATCAACTATCCAAGAAGAGAAGGACAAATAAGGAACTATAGTTGAATGATCAGATTGGAGAATATGATATAGACTATGTGGTCCTCGACTTATGGTTGGAGGTCAATGACATGACGAAGCAAACCTGGGCACTGATGGGAAAACCAAAGTTGATCTATTCCCCTATCAGACTTATGATGGCTAATTATCAAGCTGTAATCCCCTTTGGAATATTGGAACATGTCCCTGTGGACATCGACGGAGTAAGAACGTTTGCATATTTTGAGGTAATTGAGATAGTTGATGACAATTTCTCTTACCCTATGCTATTAGGAATTGATTGGGATTTCAATAATTCCACTGTGGTTGATTTAAATAAAAGACATATGAATTTTGAAAGATATGGCCTTAGGTTCATTGCACCTTTAGATCCATATGAAGGTCAGCGATACACAAAACCTATCAGAGAAGAAGACCGTGCCTATGAACTAGAAAACATATAAAAACTAATAGCCAGACAACATGATTACATTAATCCTACGACAGATGGAAACCTAAGATGGTGAAGTGAAGTGCATGTTTATCAGATTTAGAAGAAGCACTGGAGAACTGGCAGAACAAAATGTATGAAGTATCTACAAGGATATGTTCTAGATTAACCAGAGAAGTTCACTGGATTGACACAATAGTAAGTAACTTTCCCACCTTTGATGGTATGAATATTTTATAAACCTTCTTGTCGGACTTTGAATAAAGTGTACCAATGCAACAAATATTGTTGGAAATGGATGAGGCCTTGAAAGAAACACTAGAAAGATGGTGGGGGACACACAAAAAAAACATTACAGAATGGGTACACAATGTCATACCCTGATGACCGCGCGGTTCTCAGCACAAGTAGAAGGCTACAAAGTTCGGTACATAGGTCAAAGTTTCCCAAAGGACCATGTGTGAAGTTGTGAGGAAGCCTAGAGACACATTCCTCAAGCACAGTGGGTGCACAAGTTCATTAACACACTAGACACAACCCCTATCAACTGGTACCTTCAAGCGAAGCTACGCCTTATCACTGCAGATTGGGAAGGTATGACTTAGAACTTTGTAACCACCTTATTATTTGATAGTCAATATCCTTCAATAGATCAAGCATTACAGATTATAAGACATAAATTATTTGAGGAGGACTCTAGACTCCGTTTAGAACAAGAAGAGGACAAATGGACTGTGCCTCTCCAGAAACTACAAGGATGTTACAACATCAATGTTGATGAAGACGATGATTCAAGGAAGGTGAACATCACAGAAACATAAGGAAAGAGAGATGTGGAAGGACCAGGAGTTGAGATACCATTCATTGGACATCCAATCAAGATTAATAAGGTCAACATTGAAACAGAGCAGACACTGAAGCTTGCAAATGTTGGAGATTACTAGGATGCTGCTACTAGTGGAAAAATCACAGAGTTACTGCATGAATATCAGGACTTGTTTCCGACCAAGTTTACTAATATGAAGGGAATTAAAGGGAATATGGGAGAGATGAGTATCCCTTTGAAATTAGATGCAAGACTAGTCAAACAGAGACCCTACAGATTGAACACTAAATATAAGGAGAAAGTGAAGATTGAGGTCGATAGAATGCTAGAAGCAAGAATTATAGAACCCGTCGAAGAATCAGAATGGATTATCCCTATGGTGGTGCAAGATAAGAAGAAAGGAGAGATCGGGATCTGGGTATATCTCAGGAAGATGAACGATGCATTTTTGCATGACCCCTTCCCTACACAATTCATTGACGAAGTGTTAGATAATGTGGGAGGCCAGGAGGTATATTCTTTTACCAATGGATTTTCAGGATACCATCAGATCCAGATTGCCAAGGAAGATCGTCATAAGACCACATTTGCAATAGAATGGGGATCCTAACATTATACAATGATTCCATTTGTATTGAAGAATTCCCCAACCATCTTTTCTAGGGTGGTGGTAGAAGCATTCAAGGATTTTTTGCATAAATTTCTAGAAGAATATTTTGATGATTGGACTATTTTTAGTTTATTGAAAAATCATATTGAATGTCTAAGGCTAATGTTGGAAAAATGCAGGAAGTGTAAAATTTCCTTGAATCTAAAAAAGTGCATCTTCTTCTCACCATTTGGAGTGTTGTTAGTTCATACTGTATGCAAGTAGGGATTGTTGGTTGATCCATTTAAAATTGCCATTATAGTTGATCTACCCCCTCCTATTTCAATCAAATACCTGCACATTGCGTTGGGACATACTGGATATTACATGAAGTTCATTAAACAATATTCCTAGATTACAACACCCATGGAGAATATTTTGAAGAAAGATTGTCAATTTCACTGGACAGAAGAGTGCCAATGGAGCTTCGACACATTGAAACAAAAAATGGTTACCGCACCTATTCTGGTTTTCCAAGATTGGAGAAAGGAATTTCATGTGCATGTCAATGCATATTCCATTGCATTGGGAGTTGTGTTAGCACAACCCGAGGAAGGAGATATTGACCATCTGTTATCTTTTTCTAGTAGGAAACTATCCATAGTTGATAATAATTACACCACTACTAAGAGAGAAGGGTTAGCCATGGTGTATGCGCTCCAGAAATTTCGCCACTACTTGTTGGGAGGCCACTTTAAAATGTTTACTGATCACTTCGTGCTGAAATACCTAGTCAACAAGCTAGTGTTGGGGGGGAGAATATGCAGATGACTGCTGCTATTTTAGGAATATAACTTTGGGATCGTAGTTAAACCAGGAAGAATGAACAAAGGTCTTGACCACTTGTCGAGGTTAGAACATGGAGAAGAACCCACTAGTTTGGAGGACACACTGCTGAATGCACAACTGCTAGCCATTAGAAGGATTGATGACCACTTCTCAAAGATAGTCTAGTTCCTATAAACAGGAATGACACTGAGTGAATATACAATTCCCTAGAAGAAATAGCTAGTAGTGCGTGCTGCCGAATTTTCACTTATAGCTAGACAACTATACAAAATGGGATCTGATGAGATATTGAGAAGGTGTGTTATGGAGGCAGTGTGACCATTGATCCTCGTAGAAGCTCATGAAGGCATCGCAGAAGAACATTACACAAGAAAAGAAACTGCGTAGAAGGTTCTTAGAGCTGACCTTTGGTGGGCTACTTTATACAGAGATGTTAAGGACTATTACAGAGCCTATGGTGTATGCCAAAGAGTTGGGAAACCATCCAGAAGAGATGAAATTCCCTTAGCACCACAACTGAGCCTAAAAGCATTTGAGAAATGTGCCATTGACTTCATGGGACCTATAAACCCACCAGGAAAGTGCACAGGAGCAAGGTACATCATTACTGTGATAGAATATTTGACTAGATGGGCCGAAGCAAGAGCAGTTAAGGACTGTAGTGCAACTACAGTTGCACGCTTCATATTTGATGACATCATAACCATGTTTGGATGCCCAAAGATCCTTATGAGTGATCAAGGCACACATTTCATAAATAAAACAGTTGAAGTCCTGACTGAGGGATTTGTAGTCCACCACCAGAAGAGCACGCCTTACCATCCACAAGCAAATGGGATAGTGGAATCATTCAACAAGGTATTGGAGACAACACTGACGAAGATTTGCAGAGTGAACATGGATGACTAGGATTTAAGAGTACCAACGGTACTGTGGGCCTATAGAACCACTTGTAAAAAGCTAATAATGCAGACCCCTTTTAAGTTGGTGTATGGTCTTGAAGCCATTGTCCCAATGGAATATTTGGTACCAAGACTAAGAGTTGTTGCCTTTATCGATATGGATGACACTGGCGTTGTTCAAGAAAGGATTTCATAGTTGGTCGAACTAGAAGAAGACATATTTATTGTAGGATTACATCAGCAGGTACAGAAGGAAAGAGAGAAGGCCTACCATGACAAACACATTAAGCATAAGGCATTTAAGAAGGGTGATATGGTATTGGTATATGACACTAAATTCATGAAGCATCCTAGGAAGTTCAGAACGCATAGGCTTGGGACATATGAGGTCATCTATGTTATAGAAGGAGGAGTTGCGCAGTTGAATACTTTGAAGGGAGAATGGAAGGAAGGATTAGTGAATGGGAGCCGGCTGAAGTTGTATTATGAAAACCAGCTGCCTCGCAACTCTCAGTAAAAGCATGAGGAAAAGGGTCTAGGTACCAAGTGTAGTTGAAACTGGGTACTAGACACAGAAAATAAAGTCTACACAAGGAAGGAGAGGAGGCATAGAGTAGACAACAAAGGCTGCACTGCGCAACCTGAAGTCAAAGTAAAACAGAAATATGAAATTTGAAGTGCCTCAGGATGAGTCATAGGTGAGTGTTGGGGGCCTGTTGGCCCTTGGTTATGAAATTTAGTGAATAGAAAGGAAGAAAAGGAAAAATGTGAACTGCGTGGAAGACATAGTGACAGTTACTCGATCGAAGTGAGCAAAAGAGCAGAAAAGACAGAGAAAAGTAAGAGAAATCAAGCCGTTGGATGAGGAGATCGAGGATGACAGATGAACAAGGAAGAAGGATCATGGACAAATCAACAAGAGGAAAAATCCACTGTTGTATTCTTTGGAGCACCGCATGAGAAGGAAGGAAAGATAGGCTGGTGAAGCCCTGGAAACACAGGTCAAGTTGACCTAGGGTTTTAGACACCTAGGGTTTTGGTATCTAGGTTTTTGACACCTAGGTTTTGGCCTAAGGTTTTCGATGAGTGATTGTAATGTATAAATAAAGGTCAAGAGGACCTGGGTTGGGTTGTTTCTAGTGTTATTATTGTTGTTGTTGTCTTTGTCATTGTGTGATCGAGTGAGTGATATTGTGTGAGAAAGAAGTGCTGAGTACGAGAGCCTTTTGTATTGTAAGATCTTTAGCTGGGTGTGAAGATCAACCCTGTAGCTGGGTACACAGGGAGGGGAGATATAGCGAGGATAAGAAAGAAGATATGCTAGCTGAGAGTGCAAACAAGAACTGCATGCTTCATCTTAATATATTATAAGCATAGTTTTGTGGACGTAGACCTAGAGAGAGGGTGAACCATGCATATTTTGTGCTGTGTGTGATTGCTGCTATGTTCTTGGCCCTTTGATGTATTGTTATTGAATTACTGTGTTAGATCTGATAGGTAGTTGTGTGGAGTAGAGTTAAGCTGGTAAGAGATATATAAATGTTATGTTTTTCTAGTGATAGATCCACTTGATACTCCCCTTGGCTGTAGACATATTTGTCCTACAACCCCCCCATAGCTGCTTTGGGTGAGACTACATCTGCTTCCCAGGTGTTTCCAAAAGGGCCAGTAGTTAAGGCTTGTTGGTGTGCTCTTGGAGTTGAACCCTGGGTCTACCCCTGTGACAACAAAGAGTACCAACTCATATAAAAATGGAATACGACACTTTGATGGACAAAAGTATGCTTTTTGGAGCATAAGGATGAAGACATATATACAGGCATATGGGTTTACAAATTTGGCAATCAATTGTAGATGGATACACAGTACCAACAGTTCCACCAACAAATGACAAAGCAGTGAAACTTGGTCAGAATAATTCCAAAGCTGCAAATGCACTTTTCAATGGTCTAAGTGAAACAATATTCACCAAAGTTGCACATTGTAAATCCAGTAAAGAGATTTGGGACAAGCTTCGAAATATTTATGTAGGAGATACAAAAGTCAAAGAAACAAAACTTCAAACTTACAGAGGTCAGTTCAAACAAATAAAAATGAAGGAAGATGAGAATATTGCAGCCTACTTCTTAATATTTGATGAAATAGTGAATGCAATCATAGGATTGGGAGAAGAAATCGAAGAATCTGTAATTTTTCAAAAGGAACTAAGATCTCTTCCTATGAGATTCAACCCTAAGATATCAACACTAGAAGAAATTTCGGATCTGAACTCAATAAGTATGGATGAACTGCATGGAATATTCACAACATATGAAATGAGAACTGAACAGGAAAATCCATATATAAAAGAAGTAGCCTTCAAGGCATCCAAAATATCAAATCAAAAGAAAAAGGAACAAGAAGAATATAGCAGCAAAAATGACTTCTCGGAAGATGATGAAGAAGTGGCCAACTTTGTCAAAAGAATGAACAAGGGAACCAATGGTAGGTATAGAGGTAAGCTTCCTTTAATTTGTTTTAACTGTGATGGTATTGGTCATTTTGCTAACAAATGTCCTCATAAGAAAAATAGAAATGATGAAGGTTACTCAAAAGGAAAACACACATATAAAGGAAAAATAAATACAAAGAAAGATTTCAAGAAAATCTTATGCATCAAAGAAGACATCTCATCATCAGATGAAGATGAAATCAGTGACAGTGAGACATGAAGAGTTCTATTCATGGCAGTAAAATATTTTGACAAAGAAGACTTTGAAGAAGCCAAAGAAGGATATGAAGAAGTCGAATATGAAATTTAAGAGGGAGAAGTTGACTATCGAGAAGAATCAATGTGTGCCATAGAGGTTATCAGAAGAGAAACGAAGAAAAACAAGAAACTACAAGCAGGACTAGACAAGAAAAAGGACACTCAAGAACTAGGTCAAATGATCACAAGAGTGAAGGTTCAAATAGAAGAAGATAAAATATTTGAAGAAGCACTCAAAGAAAAACTAGAACAAAAGGACAAGATAATTGGAAACTTGGAAGCAGAGATTTTCACACTAAGAAAGGATATTCAAAAGAAAAATATGCAGTAAAAAATCTCATCTTGACAAGTCTAGACTTGGATACAATCAAACAGAAAAGGGATCAAGCTCCAAAACAAAAAAGCAAGAAACAAATCCAAAAAGATATGCATAAACAATCAAAGGGGATAGGAAGATATAAAATTAATATTACAGGGACACTCCTCTCCCGAGAAGATTCATATTTCAGAATGAACAACAAACAGATAGGCCTCAAGAAGAAGAAGGATTCATAAGAGCACCTTGTTTCAGAATATCTTCAACTTCCAGGTATCAAACTATATTTTTTGGTTTATGTTATGCATGTAATAATTTTGGATATAAAGCTATGAATTGCAGAGCTAAAAACAAAAACAATAACAACTTTGAGATTCATACACAAAGGGGTTACTTAAGAAGTCCTAGTGAAACACAAAGAAGAAGTTACAACAGGTTTGAATCTTTGAGCACTGAAGTGGAATGTTACAAATGTAATAATTTTGAACACATAGCCAAACATTGTAGAATGATAGTCCCTCCTAAATAACCTCAACATAATAACAACAGTCACAGACAAGAACCTCAGAAAACGACATGGATAAGAAAGCAAGATTAGTATAGCAATGAAGAATGCATAGTTTCTCTACAAGATAAGAAGAAGAAACACGGTTGGTATGTTGACAGTGGGTATTCAAAACACATGATAGGTGATAGAGACAAATTTCTTACATTGCGAAAGGAAAGAAATTAACCAGTCTCCTTTGGAAATGATAATTCAACCAAAATCATTGGAGAAGGAACAATCTGAATTGGGAACAAGAATAAAAAGGCACAGAATGTTCTACTAGTAGAAGATATGAAACATAATCTTCTAAGTGTGAGTCAAATGTGTGACCAAGGTCATAAAGTTACTTTCAATTCACAAAAGTGTGAGATAAGAAGAGAAGGTTCATGGAAATTGGTCGGTACAGCTGCAAGAACTTCAAACAACATATATGTGTTAAGTGAAATTAGAAATGAAAAGTGTTTTCTAAGAAAGGAAGATGAAATTTGGATATGGCACAAAAGAATGGGTCACATGTATTTTGATAACCTTGTCAAAGTCAGCAAAAGAGAAGCAATAAGAGAAATGCCCTAGATCACAAAACCAACCAACACTTTATGCAAGCATTGTCAACAAGGAAAGCAAACAAAGACTAGGTTCAAATCAAAGGAATATTCAACAACAGGACCACTGGAAATTGTGAATACTGATCTAGTTGGACCAACTACAACAAAGGGATTAAAAGGTGAGAGATACATTATGTTATTAGTTGATGGTTATACAAGAATGACTGCAGTTTTCTTTCTCAAGAACAAGTCAGAATATTTTAAAAACTTCAAGATCTACAAGGAAATGGTTGAAAATGAGATGGATTCAAGAATCAAATGCTTGAGATATGATAATGGAGGAGATCTCACTTCAAAGGGATTTATGGACTACTGCAACAACCATGGAATAAAAATGAAATTCTTCATTGCTAGGACACATCAACATAATGGAGTTGTTGAAAGAAAGAACATGACAGTACAAGAAATAGCTTGATTAATGTTAATGGATTCCAAATTGACATATATATTTTGGACACAGGTAGTGCATATAGCAGTTCACATACAAAAGAGAGTAATGTTCATAAACAACATTGATAAAACTCCTTACGAGCTATGGAAAGGAAAACCAACAAATGTGAAGCACTTCATAGTTTTTGGAAGCAAATGCTACATCAAAAGAGAAGATGGCAGAATGGAAAAGTTTTACTTTCATGTGGACAAATGAGTACTTGTTGGTTACTCAAGTATAAGGAAAGCATACAAGTGTTACAATCTAAGATTGAACAAAGTTGTGGAAAGCATCAATGTAACAACTGATGAAACAAGCAGACCAGAATCAAAGGAAGAAGAAAACAAATCAATGGAACAACTTTTCAAAGAAGAAGAAGTAGAAGATGATGTAGAAGAGGAAGATGAAGAGAATCCGACAAAACCAGAAGAGAAAGTTCAACAAGTATCTCCAAAGACACCTAGAAAACGAGTACAGAAGAATCATCCTTCAGATTATATTATTGGAAACAAAGATGCAGGAGTTGAGACTAGAAGAAAAATTTGTTCACCATAACAAACACACCTAGCACTCTTATCTACAATTGAACCAAACTGTTTTGAAGAAGCCAACAAGGATGAATTTTGGAATAAATCCATGAATGAAGAATTGGATCAAATAGATAAAAATGACACTTGGGAATTGGTTCCAAGACCAAAGAATAAGAATGTGATCGGCACAAAATGGGTTTTCAAGAATAAATTAAATGAAGATGGACAAGTTACAAGGAGCAAAGCTAGATTAGTATGTAAAGGATAAGCACAAATTGAAGGAATCGACTTTGAAGAGACATTTTCCCCAATTGCTAGAATGGAAGCAATCTGGTTGCTTTTAGCCTATGAATGCTCCAAAAATGTTAAAGTATACCAGATGGACGTAAAATCAACTTTTCTGAATGGGAAACTTGAAGAAGAAGTCTACATTGAACAACCAGAAAGATTTTAGTTGTCAGAGAACGCAGATTGTGTTTGTAAATTAAAGAAGGCCTTGTATGGTCTAAAACAAGCTCCTAGAGCATGGTACTCTAGACCAGATAAGTATCTGTAGTAGGCAGCATTCAGAAAAGGAAGTGCATACAACAACCTCTACATCAAGGTATGTCAAGGTAATATTTTATTAATTGAAGTTTATGTTGATGATATTATTTTTGGTAGTGATGATGACAGGTTAAGACAGAAATTTACAAAAGATATGCAAAATGAATTTGAAATGTTGTTACTTGGAGAACTATGCTTATTTTTGGGACTTCAGATACGTCAAATAAACCAAGGAATCATTATTTCTCAAACCAAGTATATTAGAGAAATGCTAAAGAGGTTCGGAATGGAAGATTGCAAACCAGTTATCACTCCCATGCAAACCAATCGCAAGTTGAGAAAAGATGATGATTCAAAGTCTACAGATCGGAGGAAATACATGTCAATGATTGGAAACCTAGTATATGTGACATAATCTAGACTAGATGTAATGTAGGAAGTTGGACAAGTGGAACAATTTCAAGCAGCACCAAAGGAGTCACATGTGTTAGTAGTGAAGAGGATTTTCAGATATCTCAAAGGAACATAAGAGTTTGGATTATGGTATCCAAAAGGAAAGGATCTATCACTTATTGCCTACACAGATGCAGATTGGACAGGTTGTATTGATGATCGACAAAGCACCAGTGGAGCAACGTTATACTTGGGTGAGTGTTTAGTATCATGGATAAACAAGAAACAATCATCAGTATCTCTATCTACATCTTAGGCATAGTATATTGCAACAACATCATGTTGTACACAAGTTCTTTGGATGAAACAAACTCTGACAGATATACAGGTTGAGTATGATGAGCCCATTCCAATCTATTGTGATAATACAAGCACCATCAGTATCTTGAAGAACCCAGTGATGCACTCCAATATGAAGCACATTCCAATCAAGTATCACTTTCTACGGGAGCAGGTTGCAGAAACAAATATCAGAGTTGAGTATGTGGGCACAAAATAACAAGTGGCATACATCTTCACAAAACCACTTCCATGGGAATCCTTTGAATATCTTCGCCAAAGACTTGGGATTTATTTCTACTCGAAAATGAATTATTTTTTAATGCTTATCTTATATGTCTTAGATTTACACAAGGAAGCACCATAAGAGGACATTTCAGTCAGGGGGAGAAACCCCTGATGGAAAGATACCTTTGCCATTGATGAAAAAGGGGGAGAGATTTATTAGATGCAAAGGACATAGGCATGGTTCCAGGGGGAGCAGATTTATCAGACACAGAGAACAAAGGCATGGTTCCAAGGGGAGCATGAGTGATATGATTTCAGTATTGCATCATAGTGTTGCCATAAATGCCAAAGGGGGAGATTGTTGATTAAGGTTGGTTTTCATTGATGTCAACCCTTGAAGAAAGCCCTGTAACACAAGGTTTGGGTAATGGAACCAAGATTGTTTGATGTAAAGATGACTCATTATTGTCTTGTCATGGTTGATAAGAAGTAAATATGGATGAACTCCAAAGTGGTCCCCTTATGGTGAAAGCCCTCACAGGAAGACGCTTTGCGGAGTGAGAGAACCCATTATTAATTGTGGAACAATGAGATGAAGGAAAGTGAATTTGTCAGTGAAACTATCCTAGATGGATAGTGCTTGTCATTTCATTTCTGGTGGTATGTGGAACGTCACATAACTCCTCATGGTTAGAGATTTATGACCATATGAAGTTGGAGAAACCATCATAAGTATTATAGAATCCCCCAAGGGTAAAAGTTCTTTGCAAAATAAATTATTTTAAATGAAGAAACCCTAAAATAATGAAAGTGCAAGGCTACATGAATATATAAATAAGAGGCAAAGCTCACTCATTAAACACATAGTTGTACATATTGTATATCTATTTTATTGTGTAAAGCTTCTTGTAAATACTTGTGGATACATATGAAGTGGTGAGCATCTGAGGTAGCACGAAGGGTTGACGAAGAAATACTTGGAATTATAGAAAAACCCTATTTTCTAAGGTGTGCGTGTGTTGTCTGTGTACAAGGTGCGTACATGTTGAGTTATATGTGGGCTGTCTGCGTACAAGGTGCGTACATACTGAGTTATATGTAGGTTGTCTATGTAAAAGGTGCATACATGTTGAGTTGTATGCGGGATGACAGTGTATTAGGGTGCATACATGTTGGTAAATCCATGGGAACTTGAAGAGATGAAGATGTAGAGGTTCTAGATTCTTAGATCAACCTCCTAGGAAGGTCTAAAGTGCTCAGATACATCAAATCCATCCATTGGTTCAAAAGGTATGTCTTATTTCTATGAATAGTTGGATTTTGATGTATGCATGAGGAATGGCAATGGATATTTGAGAATTCTCCCTAGAGAGACTAGTGACTACATGGGATCTTCTGTATAAGTCAGATATACAGAAATACAGTGCTGGTATATTTATCATTGATACTTCTTCTTGAGGCACATCTTGTATTTCTTGGCATATGGCTAAGGGGTTTTATGGTACATGGTTGAGAGCTTGTATTTGTGTAGTAGTTTATGTATTGAGAGACTTAATATTAGAAAGGGGTTGATGACTAAGATCATGTGAGGGAAATTATACTTGTTCATGATTACACATCTTATATGACACATGACTAGAGAGAGACATAATTGCCTTGAGTAAAGGTTATATACGTTAAAATAATGTAACTACAAAGTGTATTCTTATTGTTATTTGATATATTATTCATTGGATCAATCCCCATTGCGGATTGATCATGTCGGTTATTATAAAGGACCAAATCCCCTTTTGTGGATTGGTCAAAAGATAATTGTAATAGGCAGAATAAGAAGTCGGACCTAAAAGATATTAAAGATGCCTCAAAATATAATAAAGGTGGTTATAACCACCCAGTTGGAGAAGTTAGCCTTGCCAGTGAAGAGACACTTCACACATGCCAGTCTTGTATAAATAAGGAGGCTAGTGCCTCACTTAGACACACAACTCACTTGCTCATTGAGAGGCAATTTTCAGATCTGCAGTTAGAGAAGAAGGATATAGAGTGGCGCATCTTAGGGAGAGGATCTTCTGTATTAGTTTGATTTATCTCTTGGCATTGTATTGGCTATCTATAATAAGGAAGTTTTGCTGGGTTTTCTTCCCCTAGAGGGTTTCCCATGATAAATGTTGTGTCTCTTGTGATTGTGTCTTTTTCAATGATCTTGTATTATGATTGTTGAAATATTGGTTGTTGTCATTGATGTCAACCCTAGTCATGGGTTTTGGACCGCAAGATTGATAAATGTATTTGGACATGAAGGAAAATACACATGCATATACAACACCCATGAATGGATAGTATACATCATGTTGTTTCTGGTGGTATGTGGCACATCACGTGGATCCTCATGGTTGATGAGAAATGAATTTTTGAAGATGACAAAGTGAATTGAAGAAGGAAGTACATGTAGGCCTTGAAGATAATTAAAGAAAAGAATTACAAAATAAGAAAGTGTCATGTTAGACCAAATGTTAAAATGAAGTGACATAAATAGTATAAATAAACATCATTAGACATTCATTTTGATAAAAGTCAAATTTCAGAGGAAATAAGAAGAAAATAAGGCTGGATTTCAAGGGAAGATGAAGTATTTTGGTGATGTGTTCTACGATATGTTATTTTCAGGTCATCTTACCATTTTTTCTATAACTTTTTTTTCTAGAACTATTCAGATGGTGAAATCGCTATGGTATTGAGAATACATATCAAGGTACCTCTGGTAAAAATCTTAGCACTTGATTCGCTATAAATATGGAGATACACTCTGTGGAAGATAGGGTTTGTGACCGGTCCTGAAGCTAGACAATAAACATGTGTTCCGGGTAAAACAGTCATAACTTCTTCATACAGAATCCAAATGAAGTGGGACCACTTCCATTGGGAAGAGTACAGACTGTATTTTCTTTTGTACATGTTTCAAAATTGGATGTTAAATATTGAGTGTGGGGCATGATGTACAAGTTGGGTCTTCTGAATAGACCAGAATTGAATAAAGTCTACCATTATTTATATAACCTCTTTTTGGGGAGGATTCAAGGAGTGAAAATTGGACGCGTTTCAGAGAATACATTGAGTAATATTATCTACAGGATTAGAGTACTCCAAGAATTGAAGAATTGCAGAAATTGAAGAAGTCTCAGGAAGCATTATCAGGCTCTATGTGATGATTGGTTGATGGTGATGATTTAATGTAAATTTTTATTATCTCTCATATATTCTTGGGTGGAAGGAAGGAGAAAGGATGGAGAGTTCAAATATCTCTTTATATTGGAGAATTGTATATTCCTCCTGAAGGTTTATCCCTCCTTTTACATTTGGAAGCTATAGCTACCTTTGGAAGTCATTACTTCCCTTGAACAAAAACTATTGATTATTTCTCATATATTGTGCATGGTGTATTGTGGTGTATTGGTGTAACTCTTATACTAGTGTTCATTTCTCATTGGATATAATTGAATGGTTTAAGTATAAGTTGAAAAAGGTTTTTAAATTGTACTTGATACTGATTCACCCCTCTATTAGTATCAACAATTGGTATCAGAGCAAGTTACCTTCAATACAGTTTAACCACTGGAAGGAAGATCCTATGCAGAAATGGAAGACAACATTCCAAATGGGATTCCACCATTTGATGGAAGGAATTTTGAATACTGGAAAAATAGAATGGAAACTTACTTGAAAGCTCTTGGGGTAGATGTTTGGTTCGCAGTTTCTTCAAGATACAATGCTTTGAAGAAACCAAAGACTACAACTCAAAAGGAAGAAAAAAGGAACAAAAAACTGGTAATAGATACCATCCTGGACGGATTGACAGATTCAGTGAAATCCAATGTGGGATCATGTGCATCAGAAAAAGAGCTTTGGGACAAGCTACAAGACCTTTATGCAAGGGAAGAAGCAATAGAAGAAGAAGAAGTTGAAGAAGATTACAACATCTCAGATTTCAAAGAAGAAAATAGAGGTCAGTTCTTTTTCTTTAATTGTGAAGGAGTAGGACATGTTGAATTTGAATGTCCTCATCCAAGGATTGAAAGAGATGACCATGAAGAAGAAGAAAATCATGAAGTAGAAATGATTCAACAAGAAGATGAGAATCTTAAAAAATTGAAGCATGTTGA